>JANAVB010002199.1:16737554-16740054 GCA_029216955.1 Iris pallida
GTAAAGAGATGGGAGGATGGCCTATATGTGCCGGCCGTAGGAGAAAGGGTTGGCGCACGTAATTACAAGTTTGCCCTCCCTTGCTTACATGCTAAGTTCTTTTGGGTTTTGGGATTAGCTAAAATTAAATAAAATCATAATTAAGCTTAAATACTCATATGGAATTAGTCAAACTCCTAATCCTAAAAGTTAAGTATGGGGGCCATGGCTAATTAATATGCTAAATACAACTCAAGTCGAAATTCTCCGGAGTCCCGAATTAACTCGAAATGCGATGAAATTCGAACCCGACTCCTTAATAATTAAATATAATATTCATAAATAAAATTCCCAAAAAATATATAAAATGGAAAATTACCATTTACCCCTAACTTGGAAAAGTGAGGTGACAAGTCTATCCACCTTAAAAAATTTTCGTCCTCGAAATTGAAGACAACAAACACAAAAAATTACAAACAGAAAAAACAAAAGAAATGGATTTATACCTCAGGGTGCGAAAAGATAAGGGAAACGCTCCCGATGTCGTCCCGCTCTCCCAGGTAGACTCACTTGGGAGTGATGTCTCCACGCAACCCGAACCAAGGGTATGACCTGGTTCCGGAGCACCTCTCCCTGCGATCCAGAATCTCCATCGGCTGTTCTGGAGAGCTGAGAGTAGGTCCCACCTGTATCGCTGATGGTCCAATACATGGCTAGATCGCCACGTACCGCCTCAGCTGAGATACATGAAATACGTTGTGCACTCCCTCGAGCCTAATAGGCAAGTCCAGTCGGTAGGCTATTGCACCGATCCTCTCTATGATTGTGAAAGGTCCGACGTAGCGCGGACTGAGCTTCCCACTGCCGCCAAAGCGAAATCGTGCCACGTGTCGAAAATATCCTCAAAAACACCATGTCACCAACCTAGACATAAGACAAAAATCAGCACATAACTAACAAACAATCACAAACAAACACGACAAGAACTGAAACTAATCTCCAACTCTAACGGTCTCCGGTGACTATCGGCCCAATGCCGCTGCCTATCCTGAGCCACCCGAAGTCTGTCTCTAATCAATCTGACCTTCTCGGCCGCATCCACAAACCATCTCCGGTCCAAGAAGCGCCTCTCGCGCCGACATCGTCCCAAGATAAAGGAGTACGGCATCTCCGTCCATATAGAGCCTCAAATGGTGACATCTCTATACTGACCTGGTAGCTGTTGTTGTAAGCAAACTCTGTCACAACTCGCACCCGAAGAGGAGCACGAGCATGTGATTACGTCCAGCCTACGCCGCAGTATCGGCGGTTTAGTAGAAACGTTGTATATAGGGTCTGTAAATACTACGACTAAAATAGATAAAGGTACCTGTACAGTATATACTCTCCGAATGGAGGTGACATAGCAATACAGTCTCAATCACAAATATGAAACTAAGGTAGATAGCATGAAAGAGAAATATGATAGATAAACAGAAAATAAGTCCGAGATCCACACAAGTCCAGAGCTATACAAACATCCGGAGTCTCAGAAAATAATATAATAGATACTACAAACTGAAAAGTACTAGCTGCTCGCAGGCCAGGCAAACCTAACTAGTGCTAACTACTCAGGGAGTATAAAATCTAGTGGCCAAACTATCAGACCACAACCCCTGGCCTGAGTCTCCATCTATTCCGACCCAATAGGTCGAGCAGCCTGCCTCAAAAACATCTGTAAAATTTGTCAACGGTATCCTGTCAGAAAAATGAGCAAGTACAAACACTAACAGCAGTTCCATACGAATTGACAAATTCATAAGAGACAGTATAATGAATACAAGACAAAGATGTAGGGCGACTTGGGACCATTCGAAAGCGAGTTACAACCCTTAACCAAACAAGGACCGAGATTGTAACCCTTCTTTCAAACGGACTTAGTCTCAAATCGAGGTACAGTATAAAGGCATGTAGAGCATGTGAGTAAATAAAATCATAGCATGGTGAGAAAGTATAGAAAGTAGAGCTAAACTGAAAATAAGATACGATAATAAATGTAAAAGGTGATTTGAACTATTAGAGCGATATGTGATCGACTAGGGAGTCAAGGGAGATATCCACTTGGCCGGCAATCCGCGGTGTCCTCAACGGAGAGTCATGCCGTCCAACCTGGATAATTGGCAATGGGGTATCTGCTACACCCTATGTGAGGTGAGGGTGGCGCTAGCAAAATAGTTACAGGGAGGCTTTGATCACATAACCCCTAATAATTCTCCATTCCTGAATAGTATAGTGGATCTGGACATGACACGTCATGACACGGGATTCCAAAAGAGAGTAGCAAGTCCCCTTAGAATCGGTGTCCTATACAATATATGGAAATAAGATCGATATGTACCAATACCATGGAAATCTAGGAACAATATCCCATGTCATGATCCAGCATATACTAGTCCATGAACTATCGTGACTGGGAATCGAGTAAGACACTACAACTGAATCGGATATAACAGATATCAAGACAATAAAAACTATCAGTGAA
>JANAVB010002199.1:16745054-16762554 GCA_029216955.1 Iris pallida
TCAAGAACATAGCTATTGGATACCTGCTCAAGGCATCTGCAACTACATTGGCCTTCCCCGGATGGTACTGCAGTGATATATCAAAGTTCTTCATCAGCTCTAACCACCGCCTCTGCCGTATGTTCAGCTCCTTCTGAGTGAACATGTACTTCAAGCTCTTGTGATCTGTGAAGATCTCAACTCGCTCTCTGTACAGGTAATACTTCCATAACTTCAAAGCAAAAATAACCGCGGCCAACTCCAGATCATGAGTAGGATAGTTCTTCTCATGAGGACGTAACTGCCTGGATGCATAGGCAATCACCTTTCCATGCTGCTGAAGAGCACAACCCAAGCCCTTTCCTGAAGCATCGTTGTAGATCGAGAACCCTCCTGACCCAGATGGCAAAGTCAAGATCGGAGCTGAAGTCAACCTCCTCTTCAGCTCATCGAATATAGCCTGACACTCAACAGTCCAGATGTAGTACCCCGCTCCTTGCGGTCCACTATGTAATACCTACGGCTTGTTGATTCAGTCATGAACTGTGTATTTGGTGAAATTCTTGTCGGTATCGATTGATCACGGATGAAATGCAATGAACCTTTCCAATTGATGGATTGACTTCTATTGAAATGAATCCAAGAGTTTTGTTGGATGTTTTCTTTCGCTGCTTGGTTTTGATGAATGCGTTTTCGTGTTGGTTTTCGATGATTGGTTTTTATTGTTCGCTTTCATCGCATTTCGCATTCATTCCGAATCTTGAGAGAAAGAGACGAAGTATGCTAATCAACAGTTGGTGCCAATGCAGGCCGCATGAATTATTCGTGAACGGCGCATGAAGTCTCTCCTTCTCTCAACTAAGATTCATCTCGGTGAGTTACTTCAACCGAACAGACATTGATCTGTACGCCCTAATAAAATGATCTCTAGTCCACTCTGTTGCCTTGTCCCGATGATCAACGATACCACATTCACAAAAGATAAGAGAAGATAATTGAATTGAATCAAATGCAAGAATATGTGTTGCTACTCTATCTGCTCAATATGAATGATCATCTGCTTGTCACTAGTCTGCTTGAAAATGTAGACGCGTACAGACGAACTTGTACGTGTTGAGATGAACCTGAAGGCACGAATCAAACGTGTCGTATATCTGTGCATAAGTCCAAGTGTGTCTCATCTGATAGAACGGCTAGAGCATGCATTTGGTCTCGGACAACTTGTATACAAGGAAACATTTGTCTCTCGGGTGGTATCTGGGGGCACCTGGAACCGCTCGGCCTAGGAGAGATTAGGGCCTCCATGTGAAAATGGGAGTCGATCCGAGTCCTTAGCGACGAGCTGAACCAAAGAGTCACAGCGGCTAATCATGGGGATAACCCATGGACCAACATGTAGAATAGTCCACCTGCATGACCCGAATGACAATTTCAATATCTGCAAGAATGAACATGAATTACTCTATATGCAAATTGTGCTAACATATTTTGTGCAGGGATGACTGCCGGCGAGGGTAAGTTTCTATGATATATTCTACTGTCATGTTCTTATGAATTGTTAAAAAGAATCTAGACAAGTAGAAAGATCACTAGTAAGTGTTAGCTCAACATGTTGATTTAGTGCAGAGATTTGCGAGTTCGGCCAAAAGCCGCTCGCCAGTATATGATGTGTACTGACCCACGTCGTGGGCATCCTTTTCAGAAAGCAGAAGGAGACAGGGGGATTTCAAGGAGGCACTAAAGCTCGTCTAGCCCAGTAGAGCTGCAGACTGCCTCGAAGCTTTCTTTCATTTCAAGTCTAGTTCAAGTTTCTTTTCCTTCTGAAGGTGTCTTTCATTTCCAGCTTGTAATAAAGGGATATCATGTATGGGCATTGTGGCTAATTTCAAAAGTGGTATCAGAGCACAGGTTTACGTCCTTGGCCTCTTGCAAATATCGATTTTGAAAAAGTATATAAAGTACTTTGACGGCTTTCAAAAGTATCCCGATTTTGAGTTATGAAAACCAATGCCCCATACAATAAGTCCATAATATTTTATGAGACTGACAGAAGTTATACTATTTTGTAGAGAAATGGCTCCTCCTCGTCCATCTGGCTCGACCGATGCAGTAGAACGTATCATGAACATGTTGGAGTTACAGAGACAGGACAATGAGGAAAGAAATCAGATACATGAGGCCCGAGCGGCTGCCCAACAAAAGCAGTTGGATGCCCTGACCCAGCTTGTCACGGCGCTTGCGGCAAATCGAGATGCCACCGCAGCGACGGAACCAACGGGAACGCCCGAGATCGAGCCCGTAGAGGTCATCTTCTGAGTATCTAAACTAAATTATTTGCTCAGAAGCAGGAGATCGACTACTTTGACACTTATGCTCCAGTAGCTTGGATGACAACCATCAGATTGTTAATTGCTCTAGCAGCAATACACAAGCTGGTGATACATCAGATGGATGTGATAACGGCATTCCTTAATGGCGAGCTGACCGAAGAGATCTACATGCAACAACCAGAAGGTTTTGTCGTCAGAGGTCTGGAAGACAAAGTTTGCAAGTTGATGAAGTCTCTGTATGGTTTGAAACAAGCTCCCAAAATGTGGCATGAGAAGTTTGACAAGGTGATAAGGTCAAATGGCTACAGGGTCAGTGAAACAGACAAGTGTGTCTATACGAAGTTTGCTGACGGAAGAGGAGTAATCGTTTGTCTTTACGTGGACGACATGCTAATCCTAGGTACGGATTTAAGCTGCATCACAGAGACAAAGAAATTCCTCTCGACCAAGTTCAATATAAAGGACTTAGGGGATGCCGACGTAATCTTGGGGCTCAAGATCATCCAGACAGGCACTGGAATAGCGCTGTCACAATCTCATTATATTGAGAAGATGCTCACTCACTACGGGTATCAAGATCTTCCTATTATTGATACACCGTACCGGAGTGATCAGAAGCTGGAACCAAATTCGAAGGAAAGCGTCAGGCAGTTGGAGTACGCTAGCGTCATCGGAAGTTTGATGTTACGCCACTATAATAATACCTATTGTCAAAGTTGTCATCCAAGTCTTTAATGAACCAGTAGTCCAAGATGAAGCTGTCGTCAAGGAGACACCAGCTGAACCAGAACTCGCTGAGCCGTCAACTAAGCGAACGAGGAGGCCGAAAGACTTCGGAGATGACTTCGTCACCTATCATGTGGAAGCAGATCCGCTTACCTATGATGAGGCGATGAAGACCAGAGATGCTGTATTCTGGAAGGAGGCGATAGACAACGAGATTGACTCAATCACCTCCAACAACACATGAGTATTGGTTGACCTGTCAGAAGGAGCAAGACCCATCGGATGCAAATGAATCTTCAAGAAGAAGATGAAAGCAGATGGAACCATTGACAAGTTCAAGGCCAGGCTAGTGGCCAAGGGGTTTGCTCAGAAGCAGGGGATCGACTACTTTGACACTTATGCTCCAGTAGCTCGGATGACAACCATCAGATTGTTAATTGCTCTAGCAGCAATACACAAGCTGGTGATACATCAGATGGATGTGATAACGGCATTCCTTAATGGCGAGCTGACCGAAGAGATCTACATGCAACAACCAGAAGGTTTTGTCGTCAGAGGTCTGGAAGACAAAGTTTGCAAGTTGATGAAGTCTCTGTATGGTTTGAAACAAGCTCCCAAAATGTGGCATGAGAAGTTTGACAAGGTAATAAGGTCAAATGGCTACAGGGTCAGTGAAACAGACAAGTGTATATCCTACGGCTTGTTGACTCAGTCATGAACTGTGTATTTGGTGAAATCCTTGCCGGTATCGATTGATCACGGATGAAATGCAATGAACCTTTCCAATTGATGGATTGACTTCTATTGAAATGAATCCAAGAGTTTTGTTGGATGTTTTCTTTCGCTGCTTGGTTTTGATGAATGCGTTTTCGTGTTGGTTTTCGATGATTGGTTTTCATTGTTCGCTTTCATCGCATTTCGCATTCATTCCGAATCTTGAGAGAAAGAGACGAAGTATGCTAATCAACAGTTGGTGCCAATGCAGGCCGCGTGAATTGTTCGTGAACGGCGCATGAAGTCCCTCCTTCTCTCAACTAAGATTCATCTCGGTGAGTTGCTTCAACCGAACAGACATTGATCTGTACGCCCTAATAAAATGATCTCTAGTCCACTCTGTTGCCTTGTCCCGATGATCAACGATACCACATTCACAAAAGATAAGAGAATATAATTGAATTGAATCAAATGCAAGAATATGTGTTGCTACTCTATCTGCTCAATATGAATGATCATCTGCTTGTCACTAGTCTGCTTGAAAATGTAGACGCGTACAGACGAACTTGTACGTGTTGAGATGAACCTGAAGGCACGAATCAAACGTGTCGTATATCTGTGCATAAGTCCAAGTGTGTCTCATCTGATAGAACGGCTAGAGCATGCATTTGGTCTCGGACAACTTGTATACAAGGAAACATTTGTCTCTCGGGTGGTATCTGGGGGCACCTGGAACCGTTCGGCCTAGGAGAGATTAGGGCCTCAATGTGAAAATGGGAGTCGATCTGAGTCCTTAGCGACGAGCTGAACCAAAGAGTCACAACGGCTAATCATGGGGATAACCCATGGACCAACATGTAGAATAGTCCACCTGCATGACCCGAATGACAATTTCAATATCTGCAAGAATGAACATGAATTACTCTATATGCAAATTGTGCTAACATGTTTTGTGCAGGGATGACTGCCGGCGAGGGTAAGTTGCTATGATATATTCTACTGTCATGTTCTTATGAATTGTTAAAAAGAACCTAGACAAGTAGAAAGATCACTAGTAAGTGTTAGCTCAACATGTTGATTTAGTGCAGAGATTTGCGAGTTCGGCCAAAAGCCGCTCGCCAGTACATGATGTGTACTGACCCACGTTGTGGGCATCCTTTTCAGAAAGCAGAAGGAGACAGGGGGATTTCAAGGAGGCACTAAAGCTTGTCTAGCCCAGTAGAGCTGCAGACTGCCTCGAAGCTTTCTTTCATTTCAAGTCTAGTTCAAGTTTCTTTTCCTTCTGAAGGTGTCTTTCATTTCCAGCTTGTAATAAAGGGATATCATGTATGGGCATTGTGGCTAATTTCAAAAGTGTTTCAAAGAGAATCCTGTAGCCAAATTATAAGGCAAATCTGAGTTGCAAAGCTTTGTACTTGTATTCCTATCAAGCTATGAATAAAATGAGTATTTCCATTTCAAATCTCTGTGTCCAACATTTGGTTTTCTGCAATGGGTGCATGCGTGTGTTTTGCCTAACTAATGGGTGCGTGCGTGTGTTTTGCTTGACTAGTTGTTTTTGTGCAGGTACATGGCCTTGTGCAAGCGCAACTTAGGCTTGCACGGCATCACGCCTTAGCGAGGACGATCGATCCCGCAGGGATCCAAGCAAGACGGACGACCCTAGCGGGATCGGGGTGTGACACCAGACGAACTCCACGTCCTTCCTGGTGAGTCTAGTCATCGGCTCTGCAATCCGCGAGAAGTCCTGGACGAACTTCCAGTAATAGCCAGCCAAACCCAGAAAGCTCCGAACCTCGACAACTGAACTGGGCGTAGACCAAGACTCTACTGCCAAAATCTTCCTCTGGTCCACTAAAATCCCGTGCTTGGTCACAACATGACCTAAGAACTCCACCTGGTCCAAGAAGAACTTACACTTCGAAAGCTTCCCGTAGAGTTGCTCCCTCCTCAGATTCTCTAACACAACTCTCAAGTGCTCCTCATGCTCTTCCTGCGTCTTCGAATAGATCAAGATATCGTCTATGAAGACCACCATGAACTTGTCAAGGTACTGATGGAATACCTTGTTCATCAAGTTTATGAACACCGCGGGAGCCTTGGTCAACCCAAATGGCATCACTATAAACTCATACTGGCCGTACCGAGTCCGAAATGTCGTCTTAGGAATGTCATCCCGCCTCACCTTCAGCTGGTGATACCCGGACCTCAAGTTTATCTTCGAAAATACCTTTGTCCCACTCAGCTGATCGAACAAGTCGTCGATCCTCGGCAAAGGGTACCTATTCTTGATAGTGAGGTTGTTGAGCGCCCGGTAATCAATGCACATGCGGGACGTAACTGTCACGCCCCGATTCCTTAGAATCGATAGTCGTCCCCCGGGCGTGATGCCGTGCGAACCTAAGTTGCGATCGCACAAGACATAGTCATAAGGTTATCCGAAACACAACATCAAGTTAGAGTACGCAGAGAAATTGAACGACACATGTGGAATAGAAATAGACTTTTTCATTGATGATAGTAAAACTTTACATAGACTCCTTTACAATCATTGCCGCACGGGCTACAACATGACTCGACTTACAAAATGAACGCCGATGAGATAGTCGTTCCATACATTATATCCCTTTTTTACAAGCAAAAACCATTACACATTTCCACCTGCGATCGAGGAAAGCCGAGCCGCCATTGGTCTTCTTTTGTACTGAATACAGAGTCTTCAAAAGGAATTCAGAAACAAGCCTTTACACGGACGAGGCTTCAAAAGTGTCCACGCCGCCTCGAGATTTTAGGTGGCACGCCCTTCGTGGTTCGGGGTACCTGCGTGGAGAGCGAGGATCAGTACATTACACTTTGTACTGGTGCGTGGCAAGTTAAGTTCCAAGCTCTCATTTGGTTGAATGAGTTTATACGACTTAGTTCATGAATGTTTCTAACCATCCTAATGAATTTCAAGCGAGAAATGACAAGCATAATGTAATTTACGTCGGAACTTACCCCCGGCGGACCGTGCCGCGCCTTATGAAACTTACCATGTTCTTCCATGTCAATTTGTTATCATTTTTATACCAAGTGCAATATTACGTGTGATTGGTCACTGGCATAACAAGCCATCCTGGACTCTATAGCTTTTGTTAGCCGGTGCCCTTGCAGCGCAAGTAGCGAGCCCCACTGCAAGTCTCCGCTTAACCCGTGCTATCATCCAGCACAGCTATACACCGTATTTCCTTTCTTGGCCGAAACGGTCCCATGGACTTGGGTTGCCGTTATGGGAAAACTTTACCTTGTCGACAAGTTGTCCAATGACCGAATTCAGACAATATTTAGTTATTAAGGTCTAGCCTACATTTTTTTTGAAACTTGATCATTTCACCGTGTCCATGCCCTTGCATTCATTCTTTCATCCGCAACAACACTATTGATTTGCTTAAGAAGGGGTCGAGAAGAGAAGGGTCAGCCACTCACCTTGAGTTTACTTCGGCGAGAGGACTTGTTGGCCGCGCTAGACGTCGCCTACGCGATTACCTGAAATCGCACAAGCAACCGATTAGAACACTGCATTATTCAAGGAGTTCGATAGGAAATGCGAGTTCAAAATACAAGCCATGAAAACCATCGAAAACATTCACGAAAACGCATTCAGAAAACAAAGCCAAAACCAACGCAAGCGGCGTAAAAAGCAGAGCAACGGGAGGTCTCTTCCGACTCAGCCGCAGAGTCAATCCTCGAGGCGCAACCCGCTGAATATGGAACTTGGTTCCGAAGAAGACATTCCATAACGAGGAATGGATCTTAATTCAACCGTTCCCGTTCGATCGACTCGGTCGATCCCGACCTATCGGTCCCGACCGAATCGATAGCGACAATGTTCCTTTCTCGTGCACCCCGTGGACAAGTACGGGGCACGATATAGGGACGGGACACTACACCATAACCAACTAAAAAAAAGTTTCGTCCTCGAAACTCAAAATAGAACCTACCTCTACGAGAATAATGAAGGGAACTTTTCCTTCATTTCTGACTCAAGCCCCCACGTCGACTCTTCGACCGAATGGTTCCTCCAGAGGATGCGAACTAGGGGAATAGCATGGTTGCGAAGAAGTTTATCCTTGCGCTCCAAGATTTGTACCGGCTCTTCGACATATGATAAGTCCGCCTTCAGGTCCAGCTTACCCAAATCTACAACATGGCTCGGATCATGCACGTACTTCCGTAATTGCGATACGTGGAAGACGTCATGTACCTCTGACAATGCAGGCGACAAGGCAATTTGGTAAGCTACCGGGGCGGCTCGCTTCAATATTTCGAACGGGCCAACAAATCTTGGGCTCAATTTCCCCTTCGCACCGAACCTGGAAACTCCCCGCATGGGCATAACTTTCAAGAATACATGGTTGCCTTCCGAGAACTCGAGGGGGCGTCGGTGCGTGTCGGCATAGCTTTTCTGTCGGCTTTGTGCTATCTTCATTCTCTCTCGTATTAACTTGACCTTCAGCACGGTCTGCTCCACCAGCTCCGGACCAAGTATCTGTCGTTCCCCGACTTCATCCCAACAAATGGGCGATCTGCACTTTCGGCCGTACAAAGCTTAATACGGTCCCATTTGGATGCTGGACTGATAGCTGTTGTTGTATGCAAACTCGGCCAACGGTATATGGATGTCCCAACTTGACTTCAAGTCGATCGTACAGAGTCGTAACATGTCTTCGAGAATTTCGTTCACCCGTTCTGTTTGGCCGTCAGTCTGAGGATGATAAGCTAAGCTGAACTTCAACTAGGTCCCCAGTGCTGAATGAAGACTACTCCAGAAGCGCGCTACGAACCGTCCATCCCAATCAGAGACGATAGAAACTGGGACCCCGTGTAGCCGAACTATTTCATCAAGGTATATCTGAGCAAGGCGGTCGACGCTCCAAGTAACTTTGATGGCGATAAAGTGCGCTGACTTGGTTAGTCGATCGACGATGACCCAGACGACGTCGTTCCCCCGCGGCGTCCTCGGCAAGCCAACAACGAAGTCCATAGTGATGTGATCCCACTTCCACTCTGGAATGGCGAGGTTCTGCATCTCCCTGCCCGGTCGCTGGTGCTCGGCTTTGACTTGCTGACAGGCCATACATTTTGACACGAAGAGCGCTACGTCCCTCTTCATGCCGTGCCACCAAAAGACAACGCGGAGGTCCTTATACATCTTGGTGCTGCCAGGATGCAAGGAATATTTTGTATAGTGTGCCTCCGTCATTATCTCCTTTCTAAGTTCTACGTCGTCCGGTACGCATAGCCGTCCCTTCATGCGCAACACTCCTGACTCGTCCTCTGCAAAGTCGGACGCTTTTCCTGTCGATATCAGCTTCCGCATCTTCTCCAGGTAGGGGTCGTCCTTCTGTGCAGACTTGATCCTCTCCAGTAGGCTCGGTTCCATCCGTAGTTGTGCTAGTTTTACGTCTCTGAAACGAACTCGGAGTTCAATGCCCATTCATTCCAAGTCACGCAGCAGTCGATTGCTGATGCATAATGAAGCTAAGTACTTCCGGCTCAGCGCATCCGCTACCACATTTCCCTTGCCCGGCGTGTAGTCGATTGATAAGTCATAGTCTTTGATTAGTTTGAGCCATCGCCTCTGCCGCAAATTCAGTTCTTTCTGGGTGAAGAGATACTTGAGGCTTTTGTGGTCCGTATAAATCATGCACGCTACGCCGTAGAGATAGTGACGCCACAGCTTCAACGCGAACACAATTGCCGCTAGTTCTAGGTCGTGCGTGGGGTAGTTCTTCTCGTACGGCTTCAACTGCCGGGAAGCAAAAGATATCACCTTATCCCGCTGCATGAGCACACACCCCAAGCCCTGGCCAGAAGCATCGCTGAAAATTTGAAATCCCTCCGTCCCTTCAGGAAGAGCAAGTATCGGGGCCGAAACGAGCTGTTGTTTGAGCTCCTGGAAGGAAGCTTCACAGTCGTCTGACCACTTGAATGCGACTCCTTTCTGGGTGAGGCGAGTCAACGGCGATGCGATCTTCGTGAAGTCCTTCACGAAGCGTCGGTAGTATCCCGCCAAGCCTAGGAAGCTTTGAATTTTGCTAACCGATGCGGGCCGTTTCCAATCAGCAACTGCCTCGACTTTCTTCGGATCGACTGCGATGCCCGCGACGGAGATGATGTGCCCAAGGAATGAGACGCTATTCAGCCAGAACTCGCACTTGCTCATCTTCGCGTACAACTGATTCTCTCGAAGGGTTTGGAGTACCGTCCGCAGATGCTCTGCATGTTGCGCTCGAACCTTCGAGTAGACGAGGATGTCGTCGATGAAGACTACTACGAACTTGTCAATGAATGGACGGAACACCTGATTTATTAGATCCATAAAGACGGCAGGGGCATTTTTCAGACCGAACGGCAATACCAAGAACTCGTAGTGGCCATAACGAGTACGGAAGGCAGACTTCGGCACGTCATTTGGCTTGACTTTGAGTTGGTGATAACCCGATCGTAGATCAAACTTCGAAAACACCGCTGCACCTTGGAGCTGGTCGAACAAGTCGTCGATGCGGGACAGAGGGTATTTGTTTCGGACGGTGGCTTTATTCAATTCCCGATAGTCGATGCAGAGTCGCATCGATCCATCCTTCTTCTTCACGAACAGCATGGGCGCACCCCACGGCGAGACACTCGGACGGATAAACCCTCTGTCAAGCAATTTCTGAAGTTGTGCCTTCAATTCTTTTAATTCTGCAGGGGCCATTCTGTACGGAGCCTTCGAGATCGACCAGGTGTCGGGGAATGTGTCGATGGTGAACTCTATTTCTCAATCGGGTGGCATGCCGGGTAGCTCGTCCGGGAACACGTCTGGGAATTCAGCCACAATGTCGGTCTGACCCGCGTTTGCACCATCCTGTCGCATGTCTCGAACGGAAGCTTGGTAGCCTTCGTACCCAGAATGCAGCATCCGTCGAGCAGATATTGCGGAGATCACCATACAGGTCGGCGACGCCTCACCACAGGAGTAGCAGAATTCAGGCATTCCAGGTATGTGGAATATGACCTTCTTTTCAGCGCAGTATATGGTTGCGTTGCACAGCCCGAGCCAATCCATTTCTAAAATGATGTCGAAGTCCTTCATGTCTAGAACTATCGAGTCCAGACCGATCTTTTGACCGCCGATACAGATAATCCCGCCGGCGCAAGCTAAGTTTGTGAGAATTGGTGTGCCCGAAGGCGTGCTTACGCTAAGGTCGAGATCTAATGATATTACAGGAAATTTGTGCTAGGCGGCAAAGTCCGCCGATATAAAACTATATGAAGGACCTGAATCAAATAACACACGAGCAGGCACATTATTGAATTCTAGTATACCTGACACAACTGTATCTGATGCCAGCGCTTCGTCTCGAGTCATGGCGTAGATGCGGCCCTGAGTGTTGGGGCGACGATCTTGGCCATTTTGTGGTGCAGGTTGAGTGGGCGGAGGAGGTCGGGGCGCCTGCCCTCGATTCTCTTGGCAGTACTGTTGTGGTGGTGCGTTGGGATGATTTGGTCTTCGGCCCATGCAGTCTCGAGCTTGGTGGCTCCTTTCTCCACAAACGAAACATGCTCCCCCGGTGAAGCAGTGGTTGGTATCGTGTCCGAGATTGTTGTACTTGGTGCATCGAGGTAGTGGGTTCTGCCCTCTATAGCCACCGTTGTTTGGACGCTTCGACGCGTAATTGTTGTCTCCCGTATAGCTAGGACGTTTGTGATTGGAGTGGCGCTCAACGTCGTCAGCACCGAAAGGATGCAGGTTCTCAAGGCGGAGTGCGTGATTCATAGCCTCGCCCACGGTCTTATACTCCGGGACCCCGACATGCGCACCGATAGAGTGTCGTAGACCCACTTCGAACCGTCGTACACGACACTCTTCAGTAGGCAGAAACTGACCAGCAAACTTAGACAATTTGTTGAATTTTGCGGCATACTGTTCCACTGTCCGGCTCCCTTGCTTCAACTGCATGAATTCATTCTCCTTCGCTTGACGAACGGCTGACGGAAGGTACTGGACTTCAAAAGCTTTGCGGAACGTGGCCCAAGAGATCGGCGCGGTGTTGTTGTCCGATCGGATCGCTCGCTTGCGCACGGCCCACCAGTCGTGCGCGTTCAACCATAGTTGAAGTTATGCGCATGCGACTTGCTTCGATTCTTCAATGCCGAGAAGCTCGAAGTGGTCTTCCAGCTCTTCCAACCAATCGATTGCCATGGAAGGACCCTCGGTACCGCTGAAGGAAGTGCAGCACGCTTTCTTGAATTTGGACACTTTAAAGTTGTACTTTTTCGGTGTCGCTGGTTGACTCTCGGGATCCTCCGTGTCGACTTCAAGGGGTTGGATCGCCGACACGGTGACGGTAGGCATAGTCATAGAATTCCAGTTGGCCGCCATTGTCTGGACGATCTGCTGCAGAGTATCCAGCTGCTTTTGTTGAAGTTTGGCATGTGCGTCGAAACGAGCTTCGAAGCGAGCTTCGAACTGGGCCTGACGTTCCTCTACCTGTTGATGCCGGTTCTCGGACTGGTTTCGCTGTGCCTCCATCATGCGCAGCATCCTTTCGATGGTATCGTTAGAAGGTCCGGCCCGCGGACGATGCGAACTACTGGAGCCGCTAGAAGCGCTCTGTTCTTGCTCGACCGTGGGTTCCGTCACTTCTGCGATACGAAGGCAAACACATCAGTCACAAAAAATTACGGACTCATTGTATGGAACAACTTATCTTATCGTTGCGAGGTCAAAGGATGTAAAGCCGTGCTCTGGTACCATTATGTCACGCCCCGATTCCGTAGAATCGATAGTCGTCCCCCGGGCATGATGCCGTGCGAACCTAAGTTGCGATCGCACAAGGCATAGTCATAAGGTTATTCGAAACACAACATCAAGTTAGAGACGCAGAGAAATTGAATGACACATTTGGAATAGAAATAGACTTTTTCATTGATGATAATAAAACTTTACATAGACTCCTTTACAATCATTATCGTGCGGGCTACAACATGACTCGACTTACAAAATGAACGCCGATGAGATAGTCGTTCCATACATTACATCCCTTTTTTACAAGCAAAAACCATTACACATTTCCACCTGCGATCGAGGGAAGCCGAGCCGCCATTGGTCTTCTTTTGTACTGAATGCAGAGTCTTCAAAAGGAATTCAGAAACAAGCCTTTACACGGACGAGGCTTCAAAAGTGTCCACGCCGCCTCGAGATTTTAGGTGGCACGCCCTTCGTGGTTCGGGGTACCTGTGTGGAGAGCGAGGATCAGTACATTACACTTTATACTGGTGCGTGGCAAGTTAAGTTCCAAGCTCTCATTTGGTTGAATGAGTTTATATAACTTAGTTCATGAATGTTTCTAACCATCCTAATGAATTTCAAGCGAGAAATGACAAGCATAATGTAATTTACGTCGGAACTTACCCCTGGCGGACCGTGCCGCGCCTTATGAAACTTACCATGTTCTTCCCTGTCAATTTATTATCATTTTCATACCAAGTGCAATATTACGTGTGATTGGTCACTGGCATAACAAGCCATCCTGGACTCTATAGCTTTTGTTAGCCGGGGCCCTTGCAGCGCAAGTAGCGAGCCCCGCTGCAAGTCCCCGCTTAACCCGTGCTATCATCCAGCACAGCTATACATCGTGTTTCCTTTCTTGGCCGAAACGGTCCCATGGCCTTGGGTTGCCGTTACGGGAAAACTTTACCTTGTCGACAAGTTGTCCAATGACCGAGTTCAGACAATATTTAGTTATTAAGGTCTAGCCTACATTCTCTTTGAAACTTGATCATTTCATCGTGTTCGTGCCCTTGCATTCATTCTTTCATCCGCAACAATACTATTGATTTGCTTAAGAAGGGGTCGAGAAGAGAAGGGTCAGCCACTCACCTTGAGTTTACTTCGGCGAGAGGACTTGTTGGCCGCGCTAGACGTCGCCTACCCGATTACCTAAAATCGCACAAGCAACCGATTAGAACACTGTATTATTCAAGGAGTTCGATAGAAAATGCGAGTTCGAAATGCAAGCCATGAAAACCATCGAAAACATTCACGAAAATACATTCAGAAAACAAAGCCAAAACCAACGCAAGCGGCGTGAAAAGCAGAGCAACGGGAGGTCTCTCCCGACTTAGCCGCAGAGTCAATCCTCGAGGCGCAACCCGCTGAATATGAGACTTGGTTCCGAAGAAGACATTCCATAACGAGGAATGGATCTTAATTCAACCGTTCCCGTTCGATCGACTCGGTCGATCCCGACCTATCGGTCCTGACCGAATCAATAGAGACAATGTTCCTTTCTCGCGCACCCCGTGGACAAGTACGGGGCACGATGTAGGGACGGGGCACTACAGTAACGTCCTTCTTCGGCACAAAAAGGACTGGCGCTCCCCCGGACGAAGAACTAGATCTGATAAACCCCTTGTCCTGCAGCTCGTCGACTTGCTTCTTCAGCTCTATCAACTCGTTGTTGTTCACCCTATAGACATGCTGTGAAATGGGCTCGGCGCCCGGCACCAAGTCTATAGAGAACTCAATATCCCTGTCTGGCGGCATCCCCGGCAACTCGTCGGGAAAAACATCCGAGAACTCAGCTATCAACGGATGTGGCAAATCCTGTCCCGCCAACAAAGCTCCACAGAATTCAGCCTCCGGCTCCGCTGCTCCTCGAGCAAACTTGATCTCTGGCTCTCCCGGTGTCCTAAAAAGAACTATGCCTCCTCTACAATTAATGCTAGCATGGTGCATGCTCAACCAATCCATACCGAGTACCATATCGTACCTCGGTAGGGGCATTACGAGCAGACACGCACTCAAGTCCCGACCTCTCAGAGTGACTCTCCGCCCCTTGCAAATATTATTAACCAGGATAATGCCTCCCCCGGTCATAATCTTGTAAGTCCTACCCATATATTCAGCAATAATATTGTATCTCAGAGCAAAGAAAACAGACACAAAAATATGAGTAGCCCCAGAATCAAACAAGGCGAAAGCAGGGAAAGAATCAAGGAGAACATGACCTGCTACAACATCTACCACCGGCTCTACCTCCTCCTCTGCTGCCAAAGCGAACACCCTGCCCGCGGGTGCTCCCTTCTGGTGCTGAACAAAGCGCTGCTGCTGGGTCTGAAGTGGAGGACCTCTCTGCTGAACTGCTGGTCCTCTAACTGGCTGCACTCTGTCCTGGCCTCCTCGAACTCCGCGAAAGCGGCAATCCCTCAGCTGGTGATCGGGCGCCCCACAGTAGAGACAGACGCCCAACCTCTTCCTGTAAGCCTCTCTAGTGTTCTCCGGCTTCCCGCAGAAGCCGTACGGAGTAGCCGGTGTCTAGCCATGTCCCTGGTGCTGCTGGGCACGCGTTGGTGCCTGCTGAATCTGTAACAGAGGTTGCTGCTGAAATGGCCTCTGTTGATACTGAATATGGGGGCGCTTGGCCAGTCCCGTACTGGAACTCGCCCCCATGGTATCGCCGCTCCTCTTCGGCTTGAGGCCGAAGTCCTCCTCTGTAATATGCACGTCCATCAACATCTGATCGAACGTCGCATCACGGCGACCCGAAGTGCGGGTACGTACTGCATAAATAAGTCCCCTACGGAACTTACGAGCCTTATGCCCCTCATCCTGGATCATATCGGGAGCGAACCTGCTAAGACGGAAGAACTCAGCTGCATACTCGTCCACCGACGAGTTCCCCTGCACTAGACCCACGAACTGGCCCTCCAATGCTGTAAGAGCCACGTCCGGAAAGAACTTCTCCTTGAAGAGCCTCCGGAAGTTCTTCCATGTCAGCCCTCTCACCGACGCACGAGGATCCGTGCGGTACCATGTCAGCACGATATCGAAGAATCGGCTGGCTGTGGCCGAAACCCAAAGTCCTCTAGGAAGCTCTGCCAGCTCCATGCTCCGCTGCACATCCTCTAGCCAATCGTCTGCATAAAGGATTCCCTCCGTGCCCATGAAGTCCCTGGAGCTCATCTTTCTAAAGTCTAGTACTGTCCCCGGCCTGGACTGCTGCTGGTACAGTTGCTGGCCAGTAGGGCCCTGCACCGTACCCGGTGCCACTCTCTCCACTGCTGCCAGTGCAAGCTGATACGAGTTCTCCATGCTCTGCCTCAGCATCTCAATCTGACGGTGTGACACCTCCGTCTGGCGCTGCGACGCCTCTGCCTGGGCCCGCTGTGTCTCCATCATCTGTTGAAGGAGAAGGAACATATGATGTGTATCCGTCGGTATCGGAGGTGGTGGCGGTAGCATCTCCGGAACGACGACCGAAACCCTCTGGGGTGGAGGTAGTAGACCTCCCTGTGCAACTGCCAGGGCCTCTGGGATAGTGGAATCACTGGGGGCAGTCTCGTGAACCTCCTCCTCAGCCTGGTCAGATCTCTCGGGCAAGCTACTCGATCCAGTGGCCTGCGGGTGCGTCTTCGTCATCGTAGAGACGAATTGAAACAAGAGATCAATATGGCACATGAGTAGATTTATCAAAGAAGGACAGTTAATTTAATACAAGGAGAGCAATCATGAAAATCAAAAGATCGAAAAATTTTCTAGGTGTGATTGAGAAACTCCTATCATGTCCTAGGTCCTACGTCCTAATTGCAGGCTCGTAATTAGTACTCTAAGTCGAGCACCATTACGAGATCGCACTAATTGCGACACAGACCTGCATGGGCCACCACAAAAATGTGTCACGACCCATACCCAAATGAGGGGCACGAGCACGTGGGTACGTCCAGCCTACGCTACAGTATCGACGGTAGAACGATGTATATAACGCCTGTAAATACTACGACTAACAGTATAAAGGTACCTGTACAATATATACACTCCGAATGGAGGTGACATAGCAATACAGTCTCAATCACATGATAAAACTAAGGTAGATAGCTCAGAAAGGAAAACATATGATAGATGAAATAGTAGATGAGTCCAGTGTCCAATATAAGCCCATATATATACAACATCACAGGGTCTCAAAATATAACATAGAAGCTACGGTCTGATAATGCTAGCTGGATCGCAGTCCAGTCAAACCTAGCTAATCTATACTACTCTGGAGTACAAAGTCTAGTGGCTCTACTATAAGGCCACGGTCCTGGACTACTCCATCTAACTCGAGCCCACAATAGGTCGAGCAGTCCGCCTCAGAATCATCTGTAATATATCATAACAGTATCCTGTCAGGAAAATGAGCAAGTACAAGCACTAATAGCAGTTACATGTGAATTGACAAATTCTATAAGAGACAGTATAATGAACTACAAGACAAAGATATATGAAGACTTGGAAACCGTTCGGAATCTGAGTTACAACCCTTAAACCAAACAAGGACCGGGGCTGTAACTCTTCTCCCGAGCAGAACTTAGTCTCCAAATCAAGGTATAATGTAAAGGCCTGTAGAGCATGTGAGTAACTGTATATCATGGCATGGTGAGGAAATACTGAATGTAGAACAGAGCAGGATATGCGACAAGATAAAGTAAATATAAAATGTGACTTGAATTATTAGAGCGGTATGTGATCGGCTTCGGATAAGTGACATGACAGGCTATCCAATTGGCCCGACAATCCGCGGTGACCTCAACGGAGAGTCATGCCGGCCAACCTGGATAACGAGCACAAGGCAAAAGGATCTCGCTACACCCTTCGTGAGGGGAGAGTGGCGCGAGCACAAGAATAGTGACAGGGTGGCTTGGATCACATAGCCCCTAATAATTCTCCATCCCCGAATAGT
>JANAVB010002199.1:16767554-16873014 GCA_029216955.1 Iris pallida
AATCCCGGTCTTCATGAACTCGGGATCTATGTATCCCAACGTACCCTTGGGTGTGGTGTCAAGGAATGCAAGTGACGTTGTCCCCTCGGGTAAGAAGCGACAGAGGCCAAAGTCTGCGAGCTTGCTGTTGAAGTTAGCATCGAGAAGAATGTTAGCGGGCTTGAGATCGCCATGGACCAAGGGGTGGGGTCTTCTGGAGTGGAGGAAGGTGAGAGCGGAGCATATCTGGTAGACAATGCGAGTGCGCATCTGCCACGTGAGAAGCCTTGGATTCTTCAGGAGGCAGTCTCCTAGGCTTCCATTTGGAAGGAACTCGTAGACGAGAGCACGGAGGCTGACACATGCTCCTATTAACTTGACGAGGTTTGGGTGCCTCATTTGTCCTAGAACCTCCATCTAGAAGGAAAAAAAGGGTTTACATCGATTGTGAGAGGATAATAGGGCATACCTATAAATACATATTTCGCAAATGAACTTCTAATTGTTGTATCTTTACCTCTTGAAGGAACTCATGTATCCCCTGCTGGCTATTGGAGTCTAACATCTTTATAGCAACCTCATTATCGCCAATATAGCCTCTGTAAACACCCCCATATCCTTCCTGCCCAATCTTTGACGAGTCCCTCAAACCATCAGTGGCAGCTTCGATATCATATTTGTTGAACAGTATGATGCTCGACATTTCATTAGATGATTGCCTCCTAATGCTAGACTTTGATCCTTTGCCTTCTAAAGTCGTGCCATTACTTCGTCTCCTTGTTTCCAGATTGTCCTTGTCATCGGATTGTTGGAGCAACTATATTGGGAAACCGAAAATGAAAGAAAATAAGTTAGTTTCTCAACAAAATTAGAAGTGGCATAGTGGTAAAGTGAATAATTGTGGATGATGGAAACAGAGAATACAACATCCCAAGTTACAGTTATTAGGTTCTTTGTAATAATATTTTGTACAAGTGATTTTGTATGCTGCATGTAGGCCTAGGACACAGTTATGTATGGAGAAGAAAGAACGGTATCGAAGAGCATCTCCACCTCATTTTGTGACAAAATGAAATTTCCTACCAGTTTATGTCATTCTTGATTGAAGCATAGACTGGAGGAGATTAGGCCTAGAAAATTAGTAAGTAAAATCTAGGATAAAACCAACCCGATCAGAAACATTTTTCAGGGGAGTAGCATCTGGAAGTTTTGCTTCCATTAGAAAATTCTTCGTCTTGACAGTCTTTGACGAGTCCCTCAAACCATCAGTGGCAGCTTCGATATCATATTTGTTGAACAGTATGATGCTCGACATTTCATTAGATGATTGCCTCCTAATGCTAGACTTTGATCCTTTGCCTTCTGAAGTCGTGCCATTACTTCGTCTCCTTGTTTCCAGATTGTCCTTGCCATCGGATTGTTGGAGTAACTATATTGGGAAACCGAAAATGAAAGAAAATTAGTTAGTTTCTCAACAAAATTAGAAGTGGCATAGCGGTAAAGTGAATAATTGTTGATGATCACCCACAAATAGAAATGGAAACAGAGAATACAACATCCCAAGTTACAGTTTTTAGGTTCTTTGTAATAATATTTTGTACAAGTGATTTTGTATGCTGCATGTAGGCCTAGGACACAGTTATGTATGGAGAAGAAAGAACGGTATCGAAGAGCATCTCCACCCCATTTTGTGACAAAATGAAATTTCCTACCGGTTTATGTCATTCTTGATTGAAGCATAGACTGGAGGAGATTAGGCCTAGAAAATTAGTAAGTAAAATCTAGGATAAAACCAACCCGATCAGAAACATTTTTCAGGGGAGTAGCATCTGGAAGTTTTGCTTCCATTAGAAAATTCTTCGTCTTGACAGCATCATAGAAGTTTGATTCTCTTGTAACTCGTTCAACTTCACCGATATGACCGGTTTTGGCTGCTGCCTCGATATATTTGAAATGTATTTCCGGATCTTCACTGTTCCATTATGGAAAATATAAACTTATAAGATAAATTACAACATTGCTTACAGGTACCTTCTCAGAAAGAAAACAATAAAACCCAAGATCTACCTGGAGCTCAGATAAGATCCCAGGAAAAGATAGAGACCTTCATACGACTTGAATTGCTCAAAAAGTTTAATGCAAGCTTCGATGCCATATTGCTCAGAATATTCTTCGGCAGCCTGCAAACATGCATTTATTGGGAACATATACATACACTTATGTACTCTCTCAAAAAAAGGTTAGGAAAAAAAAATAATAATCACATCACCTGCACAACTATCTGAAGATTTCCACTCAAGTTTACCAGCATAAGCTCTTTCATGCACTCCAGAGCCAACTCCCTTGAAAGAGTCCGAAAGAACTCCACTAAAGCCTGGAACACAAGCTAGTAAATTCAGTTAATAAATATCAAAGGATCGGACTAATTGAAGCGAAGAAGGATGGCAGACCTGTGGCTCAATGGCATGAGTATTTACAATAACACGCTTAATGTCCAATGGTTCAGTATAATGCTACAGTAGGGAAGATGTGTTAACCTTATAGATACCATGAAGTAGAATTTAAGTTACACGTAACGAGCTAATCCAACCTGCAGAGCACGCATATACAAGCCAAAATTTTCACATAGCCAACCTATTCTAGGACGATCATAGTGACTGAACATCCCATTAGCTAATATATCATCTGCAACATTTGGATCGGTCACCAGATTGATCTCCAATACCTGTACAATACAGTAATAAGACATAATATGGTGACAAAAACAAAAAAAAAACAAAATATGCGACAAGTAAATTAAATAAACATGCCACGCACCTTGGTTTGAAGAAAACAGTGTTCAGGTAAATTTGGCTTCAGGACATCCAACAAAAAGGCTGTTGCTTCTCTAATCAAGTTTCTCTACCATCATAAAAAAACAGGAACACATCATTAGATAGCTGCAAGGAGTTCTGTCTGGACAATAAGATAATATACCATTCCGATATTAAGGTGACTAAAGGAGGATAGGAAGAACTTAAATAGTTCCAGGTATTTAGTATTTACTTGGGAAAAAAAAGGGTCAGGATATTAAAATGAAAAATATATGATAGCCAAGACAGTTAAGTGATAAATAGCCAATATCTATTATACATTTCTTTTATCACTTAATCAAATGAAAAGTTATCCAACTGTCATACTGAAGATAACTTGAAACGGAAAGGATTAATTTTGCCTAATATTTGCATGCTATGCGTGAAAGCTGACGAACCAGTTAATCATCTCTTCCTCTATTGCAGCTTTGTCAGGATTACATTAGAGAAGCTTAAGAATGTCATTAATACAACAAATAGGCCTAAGGATCTGGAGAACTATTAGGCCTCATGGAGAAACTCTATTCCAAGTGATTCCTTGTTGGTGATTATATTATATTGACAATTCTTTGGTGTTCCTGGTATGAAAGAAATCGGAGAATTTTCAATTCAAAATTTGTTGATCTGACTTATTTCATAATATCATGTGGGAGTATCGGATCATTCTAGCTATAGGTTGCAATTGAATTCAAGATTCGAAAATCTCAACAAAAAGTTATGGTGAACTGACATTGTGGAGACAAATATGTCTATGGAGGCTCCTGCGGGTGCTCGATTTCCTACCTTGACCAGTCACTCATTTTCGAGTTTTATCTTCTCAACTTTGACCTTTTGACTTTGTACTTAATTATTGTATGGTCCATAGTTATTATTTGTACCGATGAATTTTGATCTATACATATGAATGAAATTTGGCTAGGATCTACTTAATCCCATCCGTTGTCTAGAAAAAACAAGTTATCCAACTATTATATATATATATGAAAAATGGAGTGCATGAGAGAAGTTAAACCTGAAGAAAAAGATCGCAAATTAAATTGTAGTCGATTGGACAGCCACCTTCCATTTGAGACATCATCAGAGCAAAATTAACTGCTCCCTGCCAGACAAAAACAATTTTTATTGAGCATTAGTTTTAACAATAAAATCTGAGAATGTCATAACTCTTCACTTTTCCCTATATCAGTTTGTATACTTTTACCTCTTCAACTAGGCACTTTATAATCTAGGAAAAGTTAGAGGATGCCCCTAGTTCTTGCACTAACTTAAACTACATATCCAAAAGAAGGTTTATATGCATGGGCGGAGGGAGAGTAGGGCCAGCGGGGTCACATGAGGGTTGATGTCAAGTCGACAACAGCTCATAAAAACTTTTTCAATTCTTTTATGGAGTTTTCTTGTGCCTTATGGTTGACCCATTCTAATGGGAGAGGACTTGGATGATCATGATTAGTTTTACCAACAAATATTCACCTATATTTAGGTTAAAGTTGATCATATCTTTATGAGAGAAAAAATTGATCTATAGGAATTATAATTAAAGCTGAAGATAATAAGATTAGGAAAGAATAACTAGTAACTGTATACAAAGCAGTTAAAGATTTGGGAATAATTTAAATTTGTCTAAGGCTGTGTTTGATTGGGCTTTTTTTCCATGAAAAATATTTCCACCACAAATTTTCCACCAATTGTAGTGTTTGATAGCTTATATTTTCCATGGAATTATTTTCCAAAAAACTATCATTTTCCATATTTTCTTTTAAAATGGTGGAAAATGAAACTTGTCTAACCCATAGGAAAATATCATTTTCTATGGAAAATAACTATTTTCCGTGGAAAATATTGACAATCAAACAACCAAATTAAGTTTTCCATGGAAAATTTTAAAATTCCATGGAATTTTTTTCCTAGGAAAATAATTCCATGGAATTATTTTCTTTTCCACGTATTTTCCACCTTGCAATCAAACACACCCTTAGTATATTTTGTTTTTGCTCACGAACCACAAGTCCAAGAGCCAATGTTCCTTGACAAAAGGTAAATAAACCTAAATTACCTGTGGATCTGATCTCATAATTATTGGGAGAAGAGAACGATAGTCTGGATCATAACCAACCTGTGTCAAATAATTCTTAGGAATGATCGTCTCCCAGAGATATATAGTACAGAAGTAGAAATTACACTCGCAAACAAATCATTTAATTGTCTAACTAGTAACTGTATCACCTCCTTTGAATAAATGAGAATTTTGTCAAACTCCCTTCTCTCAGTAAAAGCAGCAACAACTTTTGGAGTAACCCTTCCTCTTATATATATTTTGAGTGCCAGGTCATTGTCAACAGTCTAACAAAAGAGCAAGAAAGTTATGAACAAAAGAAAATAGATTAATAGATGGGTAGTAACTGGGACAATTTTGCTTGTTGGCTCTGTGCCGTTAATTCATTGAAAACAATTTAACAATCCCGTAAGACAAAACCATATTTTTTCCCTGGTGAGGGATTATACAAGAAGGTAACAGATTTGTAATCTTGTCTCTTACCTTCACAAGATCACCAAGTTCTTCGCTGCACTCAAGTTTATCCTCAGACAACCAATTTTCCAAAAGAATCTTCTTATTCTGGTTCAAAACCAAACGAGACAACTCTAACGCCTCAAATGCATGGAGCTTTCCCTTCTTTAACAATGTCCGAAAGTAGAGCAATAGGGGAGGTGTTTGCCCACCTTGCACAGGAACACTCTGCATTGTGAAACCATACTTGAAAAATTAATTATATGAATAATAGATCTTAAACAAGACATGGAAAATAAACACATGTAGAGGAGTACAAATATTTAGCTACTCGTCAAAGTAAGTGATAATCAGATAGTACAAAGCGGGGAAAAAAAACTCTTAACTCAAAGTCTGCAAATGGGAAAGAAAATCCCATCTGATAACTAATAAAATGGGTGACAAGCTTGCAGAAGGATAAATACCTGCAGTTGGGCAAGAACCTCGGGTGTCCTTAGGATGCCTTGTGGAGAATCAGCAGCAACCTCTACAGCCTCTTCAAACTTTCTTTGGTAGAATAATATTTGAAACCTTTCCCTGATCTAAATCACAAAATACATCGCAAATGAAAAGGTTCAGTGAAAGATAACAAGGGAATACCTCAGGCATCACGAAATGACAAAACTTAAAGTTTGAGAATTCATAGTGATGAAAAATGATACGGGAATGTTCAGATTCTTGACAATAGTTATATGCTGTCTACATGTAGATTCCTCCAATTAGACCATGCTCGAAACAACATAACCTTTATCCCAAAAAATTTGTGGTTGGTTGTTTGAATGATTGAATCCTTTTTGTTCCATTCAGATATCTTAAGGGCCATGACCTCTGTAAATCATATCTTTCTTTATCGCTTCAATCCATGTTCGATTAAAGCCTAATGTCCCTCGTCCTAGCAACTCCTTTAACTAGTACCTTATTGCTTCTCCTTTCTAGTGCACTTATTGGTCTATGCTACACATATGCAAACCAGCTAAGATGATTTTATCTCATCTTTTCTTCAGTTAACACTGTTGGGATGTATTATATTCATCAGAGCCCTACAACGTTGAAGACTTTACTCAATCCTAGGCGAGGGTGTTGTGACAGGTGCCATAGAGGTACAATTACAAGCTCAAGACATCAAATTGATTTTCAAGGAGACTATTCATAATACAAGCCAATGTGGAGACTTTTAGGATTATGTTTTGTATCAGGAAATTAGGTTAGTATGATTTAAATATATTTGAATTTGGTTTTATCTAAATCCGTCTAGGTTAGGTTTAATTTAATACATTTGGGCCTTATCTAAATCCAAATGGGTTAGGTTTAATTAACACCTATTAGAATGAGATTTACTTTTACTAACGATTAGATTCAATTTAAATCTACTCATTTTAGTTTAAGTAAACTAATATGTATTATGTGACTCACTTTAGTTTAAGTAAACTTATATATATTATGTATATGCATGTATACAAGTAGAGATACATAACAGAGTTAGAGGATATAAAAGAAAAAATGAGAGATACCAAAAATATAGAAAAGTTCTAAGCTTGCAACAATAAGGTTGATTGAGAGTCTGGGAGTTTATTGTAACTCTATTATGATAAAGTAGATTAAAGTTCTTCAGTTTTGGTTGTGGAGGTAGGAATTTGTCGAACCACATAATACTTTTGTCTCTACAGTTTTAATTTATTGTCGTTTAGGTTTCATTTTTTGATCAACAAGCAACATCTCTAACTTCCCACAAATACACTTATTTCTTATCCTAACTTTTGACGTGTTACCAGTCATCCATCTTAACATTTTTATTTTAGCTATTCTTGTTTTCTAGACAATCGAGGTACTCCAGAGGAGTCTTCATATGTTTTTTATGAATTTATGCACAATATCTTTCACAACCTCTCCATCATGATATCACGATGAATGATTAATTTTGTATACCGAAAACTATCACTTCTAGGAATCTTTTGTCAATCTATATGTTTATCCTTCATTTCTTTTTTACTTTTGGTTGTAGTTTAATTCCGTATACTCGTTTTTTATTCCAATTTTAAAACCATTGGGTTTCAAAGTTTCTCTCCACGCTCCTATTTTAGAATGTAACTATTCTATGCACTAGTTAGCCAACACAATATTATCAACAAACATCATATACCATGAAACACCTTTTGAATATGCCTAGTAAATTCATGTATGATTGGACCAGATGCTCCAACCGGTTGAACACGTTAGACCATGAACGTCAACCCCAGCGGTTTAATAATTGGACTGGTCTTAAAACATTGAACTAAACATTTACCAAAAAAGGGGGCAAGGAAACTTCAGTGCATAGGAGCACCTATAGATGTTCACATATCTTGCAGAACATATTTATAATCTGAGTGTATATATTATGCAGAGATCTTGTGGAAGCCAAAATCCGAATAAGGGAAATATCATCGAGATCTCACACATTTGTAGATGAAGTTTATTTTACTCTGAACATTTTTACAGTAAAATTTGGCCTTTTATAAAGTCACAACATAGATTGTTAAGAAAAGGCACACGGTAGCGTTGGGAACGTGGTGTGACCGGAACCGGAGTTGTCCCATGAGTCTTCAAGAAAAATTTTCATGTAAGGCCTGAATCAATTCCAATTATCTACACCTCATGATCCCACTTCCTACCCGATGCCGATGTGGGACTAAACCCCCTGTTCTAAAAGGCGGCCGCCTAGGCGCTAGGCGTCGGGTGTCCGCCCGATGTCCGCTTAGGTGCCCGCCTAATCCCCTTAACGTCTGACTATGCATGTTTTGGGGTTTTGGGAATTTTTCTGCAATTTTTAGTAGATTTGTTTGGATTATTTTTAATTTTTTTAACCGCCTAGATCTAGGCGGCCGCCTAGGCGGACTAGGAGCTAGGCACAAGGTGCCCGCCTGACTAGCGCCTAGCGCTTTTCACAACCTTGACTAAACTACCAACTCCATTATCACCCACTTTAAGGGCTCATCCTGAAACGAGATACAGTCCAACAATCCCCATCTTAGCTTGTTTCTGTTAGTTGAACCAGAGTTAAAAGGGAATTTTCATGTAAGACCTGAACCAATTCCAATTATCTACACCTCATGATTCCACTTCCTATCCGATGTGGGACTAAATTACCAACTTCATTGTCATCCCCTTTGAGAGCTCATCCGGAAACAAGATACAATCCAACAGATAGGGGGACATCCCACAATTTTTTTGTTAGGGACTATCATCAAATTTGATTGGGGACATCACAACCTAAATTCTCTCTCTAACTCTCTTTCTTCCCTAACAACCCGTTCTCTTCGGCTTCTTCCTACTTTCTTCTCCCCATTTCCTCTTCCTCTTCCAACTCTAATTGAAAATGGCACACACCAAAGTTCCTTCTCAATCAATCTAAATGTTTCTATTTCTCTTCTTCTTCTTCTTTATTTGTATATACAAGCGATTGGAAATTGATGCTTTTTGTTTATTCGCAAGTTGGCGAAAGCTGTAAAAAAATTCAATTGTTTATGCTCTGGAAAATATGAACTCATTGACTTGTAATGAAATATATATTCTTTGGTTTAGTTTAACAAAAGCGATGTTGAAATTTTATTTACCGAAAATGAGACAAAATCACTCTGTCCCTCGGGTCTGCTTGGATTGGGGGGTAAAAAAAGAAAAAAAAAAAATTGGAGAAATTTGATTGAAATTTGAATTAGAACTTGTTAAAATATTTTTACAAATTAGAAACCTACAGATTAACATGTTGAAACAAAAAATTGGAAGAAAAAAAAAAATTATAATATTTTATAAAACAAATAAAAAATATTTACGACTTTTTAAGCAAATTTCTCAATCATCCTCGTTAACCCTCGGATTTGAGAGGTTAAAAAATGGACAAAAGAGGATAAAATAAACCCTCACTTAACCCTATATAACGCTTCCTCCTAAACCTCCACCTTCAAACCAAGTATGATTTTATTTCTCCCTCACTTAACTCTGTCAACCCTCAATCCAAGCAGACCCTCAAGATTTCACACCAAAATTTTTGTGTCAAAGAGATCAACCATTAGCCTGCCTAAGCTTTTGCTACAAAATATCATATTTAGCAACAGATCAAAATCATTCCGAAGAAGAAAAAAAAAAAAGTGATTCACATCTATTTGCATAATAAACCACGGATATTGATAATCCATACTGCTATATAATAAAAATAATTTTTTTTTTTTCAAAATAGTTTTGCTTACGTTTACTAATTAAATTTAACATAAATAGTTAGATAACTATATATATTAAAAAAAAAAAAAGGAGGTTAATTGTTGCTCTTCTCGAATAGTAAACAATTAAGAGATTATTGTATGCTCTTTCAAATACGTGTAACGACCTAGAGCCAAACATTTCGTTGATTAATGTTTTTGTTTGTATAGGCTTTTAACAACGAGACTTTATGTGTCGATTTATTCGGTCACTTGGGACCTGTTTGGTTGGATGTAGGTGCTTGAAAGTGTGAAAGTGGGAGTTTCATTGGATTGTAACTCATTTGAGTTACAATACATTCCACCTTCCAAAAAGTGTTTGGTTGCCAAACTTTTTGTCCCCCCGCAAGTGGGCACTTGCAATGTAGTTTGTTTGGATGACCACTTGAAAGTGGCGTTGATGGACTTCGTGTGTTTGGTTAGGACATTGCAAGTGATATAATCACCCTCATGAAGAATGGTAAGATTACCCACAAAAAAAATTATGAAACATGTTCCCAGCAAAATGACATGTTCCCAGCAAATTGATATCTATTAAATTTTTCCAGCCAATATGATACATGTTCCAAACAAATATGATATATGTTCGCAGCAAGATGACATGTTCCCAGCATATATGATACATGTTCCCAGAAATTAACACATGTTCACAACATATATGATATGTTCCCAGCAAGTATTCATGTTCCCAGCAACTATGATACATGTTCCCAGCAAATATGATACATCTTCCCAGCAAATTGACATGTTCCCAGGAAATTGATATCGATTATATGTTCCAGACAAATATGATACATGTTCGCAGCAAGATGACATGTTCCAGACAAATATTCTCAAACAACGGAAAATTTGACAGATCTATAACAAAATGAGATATTTAATCCGAAAAAATTAAAAACGACACATATTGGGGAGGAAAATCACTAGATTCGGGAGAAAAATGACAGATCCATAAGCAAATATAGAAGAAATGGAAGATCTTTGCAAAAAATTCTAGATCGGAAAAAATTGGGATGAAATGAGCAGAAAATTACTAGATCCAGAAAATTTTTTACTAGATTAGGGAGGAAAATCACTAGAGAGGGAGGAAAACCACTGGCAGCGGACGGCGGAAGAGCGGACCCAGCAAGCACTTCTCCGGTTTCTCAAGAGTCTCCCTCCTCCACTTTCATGGACTTCAAGCAAAAATGGAGCGGAACTCAAACTAGAGTTTTAGGAGGAGACAGGGACTGCTCCGCAGTCCCATCAACCACTTTAAGTCCATTTACTCGGCCGAACCAAACAATGAAACTTCCTTCACATCCGGTGAAACCCCACAAAAGTCCCCACTTTCACCTCAGTTGGACCCAACCAAACAGGCCCTTGATGTAACATACCCCTATACATTTTTTTGTCCCTACTATCTTTCTCCTTTAAAAAATAGTTTTTTTTAGGGGCACCACCACTTTTACTAGGGGGCAGTCCAGAAAGTGGAGATTTTACTAGGGGGCAGCCCAACCCCCCAAACTCACATTTCCTTCCCATTTCATAACTTCCTCTCTCTCTCCTCCAAAAGAAAAAAAAGAAGAGCTCTCTCTCCCTCTCCCAAAACCCTAGAAAATTCTCCTCCACCACTATAATCCTAATTCCTCCACCAAATTTCTTTCAAGAACACTCCCACATTCGACCAGAAAATTCTCCTCCACTACTATTTGTTTGCGATTCTAAAATTTCGACAAAACTGCTAAAACGGAGGTTCAAACATCATTTTTTTGCGATTCTAAAATTTCGGAAGGCCGTCTAACGGTGAAGCTTTTACTTACAGCCTCCTCGAAAATACGCTCATTTTGCGACAAACCGGGCCTCATTTCGACCTCCCAGTCAAAAGTTATGGCCCTCCAAAGTTTCAACTGACCATAAAATACAGGAGAATGACCATTCTCCGTGTAAATTAACACGGAGAATGGCATTCTCCGTGTTATTAACACGAAGAATGGACATTCTCCGTCTTAATTTACACGGAGAATGGTCATTCCAGTGTTAAAATGCAGGAGAATGACCATTCTCCGTCTTAATTTACACGGAGAATGGCCATTCTTCGTGTAATTTAGCACGGAGAATGGTCATTCTCCGTGTTTCTAACACGGAGAATGGCCATTCTCCGTGTAAATTAACCCGGAGAATGCCATTCTCCGTGTTAGAAACACGGAGAATGCCATTCTCCGTGTTAATTTACACGGAGAATGGTCATTCTCCTGCGTTTTAACACTGTAATGATTATTCTCCGTGCTAAATTACACGGAGAATGGCCATTTATATAACAACAAGTTTCAATTAGGACTGCCAGCACCCTGGCAGTCCTAATTCAATGTAGGACTGCCGGGGGGTGACAGTCCTAATTCATAGAACATTTCATCTAGGACTGTCACACACAGGGCAGTCCTTCACATGTGTTGGACTGCCCTGTGTGTGGCAGTCCTAGATGAATTGTTCTGTGATCAAATCACAGAATATTTTAGCAAGGACTGCCACACACAGGGCAGTCCAACACATGTGAAGGACTGCCCTGTGTGTGGCAGTCCTAGATGAATTGTTCTGTGATCAGATCACAGAACATTTTAGCAAGGACTGCCACACACAGGGCAGTCCAACACATGTGAAGGACTGCCCTGTGTGTGGCAGTCCTAGAAAAGACAACACCTGGATAAAAGTAACATACATGTATGACACACATGTATAACACCCAAAACACACAAAACACACATGTATAACACCCAGATAAAAGACATATAACACATGGATAAAAGTAAGAAACATATATTGGACTTCATATTTCATAGTTTAATGTATACAAAAGTGGTCATCTATAACCAAAATGCCAAAATGTATACAAAAGTGGTCCTCCATATAACACATTGATACTCAGTCGATTTCGACGTCACAGTGGTCAGCATGTAAGTCTCTTGGCTCCTCAAACTTCAACAACTTCTTACAATGGTCGATTTGATGAGCGAAAGGTGTGGTCCAAGCTCTGGCTTCGACCGGTGCTCTTTTGTACCAAACTGTTGAAGGTGGAGGAATCGGATAATGACCGATAAGTTGGTAAGGCAGGCTGCTTCAAAGATAAATGACTTGGACACAGAGGACTGCCACAGATATGGCAGTCCCTCACATATAGAGGACTGCCACAAATGTGACAGTCCCTCACATATATAGGACTGCCACATCTCTGGCAGTCCTATATATGTGAGGGACTGTCACATTTGTGGCAGTCCTCTGTGTCAAAGTCCAATTTTTCATCCGAAGTAAAGTTCAAAGTGTAGTTACCACGAGGGTTTCCGATGCGTCAAAGTGTTCTTCGGACGTTGTGGGAGGAGAGTATCCAGCATTTGATGGTCCGGGTTGTTCCATTTTCTATTTCTTTCTACATTAAACACAAAATTGAACTTTTATATGTAAAATTTAGGTTAAAACTTAAAATATTACACAAAAATAAATTTGACGACTTACAAATAAATGGGAGAAGTGATTGACACTGTTACTAGATATTCTACCAAAAATTTTCAACAATTTTAGGTTGGGGGACAATTTCACCTAGGTTATGTTAATTATAGGTTTATATGAGGAGGAGAAAAAAAGAGTGGAGGAAGAGAAGTAGTAGATGAAGAAAGAGAGAGATGAAATAAAATCACATTGGCTTTTATAGTGTTTTTGGGCTGCCCTCCTAGTAAAAAAAAACTATGGTAAACTTGTAATTTTTTCAAAAAAATTTTGGGTTGTCCCCTAGTAGAAGTGGTGGTGCCCCTAAAAAAAACCTAAAAAATAGCCCATAACTGGATCACGTTCCATATTTTATTATTATTTGATTGATTTCTTTGATGCGACTTCTCCAAGTCAATGAACAGTAAAAAAAAAAAGACTTTAAGACCACATGGCCTTCTCGCATTTGTTTCATAGTTCATATTAATTAATGAAACAAAGATTCGAGGGTTAGGGATGGAATATTTTGTCCCCAACCTGGTTAGCAATCACCCGAAAAACTGGTATTATATGCAAAAAATGTTGTATATTTCAGAAAAATATAATACTTGCATACTTTTGAAAGATTCGAATCAGTACGTAAATTTTAGACATGTGAAGTTTTAGACGTGTTTCGTATAAATTATTAAAAAAATTGGCACAAAAAATGCAGTAAAAATCTGTTTAATTAACTAAATTTGATAACATATTTAAGAATGTGAAGTTTCTAATCTCAATATTTTTATTTTTCGAATTTTTGGCCGAAATTTTGAACGTATTTTGTTTTCACTGAGTCGATTTATACTCGTACCTTTGTCGTTCCAAATTTTTTCTTGCTAACAAGGGTGGGTCCCCATGCAACAGATGAAACTGAAATAAAACGTTGCATGAGATGCAACAGATAGGACTAAAATGAAACGTTGTGTAGTGCCCCGCTCCGCGAATGCACTAGATAGACAGAAGGATCGGATTGCTGGCTTTGCAACAGAAGACGATTAATCTGGGTGAGTGGACGAAGTCTCATTTGCTGATTCGCTTACGCCTAATAAGAATCTGAGTTTTTGATGGATTAATGCTATTGTTAATAACAAGATAGTAAATCCTTGAGTATGCTTTAAGAGAATCCACATGTTGCTATGCTAATACGAGAAAAGAGATAATCTGCATGCTAAGAAGTAGAACCGTTGCTTGCTCATAAGAAACGAACTGATTTATGTATGCTAAAGTAGAGTTGTTGCCTTTAATCAAAGAACTGTTGCCATGCTTAATAAGAAGAGAAAAGAGAATGCTCAAATGTCCATAAACAGTAAGCTATCAAGAGTAGAGTTCATGCTTGTTGTTATCATTGCTTGCTTAAACAAAGATTGTTCATTGTCCCTCGATTGTTGCTATAAAGAAAGAGATGTACAGAGAAGGCACTTTGTGCTGTTAAAAAGAAGATGATACGGCTTGTCCGTATAGAGAAAAGGGTAGAGCTATCGGCTCGATTACATGAAATAGAAGAGATGAATATGTTTACAAGTTGCTTGATTGGTGCATGATAGTTTTATATGATAGCTGCATTTGCATTGGTCTAGACGGCTTGTGCACAAGTGGTAATATCTCGATCGATTCTGGGGGCACCTGGAGTCGATCGGCCTAGGAGAGAACAGGACACCTAGGGCTAGAAGTCCCCGCAACCAGAGGAGGGTGTCAGTCTATTAGTGAGATGGGCTAGAACATCCCAACTGCTAATATGGGTAATACCCATGGACCACAAGAGTTATAGTCATGCATATAGATATGTGTCGAAAGAATGTTTTGCTAAGAGCTAACAATGCAGAGACGAACAGGGAACAATGTTGATTTTATCATGTTTATGCTAATCCTTGTCTTGTACAGAGATAGACGGTCGGCTATGGTAAGAATCACTTAAAAGTGATATATATGTATTGCTTGAGTTTGCTATATAAATTGCTTGCAGAGATTAATCCGTTACAAAGAAGTGCTATGTCCCATTTAAGGAAAAGATATGATATCGTGCTTATAATTGTCCCTAAGAGTTGCTTGAACAGAGAAATGAATATGCTCATGAAACATGCTGCGCACTCCACAGAAATGAATAGTCATCGTGCTTGAATTGAATAGTCCCTTGTATGCTTGAGATGAAATGATACAAAATGTTGGCTTTTCAAAGATGTTTCAAAAGAGATGTAAACTGACTCTGTATTACATGAAATGAATATAGGTAAAAGTAGCAAGATCACATCACAAGAAATGTTTTCTCACTAAATGAACAGTGGTCGTTTCAGACAAATGTAGCTCTTTGTCCACAATTACCAGTATGCTGATATACTGACCCACCATCAATCTGCATGCAGGTGCAATATGCATCGAGAAGGATAGTCCGAAGAAATAGCCCGAGCCTCATCCTCAGGAGCCAGAAATCAGAAGAGATGCCAAGAGATGACATCTGTTGCAAGAGTTGATTTTGTATATAAAGGGATGTAATGTATGGGAACGGGATCATTGTAATCTGTAAAGTTCTGAGAGAATGTAACATTATATCAGAGAGAATCGAGAGCTTGTAATCTGTTCAAATAAAACCAATAAAGAGAATTGTTTCTTGTTACTATTGTGTTCAATGCATATATTCTGAAATATGTCCGCTGCTGCTTCAATTATCTGTAATATATTTCGTTGTGTATTGTCAATCTTGTCTTGCTTCAGGTCTTGGCCTTGTGCAAGCGCAACTTAGGCTTGTACGGTATCACGCCTTAGCAAGGACGATCGGTCTCAAAGAGTCCGAAGCGAGGACGAAAGGACTCTGCGGGATAGGGGCGTGACACGTTGCATGTGTTGTAACAGAGGGAACAAAAATCGTAAGTCGATGAGAACGAACCGTTTGGTTGTGCACCGAACTGGTGTTGGCAAATGAATACATTGGCCGAGTTGTGTCAGATTTTGATTAATCAAAAAGTTACGGTTGTGATCGGCATGATCACTGCGAAAATCGTATCGAAATAATTTGTTGGTTCATACCAAGTATGATACGAGAAAAATGACTTAATTTTCGAGTGGTATATGGCATACCACATATGTGATGAATGGCTCGATTCTGAATGGTATATGCAATACCACTTGTGCGATGGATTGCATCGACACGTTGTGATAATTACGGAAGGTTTGTTCGCAACGGACGGGATAGTTCCGATACTCGATCGAAAATTTGTATGACGGTATGTTGATGCAAGTGTTCTTCGATAATTGGTTGGAACGATAGGACGAGAACTCGTATCAATGAATGATACGTCCGACGAAAATTTATAAGTCGATTAAACGACCGAGACTAATGAAACGATTATGCCTTGAAGCAATAATCAGATCGACGGGATAAAAAACTTGAAGTTATAAGCGAGTTGTACGACTTGCGAGCTCGATGAAAATGTTAGCTATGCGAATTGTCATCGGATCGGACGACTTGCGATATAGATAGAAATGTTTGGGCAATACAAATCGTAATCAGATCGCACGACTTGCGATCTCGATAGAAATGTTTGGGCGATACAAATCGTAATCAAATCGTATGACTTACGATCTCGATAGAAAAATTTGGCGATACAAATCGTAATCGGATCGCATGACTTACGATCTCGATAGAAAAGTTGGGCGATACAAATTGTAATCTGATCGCACGACCTGTGACTTCGATAAAAATGTTGGTCGATTGTTTGCAGAAACAAAAGTTGATCTTTATTTCACAAACTTTGTAAGAAGATTACAAGAATTCTTGGAAAGCACAACTGTAGGAATCCGATCTGAATGACGATCGCTTTATCCCTTGGACGATGTGAACTTTGAAGACGGTAGCCTCTGAAGATTGCAGCAGCACTTTGGCAAGAACTCCTGATCTTTGGTGATGACCTCTGTATGTGTTCTGATCTCTATGTGTGTCCCTGATAATGAAGACTTGAAACTCTATTTATAGAGTTCTGGAAATAACTAACTTTTAGTTATTCTGAGTTGCGCAGGATGGATTGCGCAGACTTTAGATTGCACAAGCAATGAACTGCACAGACAGTTACTCGATCGTGGACCACCTGTGTGTGACGCGTGGCATTGTTTGATTGAAATGCGCTTGGTCGTGTACAGACGGTTGCCACATGGTGAGTAATTGATGGCATATAGGCCACGTGTATATTGTCAGTTGTCTTGATGAAGTGCGCCACCTGAATTACGCTGTCTTCAGATTGCGCTGGGCTGGACCGTGCTGCAGAGAGTCTGGCGGATTGCGCTGCATGTACATCTGTCCTCGAGCGCTATGCTGCACGATAAACGAACAGTTTTCTCGTTCTTCGTGCTGTCAGCTGTCAGAAGATCTGATTCTCTGTCAGATAATGATGACGAAGCCACGTCAGCTTGTGCACTTGGATGTGTGCGCAGTTCAGCCTGCGCAATCGAGATGGTGCACAATCTGTCTCCTGTGCCGTTCACTTGAAGGATGACAATTTGATTTTCATGACTTCTTTGATGGGTGCAACTTGATTTTTAGGACCTACAAGACCCCCTTCAAAGTTTTTGAAGTTTGAAAATAGTTAAAGCTTCGAAATACTTTGAATTTTGATTTTAAAATCAAGTTGCGCAAGTAAAGCTCTGTCTGCGCAATTGGAGGAGTCAGCTCCCATTTCTTCGGCGCAATCTGAGGCGACTGTTGCTCTCAAAAAACTATAAATAGTTCTCTGTCTTTCTTCTGTCATTATTTACTTGTTTTCACTTTGCTTAAGAGAGAAAAAATTCCCGAGCCTACTCCGACTCTCTTCCTTCTTCTCCGTCGACTTCAAATGGCTCCGAAGCATTCCGCCACCGACAAGGGCAAATCCCCCGCCAAGTCTTTGATTCGTACTGCGCCGCACATTTCACGACACGAAGTCGGTCACCCAGCTTTACAAGGTAGTCACTCGATCGAAAACCCCCCTTTTAGGGTTCTTCGACATGATTGAACCTTCAAACCGATCTCTTTTTAGAGATTTGGTTATATTGCGCCGCCCTGTTTAGGGTTTCGGTTGCACAAACCCAATAGTTTTCATTTTTATGAAGACTATTTTCTTGCGCAATCGGTTGGAAAGCGCTGGCAAAAGTCAGCGCAATCTGCTGATTTGTGCAAGGCTGTCTAGCGCAAACTGATGCTTTGCGCAAGTTATTCAGCGCAATCTGATGGCTTGCGCAAGTGGATGAGTTGGCGCAACTGGACAGTTTATGTATAGAAGCTGTTGTTGCGCAATCTGATGTTTTACAGACAGCGTAATCTGATGCTTGCGCAAGTTACTAATTTTTTGGACAAAATCTTTGATTTTGCATGTGCTGAATTCTGTCTTTCTGTTTGATGCAGTTAACATCAGAGAGGACCCAGAGTATGAAATCTTTGCAGGGACCCTTGCTGAACCAGAGTTTAAAGAAGATTTGTCCCATGTACTTTTTCCCCAATATGCTCTGCCATCCTCCCGTCAAGCCATCTTGGTAGCACAGGACAATGAAACTTTATTGAGTCTGATGAATGGGCAGCCTCTGCAGACTGCCGATGCCATTACTCATAAGAAACCCCTGTTCTTATTTGGCGAAGCTATTGACAAGAGTTCTCAGCCGAGACCTTGTGTTGAGCAGAGACTCTTCCAGAGAAGTGAGAAGAGAATACTGTTGCCAGATATTGCCAGTGCCTCCCTTTATCCCTCTATGCCCATGCAAGCCATCCCAGGAGGATGGACTGGGATATTACCCCTCTCCAGCAAGCAAGGACAGGAAATATTTGTGTAAAGAAAGGACCAAATAACAGGGATATGTTCTATAGCTCCTCTGAGCGTCATAGCACCTTGCTCAGAGGATTGAAGCCTGGCTGCATCCCACCAGAGAATTCCTCCTTGCTGCTGCCGGTGAGGACGCCGATCTTTGCTAATGAATTTGCAAAGGTTGAGGGCAGATACCCGGATCAGGACATCCGGTTGACAGGTCTGGTGAACCCAGACAACAAAAGATGGAACTGCATAAACAATTGGATATTGGTTCAGTTCGAAGACAAGCTCAAAGAGATAGAGCTATATCAGGCGGTATACGCTACCGTATATGGATTCCTCCCCAACCCTCATCTGTTTCTGGCCTTGGCAGAGAGGTATAATTTTAGGACAGGGACATTCATGACACCCTGCGGGGAAATTGGACTAGCTCTTCATGAGATGAAATATATCTCGAGCTTACCAATGGGAGACTTCCCTTATGAGGAATATGTTCCAACAAACGACGAGTTAGACCGACTTCGTCGAGAGAATGCAGAGATGGTGGCCGTTTTTGAAGAACTACTGTGCCACTACAAAATTTGCTCCATGTACTATAAGAGTGGTTCTTCCGGCACTTGTTACTCGTCAAAGTGGTTGCCCTATCTCTTCCTGAACCACATCATCGAGAAGAAGACTAAGGATCACGATACGTGCAACCCTACCTTCTTCAAATCACTCAGCCACAGTGAAGTGATCGGACTGATGGATGAGAACAAAGAAATGGACATCAGGGTCGATGACGAACTTCAATATCCCCCTTTCAAGACAGGGGATACTATTGAAAGTTTCATGAGAATGGGCTATAGGCCCATGTCAAAGGAAGCCCAGTTGGCAGGTTTCCTCACATATTGGCTCCGACGATTCGTCGTCCCCGGAGCGAGCGCCGTAGACCGCTTCCACCGTGGCATGCTCTTTGCTGTTGTCCGGTTAGTCTTTGGCTACCGGATGGATCTGCTATCGGCGATGACCTGTAGAGTGAACATGGGTCTTCGTCTTTATGTTGAATCTATGCTCAAATGGAAAGGTGAGAAAGGGAACTTCCCTCGGCTGGAGCTGCCCTACACTTATTTGTTCGGATGGTTACTTCTGCACCATCCGTCATTGATGAATGTCACACCCCAGAACCAGAATACTGGAGAGCGGGGGCAGACATAGCCAGCTACGTATAATGAAATGGAATCCACGTCACTATACGGTCACGGCTGTCTAGATATATGAGGGTTTAACTACAATCCATCAGTCACCTATGGTCAAGAACAAACCTATTGTCTCAATCACAAGCAAGTAGTAACAGTCTCAAGATATTAGAGCATCAATATACAATAGTAAGGCGTCCCATACATTACATATTGGATGATCATGAAGCTAGTCGTACAAAATGTCAGGACTAGCAAGAGTTTCAGTCATACATGATCAACCCTAGGATTTGTCAATCATGTTACAGCCCGTAGGCAGACAATAAATAAAGGTGCAATACGAGCTAACACGTGCTCGCCGGCTAAACGCCTCAAAAGAATAATTTTACAATAAAGTGGGAGGACAAAAAGAAACCCACTCGTTGCCAGGGTTACGCCTGGTGCTCACCATCTGGCTGGATAGTAGGTAGATCCTCTGGTGCTGCTCCGATATCTGGCCACACAAAACCAGCTGGGTCAGACCCCAGAAAGAGCAAGTGCCACAAAGGAGGCTTCACTTAGGAACTAAAACCAGCATATCACAAATAAATAGTAAAGGTAATTAAAAGATAGTGATAATAGCTGAGATAACAATAATATATTGAACACGGAGAAACCATTCAAGTAGCCAGACTGCAACCCTTAAACCAAACAAGGACCGGGGTTGCAATCCTTCGCCTGAATAGAAACCCGCCTCAATTACTATTGATAAGGTAATAAGACAATAAACGAAGAGAGGACACAGAACTGCTCCGGAAGCCAGGTTACAACCCTTAAACCAAACAAGGACCGGGGTTGTAACCCTTCGCCTGAACAGAACTGGACCCCTGATCTTTATTGTTAAGGCCAGTATAAATAATCATGGTATTGAAGTAAAGGTAAAACATGACGAGCATGACAGGGGGTTACAATAAGACAATAAATGAAGAGAGGACACAGAACTGCTCCGGGAGCCAGGTTACAACCCTTAAACCAAACAAGAACCGGGGTTGTAACCCTTCGCCTGAACAGAACTGGACCCCTGATCTTTATTGTTAAGGCGGGCACAATAAGCATGACGATATATGATAAGATAACCATGGAACTATTCAGATAGCCAAGTTACAATCCTTAAACCAAACAAGGACCGGGGTTGTAACCCTTCATCTGAACAGAACTTGGTATCCCATCATTTATCGATACAAGAAATCATGTCCTGATACAATCTTGTACAGGATCAGGATAAGACTAAGCTGGAATAAACTTCATCCAATCAATTACGGCCAATCAAGAGTACGGCTTGATACTTTTAACTAACTAGGGTTATCACAGGCCTAGTTACTAGCAAGATGCAATGAGATTATTCCAACAGCCACAAGTCCTGCAGACCATCCAGGTTATCCGGATCGAATGTCCGTTATGAAGAATGCAACACGTAACTGTGTGCTGGAAATGTGCCCTACTCGTCGGTAGGCTACAAATCCGTTAGTGCGCCCAGATAACGGGATTGCCTGTAGCTAGGAATCTCTTCATGACTACTGAATCATTCTAGTTAATTAGCCTTAGTCAATTTCAGTAGGTACCCCTGACCGTGGTACTCAGGGATCCCCATCCTAGACATGATGCAAGACAGTACCAGTTTATTACAAACACAATCGCCCACGGTGTCCAGGTATTTCATATTTGTCATGTCAGTTTACTTGTCAAGAGTGCGCCACAGCGAGCCACTATCGTGTTCTATTCTTACATTATCATGAATGAGAAAGATTGTATAAAATAACTAATAACATATTCTTGAAGCCAAGGAAAAGATCTACAACTTTTAAGTTTTAAGTTTTTTTTTCAAGATTCTAGCTACAAAACAACTTAAACAGGCAAAAACAGCAAAATAGGGCAATTCCGGCGCATGAGATTCCTGCGCAATCGGCGCATGGGATTCCTGCGCAATCGGCGCATGAGATTCCTGCACCAATCGGCGCATGGGATTCCTGTACAAATCAACGCATGAGATTCCTGCGCAATCGGCGCATGGGATTCCTGCACCAATCAGCGCATGAGATTCCTGCACAATCGGCGCATGGGATTCCTGCGCAAATCGGCGCATAGGATTCCTGTGCAATCGGCGCATGGGATTCCTGCACAAATCGGCGCATGGGATTCCTGCGCAATCGGCGCATGAGAAACTCACGTTGCGTCTTCAATACATGCGCGTAGGGAACCTACGCGCATGACACGCTCGGAGTTAAGGGATGCGTTGCCGGGACTTCACGGCGCATGGCCTCCCGGCGCATGGCCTCCCGGGCGCATGAGGTTCCCGGCGCATGGCGTTCATCGTCCCCAAACAGCAAGTTCAGCCATGAAAGTTCCGAAAACTTGCCATGGCCATAACTTCCTCATCCGAAGTCGAAATCAAGCGAAACAAAAGCCAAAACTGCATGAAATTGAATTCTCTACAACATGGAACCACTAGTTTTTGGAAATACCAAGTTTTTAGAGATCAAAACCAAGAAAACTAAACAAGAAGGAACTTAAAACTTAGATCTATAAAAATATAACCATCAAAACCGAAAACTTCCAGTTCTAAAGAGGCTTAGAATCTAGTAAGGAAGAGAATGGAACAATAAAACATGAGATCCATCATGAAGCAAGTTTGCACTTGCCTAAGCTCTCTCTCTCTCTCTCTCTCCTTCCTGGTAGGTGTAGAAGTAAATATGGAGAAGAAGAAGAATAATGAAGAGAGAGAAAGAGGAGGGGTTAATAAATGGGGATGGTGGTGGTAGGTAGGGGTTCTCCCCTTGGTTCATGATGAACCAAGGCAACCCAAGCCTAGCCGAACCAACCCAAAACAAACCGAGCCAAGCCAAGAGATATGCAATACAAAATAAAATACGTACACGTATTCCAAGATACGTAATACGAACTACAGGCATTACAACTCTATCCACCTTAAAAGAATTTCGTCCTCGGAATTTAATCAAGAGGCTAGAATTGCAAGGACAAGCTATAATAATCGTAAGCTATAACAAGCAGTCTATCATGCAGTCATTTATTCAAGCAAGGAATTGAAAACATAAGGCATAAGGAAGACATTATACCTTACGAGTCAAACAGGTCGGGATATCGCAATCGGATACCATCATCACGCTCCCACGTTGACTCACCCAAAGAGTGATGACCCCAAGCAACACGGACTAAACTAATAGTCTTGTTCTTAAGTATCTTCTCTCTCCGGTCCAATATAGACACGGGCCTCTCCTCATACGAAAGGTTGGTACCAACAACCAATTCCGAATGATCCAGGATGTGGCTCGGGTCCGGGATATACCGTCGTAGTTGAGATACATAGAATACGTCATGTACCTCACGTAGCGACGGTGAAAGAGCGAGACGATAGGATACATCACCTACTCGCTCCAGAATATCGAACGGCCCTATATACCTAGGACTAAGCTTTCCCCGTACGCCGAAACGAATGACGCCACGGTTAGGCAAAATCCTCTGGAATACATGGTCGCCGACCGAGAATTCAAGGGGTCGCCGATGGGAATCGGCCCAATGACGCTGGCGATCTTGGACAACTCGAAGATGATCTCTGACTCTCCTGACCACTTCAACGGTCTGAGCAATCATTTTCGGACCGAGCATCTGCCTCTCTCCGACATCATCCCATGCTAGCGGGGATCGGCACTTCCTGCCATACAATGCCTCGAACGGAGCCATCTGGATACTGGCTTGGAAACTGTTGTTATACGAGAACTCCACCATGTTTGCCATTAAAATTGTTTGATTGAAAACTTTAATACAAACAGAACAGTGTTATAATATAGGACTTAAATGTAGACCTAGGAGTACACTTTTGTTTAAGCTGGGTCCTTAGTGCCAATGGAGTGAGTGGTAATGCGTTGACTCCGTTGACCGGCTGACGACGGTTATCGGTTCTCTGAAGGTGTGGATTGCTCTGGGTGCTGGAGCTTGCTGAGAGGAGGAAGACGTTGAGTGTCTGTATCTGCCTCTCTGATGATTCCTTGTATGTTCGTTATGAATTCTGTGTGTGTGTGAAGGAGACGATCCTTCTATTTATAGATTTGCAGGCTGGCTGCTCAAGCGCGTATGTGGGATACGCCGGTGTGGGGACGCCACGTAGAGGTTGCTGATGGAGGCACGTAGATGATGCGCCCTGATTGAGGGGGAGAACTCTACATACTGCTGTTGTGAGCCGGCACGTGGCAGAGGAGAAGATCTTTCTGTTGCTGAAATCTTGGATGAGTTGAGTCAAAGGACACGTGTCATCGACCCATGGCTCGAAGATCTCGAATTTGGTGGAGGGAAGTAATCTGGTGAGCTGCGCCTTGATTGGGCGCAGGAGGAGGTTGCGGCTCATAACCTTTAGGGGTTACAAACTGTTTAGAGCGCATGGCTTTTGAGGCGCATGCAGGCGACTTTCCTTCTGTCTTTCGGGATCAGAGATCAGTCTGGGGTGCATGGCTTTTGAGGCGCATGCAAAGCTTCAACTGGAGACTCTTCTTCTGTCTTTAGAGATCAGTGAAGGGTCTGAGGCGCATGGCTTTTGAGGCGCATGCTGGTTTGGACGTATGGCCGTAGAGGCGTATGGCGATTTGGACGTATGGCCGTAGAGGCACATGCGGATGGCCACGTGGCAGTAGCCGTCGGAATAGAGTTATGATGATGCTGACGTTGCCGACGCTTCGTTCTCTGAAAAAGCTGTCAACTGTTCAGACTTTGGGAAGCGTGCTGCCAACTCTGGTGTCAGTTCAGCATTTAATGTTTGTGACGTTCGATGGACAGCTGAGTGGGCACATTGGTTGGTGTTCCACTCGACATGGAGATATGAGGGGGCGGCGCATCCTCTGTGATGCGCCGGGTACTGTAGGGCGCGTCTGTGTGATGCGCCTGATGCTGGAGGGCGCGTCCGTATGATGCGCTGTTTGGCTGGCGCATCCGACATGTCTTTTAATGACGCGGCTGTCTCGCTCCTCGAGTGCTATAAATAGCCGTTTGGCTGAATTTGAGGCGTCCGGTTCATCCATTTAATGCAAATTCATTGCACAGAATTCGGAGAGTCATCCACTTGACGCGTGGGTTTGATTTGCCCGGCCTATAAATAGTGGCATGGAGAGAAGGTTTGCTCCTCATTCCCTCACGTACTTCCAACATGAACTTGGATATGTGGGTGCATTCTGTTGACGAAGTGCTCCCGAGGGTAAAGATGAGACGTCGTGTTGTCTTCGATGCACTTGAAGGTGACTGTTACATCCAAAAGATGGAGTCGAGGGCTTCTGAGGCAGGCGGAAGGTGCCTGTTGCATCCAAAGATAGGGATGTTCGGGCCTCGTCTCCGTTGTTCCGGAAGAGCCGTAGATCGGAATGGTGGTGCTAGGCTCTCTCTTCCTTCAAAGTGGGTGCCGTCCACTTTGATTGTGTTGAAAGCTCCTTGTGCCATGATTTCGATCACGGTCTTCCTTGGTCTTTGGAGGCTCTTTCGAAGCCTTCCCTGGCCACAGCATTTACGGTACTCTTCTCTTCTTTGGTTCCAGCCAGAGGGTTAAATGCTTTGCTTGGCGAAGCACTTATCAGGTGAGCCTGGCTGGAAGAGCGACACATAACTGGGCTCTGCTCGGCCAGGTGAGCCTGGTTGGAAGAGTTGCACATAACTGAGCTGCTGAAGGGATGCACATAACTGAGCTGGATGCACATAACTGAGCTGCTGAAGAGATGGTAGGATGCGCCTGGCTGGAGGCGCATAACATCTGCTGCGCCTGGCTGACAGCGCATGGTGACTGCTGCGCCTATCGGAAGGCGCATGGTGGTTGCTGCGCCTATCTGGAAGGCGCATGGTGGTTGCTGTGCCTATCTGGAAGGCGCATGGTGGCTGTTGGCTGTAGATCTAGGATCCTTCCTTGGTAGAAATTCTCCTTTGTACAACCTTTTCTAGACATGTAATAGACTTATATATATATAAATAAAAAGTCCTTCTTCGAATGTCTATGGCTTATTTGATTAGCTGTCTGAGTTCTGGAGCATATAATGCCTGGCGCATGGGCTTTCTGGTTGTGAAATTCCATGCTTCTATAAGACCCCCTTCAAAGTTTTCAAAACTTTTGAATAAGTTTTGGAATACTTTGAATAAGAAGCATGGAGGTCAGGGCACATAATTTTTGGGCGCATGCTTGTTCGGGCGCATGCTCCTTTCAGTTGATGATGATGACGCCTTGGTAACCCAAAAGATTAATGATGATCTTTTGGTTGTATTTGTTGTTATCTCCTCACGGAACCCGAAGCGACGACTGAGATTACACGTCATCGGTTCACGCGTGCGACCAAGCCCTATAAATAGGTAAGGGTTGGAGAGAGAGAGAGTTCATCTGCTCTGTGCCTTTGCTTTCTTTAGAGTTTTTTCTTCAAAACCCTAACTTTTTCTTCTCTGAGAGAATGGCTCCCAAGACTCCTCGCGGTGGTGCCGGCAAGGGGAAGGAGAAAGCGAAGGAGTTCGTTGATGAGGATGCACCTATCACCCCTGCAACTCCGGCCGACGTTCGTCCTGAGGTGACGGATGGGTTTTATCTCCTTCACATAAGCTTTTGGGCCAGACTGTGCCCTAACTCAGATTTGCTGACGCGTATGGACTTTTGTCCTGATGATACGCCGAGGTTCTACCCCGCCGACGTGCATAGGTTTACACCTTTATCATGCACCGAGGTTTAATGGCTGACGCGCATGGGTTTCGTACCCTGATGATGCGCCGAAGCCTTCGCTGACGCGCATGAGCTCACGCTCTGATGATGCACCGAAGCTCCAATGCTGACGCACATGGGCTTACGCCCTGATGATGCGCCGAAGCAAGTTGACGCGCATGGGCTTACGCCCTGATGATGCGCCGAAGCTATTTGACATTTTTGTCTGACTTCCACCTTTGTTGTATCAGTGTCGATGACGATCCCTTTGTTGAATGAGGTCCTTCTGGACGCTTCTCTTTGTCAGTTGGGAGTTGATTTTGACGAGGCGGTGATCAATCCTGCGAAGGATGCTATCTTACAGGACCAACCTCGTGAGAGAATGCTACAAATCCAGACACAGTTGCCTCTTTTCCTCCAGAGTATGATGGAGAGTGGTAAACTGAAGTCTGCTGAATCCGAAGGTATAACTTTCTTAAAACCTGCCTTTCTGTTTGGCGACCGACTAGTCTCTTCCGAAGCGAAGATACTGAGGATCAGAGAAGACTGGTTCTTTTCTGCCAAAGGCATGGTTTTGTACATGCGGCAGGTTGACCGCCAGTTGCCGTTGACGGCTTTTTATCGTCTAGCTTCGAAGAGAAGGATGGGTTGGGAACTTACTCCCTCTCAAGGAGGGGCCTTGGGAGGTACCCTCTCAATTGACGCCTCCTCGAACCAGCGAGATACTTTGACTGTTTCACGAGCCGGTTCTTCTTTCAGTTACCGAGCCTTGCGTCCTGGGAGCATCTACAGTGAGGTCCCAAACGACACATTTCCCTTCAGTGCCCCGATCTTTGCAAATCGGATGCTGACATCAAAGGTGATGTATCCGACAGGTAGCTTCAGAGTCGAAGGCTGGTGTCACTACATTCCGAAGTGGGACGAGTTGACCACTTGGGTGCTTTCAAGGTTCGAGGTTGAGCTTAAAGAGATCGGGCTGACAGCCGCCATTCGGGCCACGCAGGCAGGCGTGGACCTCAATAAGCCTATGTTCCTTGCGCTCTTGGAGCTTTTCAATGCCCAGACTGGCAGCTTCTTTACTCCGGTAGGGGAGTTGGGATTGGCCCTTCATGAGATGTACGAAGTGTCCAAGCTTCCTTGGGGCTCGGAACCGTACGAGGAATATTTTCCATCAAATGAAGAGATCCAAGTTCTGGAGGATAAGGATCCGGAGATGATGGCTGTTTTCAAAGAGGTGACAAGCCATCATTATCTGATACACCGGAGGGACAAGGGCAAGACCCAGCCACATGTGACTGCTTGGAGGGACTACGTCTTCAGGCATGATTTGACGGATCCTTCGAGGATTCGGTTTGCGACTTCGCAGGGATTGAAGCCCGCGGAAGTGAGTTCTGAAATAAGCCGGCTGGACGAAAGGACCCCACACTCTAATGAGGGCGACAAGGCTACGTACAGCTGTTTCTGGCACTGCGGGCACCGGATGTCATCCAAGGCAGTATTGACGTCCTACTTGATGATATGGCTCCGGGATTACGTATTTGCAGGTGGATCCGGTGCCGTCGAGAGGGTACATCGGAATCTCATTTTGCCTGCGGTGAAGTTGGCCTGTGGACGACCATTGGCTCCCCTTCCCGCGATGGTGTGCAACCTGTAGCGCAGTTTGAGGTCCTTTGCCGATGATGTGATCCACGAGAGAGGAAATAATGATAACTTTCCCCGGGCCGAGCTGTATTTCCATTATCTTATGGGGTGGCTGATCTTGCATCATCCGAACGTGATGAGTCCCGGTCCGGAGGAGGACCATGTCGAAGGAGATGCCTTCATTCGCCGCTTCTATAAGAGGAAGTGGTCTTACACTGGCGTCCCCGTTTGCAGGAGAGTCTTGTCCTACCTTCAGGGGTGGGAGATTGTCAAGGTTGGCCCGATCTTCAAAGATTTCGAGGCCGACCAAGATTTAGTTGACTCTGGCGAAGATGCGGTCACTCTGCCGAAATGGAGTTTTCGTTGGTTGCAGAGTATCCGGCCTTCTCACCTGGTCTACCGCAACCAGAATAGGTGTTATCTGGAGCCTTATCTGCCAAGCCGATTTGCTCGTCAGTTTGGCTATACCCAGTTAATGTTGCGGAATCCCAGTAGTAGTTTAGGCTTCATCGGGAGTTTGCTGGATGGAGCCCGGGGCTGGCAATATTATAACGCTGGATGCACTAGCGTTAAGTTCACCACGCCAGTTCGCAATCCTCGACCGCCGATCCTATATCCGGCCGCCAAGCTGTATTGCACTATGACTGCTATGTCTTCTGGTTATGACAGGGAGACTAGTTTCATTATTGGAACCCAGCTGGAGGCGACAGCGAATATGTTGATGGCAGCCCGATCATATCGTCCACCAGAGTTGGCGGGGTATCGGGCTGCTGCTGCAGTACCAGTGGGAGACCCGTCTGTCGGGAAAAGGCGTGCTGACACAGAAGCTGGTTCTTCTGTACCGAAAAGGTCGAGAATGGCGTCGACCCCGAAGGTTACGGAAGTGCCACTTATAATGCCAGCAGGATCAATCCCTGCTGAGGTAAGGAATATTTCGTAATTCCAATTCTTTTCGTTATTGTGGCGACTTATGCTCTTCTTCTTGTAGGGATTGAAGAAGAAGTCCCGTGTTTCAAAATTGGGCGCTAGTAAACCGAAGGAGGTGGCAGGCTCTTCTGATGAGCGCATTCCACCGATGCTAATGTCTCCCGTGGAGGAAGGTCCCGAAGATGTTCCTGCGGAGGTTTTAATATCTCCTGACTTCGAGGTCGCAACAACTTCTGGGAGAGCACCATCTGCCGTGGAGGCCTTGGATGCTGAGGGTCCTGCGGACTCGAGGCATCCTGATGATGAAGTGGACTGGAGTTCGTCGCCTTCCGATGACGTTCCTCCGGTCTTACAAGAATCTGCTGCGGGGACAGCAGATATGGTTGAGACAGAGGAGAGGGTTGAATCCCCTCTTTATCATGATGAGGGGAGGTCGGCTGCATCATTGCCGAGTCCTACCCCGGCTTTATCCGTGGAAGTTGAGGCGGCTACCACTCAGGAGGTAGCGACAGATTATGTCCCTGTTGAGGGACTCGATGATGAGACCCGTCTGCCAGTCAAGACCGCTGCGACGGGTCAAGAGACAAGTGATAATCTCCCTATTCTGCCAAGGGAGGTACCAACTGTTGATAGGACGTTGGGGGTAGAAGAGGTGGCTGTTGACGTCGGAGGTTCCTCCGGGCTTGAGAAGGGTAAGGGTGTAGAACCCTCTGTAGCTCCTTCTACTTGGGGGACCATCTCGACGCCTGTGCCGGCTCCTTCTGTTGCTTCGGCTCCTCGGGCTAGAAGTCCAGCCCCTGTTGATGAAGAGCCCATTGATGCCGAGGTTCAAGCCTCGCTGGTTGAGGTTGGCGGATCTTCTTCCGGTCCGCAAACTGTAGTAGCTCCTCCAACTCCTGCCATGACACCGCAGGTCCTGGTGGATGCAGATGAGTATGTGAAATTCCTCGTCGAGGGGGTGTATAAAATGTTGCAGAAGGGTGTATCTGCTGTGATGGATGCCAATGGAAGTTTTGCGACGGCAAAAGCACTGGCAATGCCCTGCATCGAGCTGATTCGTATTCACCAAGGCCACGACCACATGGCCGAAATTCTGGAGGCTTCAGTGATTGAGCTGGATGAGCGTCTCGCGGAACTTCAACGCATCCAGCGAAACGACCTCTCTGTCCTGATAGATGCGGAGAAGGGGAATCTGATTGCCGAGATCGAGTCTTCATACCAGGCCACCGTGGGCGTTTGGGAGCGCGAGGTGGCTGAGACTGAGGCTGCGGTAGAGCAGTTGTCTCAGTCCATGAAGACGACGGTGGAAACTCGAGCTGCATTGGAAGCTAATATCGCGGATATCGACACCCAGATGCGCCGCCTTGAAGACCAACGAGCCCGACTCCAGTTAGAGGTCGAGCGTGTCCGGGCTGAACATGCAGCATTTAAGAAGGATGAAGCGACTTTTACTCAGCGGACTCTTGCCTTGGCGCAGCAACGACAACAGCTTGATGAGAAGCATGCAAGTGATACTTCCGCTGGGGCCGTTGAATTGATGCGCCAAGAAGCAGAGCGACGAGTCCTGGCGACGGTGGAGGCCCGCGCAGTCGACTTAAAGCTTCGAGTCAGAGAGCTCTCAGCCCATCCTGGGGAGATTCAGGGACCATAGCTTTTTCCCTTTTTCTTTTGTGTTCTTTTGCAACCCTTACTGGAGGATGATGTAGCTTCTTGTACTCCTTTTTTCAGAAGAATAAAGAAGTCTACAACTTTTTTTGTGATGTGTTCATCTTTTGTTGTCATGAACTTGATGATTTGTGTGGACCTATTATCTTTTGCGCACCTTGGTTTTCAGGTACAGATAATAAGTTTGAAGGAACCATTATGTTTGCTCAGAGGTAATGTGGACATGGCAATCATTGGGTTCGAAATGATAGAATCTCCCTACTCAGAGGTATTATGGACGTGGTAGGAATGATCTTGGGGATACGCTGAACAACTCAGAGGTTATATGGACGTGGAAGTTCTGCGATAAATGTACAATAACGTAGGGGTTGTTTGTACAAGATGTTTACTCAGAGGTAATGTGGACGTGGTAAACATGAAGGGTAGCGTAGGCTTACGAAGTGTAAGATTACGCTTTGTAGGGTGTAGAGAGACAACTCAGAGGTAATATGGACGTGGTTATCTTTCTACTGGAGGATGCCACGGAACAGCTGGGTTCCGGAAGCGTATGAGTTTGTGGAAAGAGGTTGTTTGGGGAAGTACATGTCTGGAGGATGTCAAGAATAGTACTTCTTTAGGAACTTGCCGTTGATGGACATCATGAACAAGTCCCCATTGGGTTTGGCGAGGCGGTAAGCACCATTTGAGTATACCGTTTCTATGATGAAAGGTCCTTCCCACTTGGGCTCGAACTTTCCTGGTGTCTTGTGGGTCAACACCATTGGTCTTCTGACTGCTAAAACCAGGTCGCCAACTTGGAAAGTCCTCTGTTTGACCTTCTTGTTGAAAGCCTGTGATATACGGGCTTGGTAGAGCTCGATGCGTTGTTGAGCTAGGAGACGCTTTTCGTCAAGTGCCTCCAGTTCCCGCAGATGACGACGTTGATTGTCCTCTTCTGTGAGTTTGTTTGTGATTGCTACGCGGAGTGAGGGTATCTGTATCTCGAGAGGCAGTACCGCTTCGCTCCCATAGACCAGGGAGAATGGAGTGTTACCTGTTGGGGTCCGTACCGTTGTGCAGTAGGTCCAAAGGCATTCGCCAAGCTTTTCGTCCCAGTCGCGTTTGTTGGATGACACGACCTTTTTGAGCAGCCTAACGATAGTTTTGTTGAATGCCTCAGCCAATCCGTTTGCTGCCAGATTGTAGGCGGTTGAGGCCATGTTCTGAATGCGATTCTTGTCACAGAACCTGCTAAAAATGTGGCTGATAAACTGAGGACCATTGTCATGGATGATCTGCCGGGGTACTCCGAAATGGTAAATGACATGGTGTTTGATAAAGCTGACCACCCTGGAGCTTTTTACTTCTGTCAGTGGGACTGCTTCCGCCCATTTGGAGAAGCGGTTGAGGCCATTAAAATTGTTTGATTGAAAACTTTAATACAAACAGAACAGTGTTACAATATAGGACTTAAATGTAGTCCTAGGAGTACACTTTTGTTTAAGCTGGGTCCTTAGTGCCAATGGAGCGAGTGGTAATGCGTTGACTCCGTTGACCGGCTGACGACGGTTATCGGTTCTCTGAAGGTGTGGATTGCTCTGGGAGATGGAGCTTGCTGAGAGGAGGAAGACGTTGAGTGTCTGTATCTGCCTCTCTGATGATTCCTTATATGTTCGTTGTGAATTCTGTGTGTGTGTGAAGGAGACGATCCTTCTATTTATAGATTTGTAGGCTGGCTGCTCATGCGCGTATGTGGGATATGCCGGTGTGGGGATGCTACGTGGAGGTTGCTGATGGAGGCGCGTAGATGATGCGCCCTGATTGAGGGGGAGAACTCTTCATACTGCTGTTGTGAGCCGGCACGTGGCAGAGGAGAAGATCTTTCTATTGCTGAAATCTTGGACGAGTTGAGTCAAAGGACATGTGTCATCGACCCATGGCTCGAAGATCTCGAATTTGGTGGAGGGAAGTAATCTGGTGAGCTGCGCCTTGATTGGGCACAGGAGGAGGTTGCGGCTCATAACCTTTAGGGGTTACAAACTGTTTAGAGCGCATGGCTTTTGAGGCGCATGCAGGCGACTTTCCTTCTGTCTTTCGGGATCAGAGATCAGTCTGGGGCGCATGGCTTTTGAGGCGCATGCAAAGCTTCAACTGGAGACTCTTCTTCTGTCTTTAGGGATCAGTGAAGGGTCTGAGGCGCATGGCTTTTGAGGCGCATGCTAGTTTAGACGCATGGCCGTAGAGGCGCATGGCGATTTGGACGCATGGCCGTAGAGGCGCATGCGGATGGCCACGTGGCAGTAGCCGTCGGAATAGAGTCATGATGATGCTGACGTTACCGACGCTTCGTTCTCTGAAAAAGTTGTCAACTGTTCAGACTTTGGGAAGCGTGCTGCCAACTCTGGTGTCAGTTCAGCATTTAATGTTTGTGACGTTCGATGTACAGCTGAGTGGGCACATTGGTTGGTGTTCCACTCGGCATGGAGATGTGAGGGGGGGGCATCCTCTGTCATGCGCCGGGTACTGTAGGGCGCGTCTGTGTGATGCACCTGATGCTGGAGGGCGCATCCGTGTGATGTGCTGTTTGGCTGGCGCATCCGATATGTCCTTTAATGATGCGGCTGTCTCGCTCCTCGAGTGCTATAAATAGCCGTTTGGCTGAATTCGAGGCGTCCGGTTCATCCATTTAATGCAAATTCATTGCACAGAATTCGGAGAGTCATCCACTTGGCACGTGGGTTTGATTTGCCCGGCCTATAAATAGTGGCATGGAGAGAAGGTTTGCTCCTCATTCCCTCACGTACTTCCAACATGAACTTGGATATGTGGGTGCATTCTGTTGACGAAGTGCTCCCGAGGGTAAAGATGAGACGTCGTGTTGTCTTCGATGCACTTGAAGGTGACTGTTACATCCAAAAGGCGGAGTCGAGGGCTTCTGAGGCAGGCGGAAGGTGCCTGTTGCATCCAAAGATAGGGATGTTCGGGCCTCGTCTTCGTTGTTCCGGAAGAGCCGTAGATCGGAATGGTGGTGCTAGGCTCTCTCTTCCTTCAAAGTGGGTGCCGCCCACTTTGATTGTGTTGAAAGCTCCTTGTGCCATGATTTCGATCACGGTCTTCCTTGGTCTTTGGAGGCTCTTTCGAAGCCTCCCCTGGCCACAGCATTTGCGGTGCTCTTCTCTTCCTTGGTTCCAGCCAGAGGGTTAAATGCTTTGCTTGGCGAAGCACTTATCAGGTGAGCCTGGCTGAAAGAGCGGCACATAACTGGGCTCTGCTCGGCCAGGTGAGCCTGGTTGGAAGATTTGCACATAACTGAGCTGCTGAAGGGATGCACATAACTGAGCTGGATGCACATAACTGAGCTGCTGAAGAGATGGTAGGATGCGCCTGGCTGGAGGCACATGACATCTGCTGCGCCTGGCTGACAGCGCATGGTGACTGCTGCGCCTATCGGAAGGCACATGGTGGTTGCTGCGCCTATCTGGAAGGCGCATGGTGGTTGCTGCGCCTATCTGGAAGGCGCATGGTGGCTGTTGGCTGTAGATCTAGGATCCTTCCTTGGTAGAAATTCTCCTTTGTACAACCTTTTCTAGACTTATAATAGACTTTTATATATATAAATAAAAAGTCCTTCATCGAATGTCTATGGCTTATTTGATTAGCTGTCTGAGTTCTGGCGCATATAATGCCTGGCGCATGGGCTTTCTGGTTGTAAAATTCTATGCTTCTACACACCAGGTGCAGGTGATCTTCCCACGAACCACCGAAGTCTAGTGTACAAGATCTCAACATATCTTCGAGAGTCTGGATCGAGCGTTCTGACTGGCCATCAGTCTGCGGATGATAAGCGGAGCTGAACTGGAGACGAGTTCACAAACTCTCTTGCAGGCTACGCCAAAAGTGCGACGTAAATCTGGAATCTCTGTCCGAGGTGATACTGACTGGTACTCCGTGAAGCCTGACGATCTGCCTGAGGTACATCTCTGCTAGCTGAGCCGTCGACTGACCAACTCTGAACGGGAGAAAGTGAGCCACCTTCGTGAGCCTGTCTATGACAACCCAAATAGCGTCTCTGCCAGCCGGGGATCTAGGCAATCCAGTCACAAAATCCATGATTATATGCTCCCATTTCCACTCGGGAATCGGCAATGGTTGAAGTAGTCCAGCTGGTCTCTGATGTTCAGCCTTAACTTGTTGGCAGACTAAACATCGAGAGACAAACCGGGCTATCTTCCTCTTCATGCCATTCCACCAAAAGTGCTGACGGATATCACGGTACATCTTCGTACCGCCGGGATGAATGGAATACTGCGAACTATGAGCCTCTGTCATGATCTCCTGTCTGATATCTCTACTGGGTACACAAAGACGCTTTTCATGTCGAAGTGTACCGTCTTCATGGATACATAACTCTGGTCTTCGTCCTGCCTTACACTCTGCTCTGAGTCGCTGAAGCTTGGAATCTGCTGACTACGCCATCCGGATCCTCTCGACTATAGTGGACTGGACTTGCATGCTGGCCATCAATGCCACACTGGAAGGGATGACAACTTCTATACCCATCTTTTGAAGATCGGCTAACAGTTCTGGTTGCGCTATCAGGAAATAAACTCTGGCTCTCCTGCTCAATGTATCCGCAACGACGTTGGCCTTCCCAGGATGATACTGCAAGTTAACATCATAATCCACAAGTAGCTCTAGCCATCTCCTCTGACGCATGTTAAGATCCTTCTGGGTGAAAACATACTTCAGGCTCTTGTGGTCGGTAAAAATTTCTACCCTATCTCCGTACAAGTAGTGCCTCCACAACTTAAGTACAAACACTACTGCTGCCAGCTCCAAGTCATGGGTTGGATAATTCCTCTCATGATCACGAAGTTGTCGCGATGCATATGCTATTACCTTCCCATGCTACATCAGAACATATCCTAAACCTCTGCCCGAAGCATCATAATATACTGAGAATCCTCCAGTTCCATCTGGAAGCGTGAGAATAGGAGCCGTCATCAAGCCTCGCTTCAACCTCTCAAAAGAATCCTGGCACTTTGCTGTCCAAGCAAACTGCACATCCTTGCGGGTCAACTGGGTCAATGGCGCTGAAATTCGAGCAAAGTCTGAAACAAATCGCCGGTAGTAGCCGGCCAAGCCAAGAAAACTGCGAACTTCTGCCACTGTGCTAGGTACCGGCCACGTTTCAATGGCCACGATCTTCTGGGGGTCCACTTCAACTCCTCCTCGGGTGATGATATGACCCAAGTACGAAATGCGATCGAGCCAGAACTCGCATTTACTAAACTTGGCATACAACTGGTGCTCTCTAAGAATCTGAAGGACAACTCGGAGATGTTGTTCATGCTCCGCTTCACTCTTGCTATAGACCAGGATGTCATCTAGGAACACAATCACGAACTGACCGTTCCCGAGGCCATTGCCGACACAGGCCCAGGCATTCCAGCAGCAGAGACCGCAGCAGTATGCCCAAGCCCAAGCCCTGATCCAGAGCAGGCAGAGGAATTTTCAACAGAGGGGACCCGCACCCAGGGGACATGGTCAAGTGCTGGCTTTGACCATGGAAGAAGAAGGAATTGCACCAGGTGAGGTGGTGGCAGGTTGTCACTCCCTGATTCCGGTATACGTATTTTTAGCACGTATACTGCTTATTTGTAATTACGTATATTTATACGATATTTATTTTGTTGTATTTTTTCATGTATATCCCAAATTATTTGACAAAATAATATTTCGTAATTTATTTTCTGTGATTTTAGTTTACAGTTTTGGCTCTAATTGGGTGACATGCTCTCGGTTCACTTGAACCCGTTGGGTCATCATGAACCAACTTGGTTTAGATTTTATATAAAACTCATCTCCTTTTCTCTCCTCTCATTATTCCTCTCATTTATTTCCTCCACCAACCAAGGCAAGTGCCAACTTGCTCAAGAGATGGATTTATATTTTGTTAATGATTTCTTACAAAATTATTTGTCGAAATATGTTCTTCTCCTCAATCTATACTAGTTTAGAACTTGAAAATTTCCATTTGAAGCTTTGATTTTTGTAGATCTAAGTCTTCTCCATTTTTGGATTTACATGGTTTTGATCTATTTTTGTTAGGATTTTGTGGGTTTTGATGCTTCCATGTGGAAGAGAATTCAATTTTACTCAAGTTAGAACTTTGAAAATCTAGATTTGGTTTTGATTTGGTCAAGTTAAGAAAATTGGAAGTTTTTGGTGTTCTTGAGGAGGCTCTCGGCCTGGAAGAGAAGACCCTTCAGCCTGCGCTCTTTAGCGCAAGTTGAACTGCGCAGCTCGCCTTTTGACGAATTGCGCAACCCTTCGGCCAGCGCATTGCGCTGAGCTGAACTGCGCTGGAGCTCCTTAGCTCTAGCGCCATCCGATCCTGCGCAGTCTAATCCCTGCGCAATCTAACTCTGCGCGATCTGATCCTGCGCAGTCTGATCCATGCGCAACCCGACTCTGGCGCAATCCATCTTCTGCGCCATCTCACCGCTGCGCAGTCTAATCCCTGCGCAGTCTAACCCTGCGCGTTTTGACTTCTGCGCATTTGACCATGCGCATTCTGACCTGGGATCTTATATATTATATTTTCTTGTATATATATAGGTGAATGTTTGTGTATGCTATATATCCTTACGCCTTTTGTCCCGAACATGATATGAGCACTGATGTGACCCCGGAGAACAAAGTATTCCTTCCTGATACATGTACCTGAATGTCCCAGTTCTTGTTCACGCTCGACAAATGACTCGTAACTCCACGTGGCGTATTTGCATTGATACATTACACTAAGGAGGGTAGAACATGTTGACATACTAATTGACATGGATCCTCTTTGGGGTACTCGTACCAAAGTACGACTTTAGGAGGATAATCATGCAGGCCACAGCATGTGAGTCCAAGATTTCACCTAGGGTTAAACTAGGCAACTAAATATACTAGATACATGGGGAGGGTAGAATCCCGAGATCGTGCTACACCAGCCGCCTTGAGATATTGTCTTGACGCGCCGGCTGGTCTCCACGGATGCTGTGTCATCTGCAACGAGTGGATGACTGTATCCGATTAATTCCTGCTATATATTATATATTTTGGCAAGGTGGCCTTGCGAGGGACCTGTGCTCAATCATACCTGTCTACGCGAACCCCTAGGTTGGCTAGCCTTGCTGGAAAGATACGATCTGAGGATTTCTTAATAACATGATGCGAGGATAACCTCGTCCCACTAGAAACTCGTAGACTTGACTGGCCGTGAAAATGACTTGCTTGTATTTTTCTTTTACTTTCCGCAAGTAACTGAGGAAAGTGGACTGTTATGGTGCGTGATCCAACCCATGTTCTTGTTTGATTGTTGGGTTGGTTATCGTACTATGACAGGTTGCGGACCGAAGTTACGAACGGAAGCCTTAATTTGATTGTGATGTGCTACTCCTATGAATGACTAAGGAACATGGCCCACCGCGGTACGTGATCCAACCCATGTTCTTGTTTGATTGTTGGGTTGGTTATCGTGCTGCGATGGTCTGTCGACCGACGTCACGACCAGGAGATCTTCTTACTTATATCTGTAAACTTATGTGAAGGTCATAGAGTGCGACGCGTCCCGGCTCCATGTGGCACCTTTTGTCCTTGTTTGGTTGTAAGGGTGCCAGATGGGTCCGACGATGTAGCGCTACCCTATAGCCGCAGCATAAGCTTTATCCTTATCATTATAACTGGGTTTTATCTTAACTCTTGTGCCCCTTTGGCGGTACTTGCTATTCGGGGCTGACCCCGCTGGTTTTGTTTGGCCAGATCTCGTAGCAGAGCCAGGGGACGCGATCCTTCTTCCTGACATCCATGGTGCATACTAGGAGCATGGCTGGTCGGGAACTCGAGTGGGTTTCTTCTCCACCACTCCTGCTTATACTTTTGCGGCGTTTAGCTACCGGCACCTGTTAGCCGGATTACTCGATATTTTGTGTCAGTACATAATTGTAATTAAACAGACTGCAGCTGTGTATAGTTTTGTACTCCTGATTCTCTGAGATAGCTAAATTATAAAGCTAGTCTCTCATGATCATTTTGATGAAGCGTCGGGGACGCCTTACTGCTTTATCTTTAATGTTCATTTATTTGCTGATGTGATTTGATTGATTGAGACATAGAACTCTGTGGGACCATAGGAGACTCGATTGTAGCATGTACCCCCTAGTCTCTCGACAGCCACGATCGCCGTATGACGTTACGTACCTCATATGGAGTAGCTGGCCTAGTCCGTCTCCGTATTTCGGTACTGGGGCGTGACAAGGTTTTAGTGGTGGCCCATGCAGGTCTATTTTTCAGACTTGTGGGGTATTGCGATTTATTAGGAGTCTCAATCAAAACTTGTTCCCCTTGAAATTCTTTTTCGAATTCTCTGTCCTTGCCTTGATCTCTAACCTGACTTGCATCCTCGAAATCTTTCTCGTCCGGACTTGATAATCTTATATTCTTCTCTATAGGGGTGCTTCATTCTTAGTAGCGGGTGAGGCCCATGAGGAAGAGCAGCAAGAGCATGGCTCGACTGGGCAGCAACAGGGGAGAGAACCTTCTCCAGTGCAGGCACGAACAGAAATGGAACCAGAGGCAGTACAGCCGCAGGTTATTGAAACTCCTGCAGCACCAGTAGCGACGACAGTACCAGATGCCGTAGCACTCCTGGAGATCATCCGGGGGTTTCTTGTCACTAACCAACAGCAACAGACTCGGCAGCAGGAGCAGAACGTGCTGCTGAACCAAGGGATTCAGTTAGCTCTTGAGAGGAGTGCCGGGGTTGACTCGGGAGCCTCAGGAAGGTTCCGTCGCTTGAACCCGAGGTATTTTGATGGCACGGAGGATGCCATCACTGCGGATGCATGGATTCAAGACATCGAAGCCATTCTTGTGGCAGCCAAGGTTCCAGACGATGAGAAGGTTGATCAGGTCAAACTGGTACTTCAGGATCTTGCCCGCGACTGGTGGGCATCAGAAGAAGTTGGTACAAGACGCCCTATTCGTTGGACCACCTTCAGTGACAGATTCAAGGCCAAGTATTTTGGCGTAGTAGCTCGATATGAGCTCCAGCAGAAGTTCATCAATCTCAAGCAAGCAGGCAAGACCGTAGATGGGTATGCAGCAGAGTTCTGCAGATTGTGCCGTTTTGCACCATCAATGGTGGCGACGGAGCCAGAGAAAGCTATGAGATTCCAGCAGGGACTTCATTTGGAATTATTGCAGCTTGTGGAAGGGCACGACTACCAGATGTTTGACGCTGTCTTGACAGCAGCTCGGAGGCACGAGCTCACCCAGCAGAGGTTGGCATCGAGGACAGGAGGTCAGAAGAGATCTTATTCCCAGGTTGGAGGAGGAGCCATACAGCGAACATCGGCACCAGCATCCAGTGTTCGTATTCATGATACAGGAGCGCCGCAGAGGACGGCCGCGTCAACTATCACAGCGCCAGTTCGGCAGCAGCAGCCGAGGAATCAGCAGCAGCGTCAGAGGGCGCCCCAAGGTTGTACCTTCTGTGGTAAGGGAGGACACACTAGGGATGTGTGTCGGTCAGCGAATGGCTTGTGCTTGAGGTGTGGTAGTCCAGACCACCGCATTTCGACTTGTCCTATGATGCAGAGGCCAGGAGGGCCAGCTCAGCAGTTTCCAGCGTTGCCAGCTCCAGGGGCAACCCCGAGTGGAGGGCCAGCATTAGCAGTAAGGCCCCTAGCCCAGCGTCTACCAACGCAGGCTCAGATGTTTCGCCAAGCGCAGGAAGCCGAAGGCCCTCAGAGGCAGCAACAGCATGGTCGAGGAAGGCCGCAACAAGGGGCTCCGCGGGGCCAGGCTCTCACATTAACCTTGGGAGAGGCTCTAGCATCTAGTGACGTGGTGGCAGGTAAAATTCTCGTCACCTCATTTCCTGCTGTAGCATTATTTGATTCAGGCGCTACTCATTCATTCATCTCTGCATAATATGCTACACGGATTGGATTAGAGTTTGAGGCATTGCCGGAGAGGATGGATATACTCACCGGCAATGGGCTCGTAGAAGTTAGCAGAGTACGCTTTTCATGTCCGGTCGAGGTGTGTGGGCATTTACTGCCCGCATCATTGATTGAATTCCCTATGGGGAATTTTGATGTTGTTCTTGGCATGGACTGGTTGAGAGACAGTCATGCGACAATTGATTGTAGAGGAGGTAGGGTCATATTCAGCGTTCCTGGGATGGAACAGTTCATCTTTACTCGAACCTTGAAGAATCAGGCCGGAGGCGTCATTGCAGCAGCAGTGTCAGAGCCAGGACAGATTCCGAGAGTGGTCGAAGATTTTCTTGATGTATTCCCTGATGAGCTTCCAGGGATGCCCCCAGTCAGAGAGGTAGAATTTAGCATTGAGTTGAACCCTGGAACGAGGCCTATTGCAGACAGAGTTTACAGAATGTCGTCGTCAGAACAGGATAAGTTGTATCAACATGAAGAAGAGTTGAAGTCTAAGGGATTCATCCGAGACAGTAAATCGCCCTGGGCCGCGCCAGTGATTCTAGTTCCCAAGAAGGATGGGTCGACGAGGATGTGCATCGACTACCGCAAGCTGAATGCAGTAACAGTGAAGAATAAGTACCCGCTACCGAGGATTGATGACCTGTTTGATCAATTGAGCAAGGCCCGCATCTTTTCCAAGATCGATCTTCGTTCGGGGTACTATCAGGTGAGAGTCCGAGAGCAAGATATTCAGAAGACGGCATTCAGATCAAGATACGGGCATTATGAGTTTTTAGTAATGCCCTTTGGACTAACCAATGCCCCTGCAGTATTTATGGATTTGATGAACCGCATCTTTCTTCCTTATTTGGATAAATTTGTGGTAGTGTTCATAGATGACATTCTTGTCTATTCCAGCAGTATAGAGGAGCATGAGAAACATCTTAGGACTATCTTGCAGACATTGTGGGAGCATCAATTGTATGCGAAGCTCGACAAATGTGAATTCTGGTTAGATCACATCTCGTTCCTGGGGCATGTAATTTCTGGGACAGGAGTGTCAGTAGATCCGAAGAAGATTGAGGCCGTAGAGCATTGGCCAGTCCCGAGAACGGTTGCAGAAGTGCGAAGTTTCTTAGGACTAGCTGGTTACTACAGATGGTTCGTGGCGGACTTTGCCAAGATCTCTGCGCCCTTAACGCGTTTGACGCACAAGGACGTAGAGTTTGTTTGGTCAGCTAGCTGTCAGGCATCATTTGAAGAATTGAAGAAGAGATTGATCTCAGCCCCGATCTTGACGCTTCCAGTGGGAGCGGGAGGCTTTACAGTATATTGTGACGCATCTGGGAAGGGTCTTGGATGTGTATTGATGCAGCACGGAAAAGTGATAGCATATGCGTCTCGGCAGCTTCGAGACCATGAGAAGAATTACCCGACTCATAATTTAGAGTTAGCAGCTGTGGTGTTTTCACTCAAGTTGTGGAGGCATTATTTATACGGAGATCGGGTAGAGATCTATACTGATCATAAGAGTTTGAAATATGTATTCACGCAGCGAGATTTGAACATGAGGCAAAGAAGGTGGTTAGAACTACTGAAGGATTTTGACTTAGATCTTCAGTATCATCCAGGCAAGGCGAATATCGTTGCAGATGCACTGAGTAGGAGAAACAGTGCCTTTATCTTGACCTCGCAGAAGCATATTTTAGAAGATCTTCAGAGTATGGGAATCGAAGTAGTTTTACCGAGGGATATAGGAAGAATGACCAGTATGCAGATTCAGTCAACCTTAGTAGAGAGGATAAAGGCAGCACAAGCAAGAGATCCACAGATTCAGAAGTTGCGGTCAGAGTGTGAATCAGGCCGTAGAAAGGAATTAGTAATTCATGAGGATGGTACGCTCAGGTTTGGAAATAGACTCTGTGTACCGAGTGGAGACCTTCGACAGGAAGTTATGTCCGAAGCTCATAGTTCCATTTATTCCATTCATCCAGGAGGAACGAAGATGTATCGAGATATCAGGCAGTACTTTTGGTGGGATGGCATGAAAAGAGAGATAGCGAGATTTGTATCCAAGTGTCTGGTATGTCAGCAGGTGAAAGCCGAGCAGCAGAGACCAGCAGGATTGCTCCAGCCGCTTCCTATCCCAGAATGGAAATGGGAGCACATCACGATGGATTTTGTGACCGGTTTACCTAGATCCCCGGCTGGCAAGAATGCGATCTGGGTAATAGTAGATCGACTCACGAAGGTCGTTCATTTTCTTCCCTTCCGAGTTGGACAAACTACTGAGCAGTTAGCAGAAATGTACATGAAGCAGATAGTAAGGCAGCACGGTGTTCCAGTTAGTATAGTATCAGATCGGGATACGCGGTTTACTTCCCATTTTTGGCGGAGCTTGCACCAAAGTTTGGGAACCAAGTTAAGATTCAGTACTGCTTATCATCCACAAACTGACGGGCAATCAGAAAGAACCATTCAGACGTTAGAAGATATGCTACGGGCGTGCACCTTGGATTTTGGCGGATCTTGGGAGGATCACCTTCATCTAGTGGAGTTCTCCTATAATAACAGCTATCAGGCTAGCATTCAGATGGTCCCGTTCGAAGCATTGTACGGAAGGAAGTGCAGGTCCCCTTTGGCATGGGACGACGTCGGAGAGCGAAAGTTGTTGGGGCCAGAGATGATCACGCAGACTGTGGAGATAGTTAAGTTGGTCAGAGAGCGCCTTCGAGTTGCATATGACCGACATCGTCATTGGGCAGATCAGCATCGTAGGCCTCTAGAGTTCAGAGTTGGCGACCAAGTGTTTCTGCGGATTTTGCCTACTCGGGGTATCATCAGATTTGGAACCCGAGGAAAGCTTAGTCCAAGATACGTTGGTCCTTTCAAGATTCTCGCTCGGGTAGGCGATGTGGCTTATCGACTTGCCCTTCCGCCTTCGTTAACTGGCATACATGATGTGTTTCATGTGTCCCAGTTACGTGGGTACGTCCCGGATCCGAGTCATGTCCTCGATCATTCAGAGTTAGTCGTTGGTACCGACTTAACTTACGAGGAACAACCCGTATCTATTTTAGACCGGCGAGAGAAGGTACTCAAGAATCGGACGATCAGCCTTGTCCGTGTTGCTTGGAACCATCACTCTCCGGGAGAATCAACTTGGGAGCACGAGGACGAGATCCGATCTCGGTATCCGCATTTGTTTGGTTTGTGAGGTATATCTTTATGCCATAATGACACGATCCCACATTCACTGCACCTGCTTGTATTGTACTTTTGTGATGTAAATAATAACTGCTTGTTAGTTAACTTGCATATGATTGTGCCTTGCTTATCCTGATCTTTCAATCCTGTCTTGGCTGGAAATTCCGAGGACGAAATTTTTCTAAGAAGGGTAGAGATGTCACTCCCTGATTCCGGTATACGTATTTTTAGCACGTATACTGCTTATTTGTAATTACGTATATTTATACGATATTTATTTTGTTGTATTTTTTCATGTATATCCCAAATTATTTGACAAAATAATATTTCGTAATTTATTTTCTGTGATTTTAGTTTACAGTTTTGGCTCTAATTGGGTGACATGCTCTCGGTTCACTTGAACCCGTTGGGTCATCATGAACCAACTTGGTTTAGATTTTATATAAAACTCATCTCCTTCTCTCTCCTCTCATTATTCCTCTCATTTATTTCCTCCACCAACCAAGGCAAGTGCCAACTTGCTCAAGAGATGGATTTATATTTTGTTAATGATTTCTTACAAAATTATTTGTCGAAATATGTTCTTCTCCTGAATCTATACTAGTTTAGAACTTGAAAATTTCCATTTGAAGCTTTGATTTTTGTAGATCTAAGTCTTCTCCATTTTCGGATTTACATGGTTTTGATCTATTTTTGTTAGGATTTTGTGGATTTTGATGCTTCCATGTGGAAGAGAATTCAATTTTACTCAAGTTAGAACTTTGAAAATCTAGATTTGGTTTTGATTTGGTCAAGTTAAGGAAATTGGAAGTTTTTGGTGTTCTTGAGGAGGCTCTCGGCCTGGAAGAGAAGACCCTTCAGCCTGCGCTCTTTAGCGCAAGTTGAACTGCGCAGCTCACCTTTTGACGAATTGCACAACCCTTCGGCCAGCGCATTGCGCTGAGCTGAACTGCGCTGGCGCTCCTTAGCTCTAGCGCCATCCGATCCTGCGCAGTCTAATCCCTGCGCAATCTAACTCTGCGCGATCTGATCCTGCGCAGTCTAACCGCTGCGCAGTCTGATCCATGCGCAACCCGACTCTGGCGCAATCCATCTTCTGCGCCATCTCACCGCTGCGCAGTCTAATCCCTGCGCAGTCTAACCCTGCGCGTTTTGACTTCTGCGCATTTGACCATGCGCATTCTGACCTGGGATCTTATATATTATATTTTCTTGTATATATATAGGTGAATGTTTGTGTATGCTATATATCCTTACGCCTTTTGTCCCGAGCATGATATGAGCACTGATGTGACCCCGGAGAACAAAGTGTTCCTTCCTGATACATGTACCTGAATGTCCCAGTTCTTGTTCACGCTCGACAAATGACTCGTAACTCCACGTGGCGTATTTGCATTGATACATTACACTAAGGAGGGTAGAACATGTTGACATACTAATTGACATGGATCCTCTTTGGGGTACTCGTACCAAAGTACGACTTTAGGAGGATAATCATGCAGGCCACAGCATGTGAGTCCAAGATTTCACCTAGGGTTAAACTAGGCAACTAAATATACTAGATGCATGGGGAGGGCAGAATCCCGAGATCGTGCTACACCAGCCGCCTTGAGATATTGTCTTGACGCGCCGGCTGGTCTCCACGGATGCTGTGTCATCTGCAACGAGTGGATGACTGTATCCGATTAATTCCTGCTATATATTATATGTTTTGGCAAGGTGGCCTTGCGAGGGACCTGTGCTCAATCATACCTGTCTACGCGAACCCCTGGGTTGGCTAGCCTTGCTGGAAAGATACGATCTGAGGATTTCTTAATAACATGATGCGAGGATAACCTCGTCCCACTAGAAACTCGTAGACTTGACTGGCCGTGAAAATGACTTGCTTGTATTTTTCTTTTACTTTCCGCGAGTAACTGAGGAAAGCGGACTGTTATGGTGCGTGATCCAACCCATGTTCTTGTTTGATTGTTGGGTTGGTTATCGTACTATGACAGGTTGCGGACCGAAGTTACGAACGGAAGCCTTAATTTGATTGTGATGTGCTACTCCTGTGAATGACTAAGGAACATGGCCCACCGCGGTACGTGATCCAACCCATGTTCTTGTTTGATTGTTGGGTTGGTTATCGTGCTGCGATGGTCTGTCGACCGACGTCACGACCAGGAGATCTTCTTACTTATATCTGTAAACTTATGTGAAGGTCATAGAGTGCGACGCGTCCCGGCTCCATGTGGCACCTTTTGTCCTTGTTTGGTTGTAAGGGTGCCAGATGGGTCCGACGATGTAGCGCTACCCTATAGCCGCAGCATAAGCTTTATCCTTATCATTATAACTGGGTTTTATCTTAACTCTTATGCCCCTTTGGCGGTACTTGCTATTCGGGGCTGACCCCGCTGGTTTTGTTTGGCCAGATCTCATAGCAGAGCCAGGGGACGCGATCCTTCTTCCTGACATCCATGGTGCATACTAGGAGCATGGCTGGTCGGGGACTCGAGTGGGTTTCTTCTCCACCACTCCTGCTTATACTTTTGCGGCATTTAGCCACCGGTACCTGTTAGCCGGATTACTCGATATTTTATGTTAGTACATAATTGTAATTAAACAGACTGCAGCTGTGTATAGTTTTGTACTCCTGATTCTCTGAGATAGCTAAATTATAAAGCTAGTCTCTCATGATCATTTTGATGAAGCGTCGGGGACGCCTTACTGCTTTATCTTTAATGTTCATTTATTTGCTGATGTGATTTGATTGATTGAGACATAGAACTCTGTGGGACCATAGGAGACTCGATTGTAGCATGTACCCCCTAGTCTCTCGATAGCCACGATCGCCGTATGACGTTACGTACCTCATATGGAGTAGCTGGCCTAGTCCGTCTCCGTATTTCGGTACTGGGGCGTGACACAGGTACTATTCTCGTCAACACCTTTCCAGCTTCAGTATTATTTGATTCTGGTGCCTCGTATTCATTTATGTCTGCACGATTCGCGACACGGGTAGGATTGGAGCCCGAGTCATTATCAGTAAGGCTCAATATACTTACTGGTTACGGACTTGTGGGAGTAGATAGAGTATTTTCCTCGTGTCGGACCGTAGTTAGCGGTAGAGAATTCCCTGCTAGATTGATAGAGTTCCCGATGGCCGATTATGATGTGGTCTTAGGGATGGATTGGTTGAGGGACCAGTATGCTAGGATAGACTGCCACATTGGCAGAGTTATTTTTAGCATTCCAGGCGAGCCAGAGTTTTCCTTTTCCCGAGGCGAAGTTGAACCTTCTCCTCCAGTGTTGCGGATGGCAATGGCAGCAGTACAGTTACCTCGGATAGTCGAAGAGTTTCCAGATGTTTTCCCAGAAGAGCTTCCAGGGATGCCGCCAGAGCGAGAGATCGAGTTTACCATCGACTTGATTCCCGGGACAGCCCCAGTGTCAGAGAGAGTCTACAGGATGGCGCCGTCAGAGTTAGAGATATTGTACAAGATGATTGAAGAACTCAGAACCAAGGGATTCATTCGTGCTAGTGGATCGCCTTGGGGAGCTCCGATGCTTCTTGTGAAAAAGAAGGATGGTACGTCCAAATTATGTGTTGATTATCGTACCTTGAACTCAGTGACAATCAAGAACAGATACCCTCTCCCGAGGATAGATGACTTGTTTGATCAACTCAAAGGGGCGTCAGTATTTTCGAAGATCGACTTGCGCTCAGGATACCAGGTCTGGGGCACCACAAACCAAGCACAAACCCTGTGCTCTGCGACACTCTGATACCACATGCCCTGGCTTCCCGCAGTGTGAACATCCCACTGCGGAAGACTGCTTCTGCTTCTGCTGCTGAGGGTACGTCGGGGTGGAATGCTGAACCGACGTCACTGAGGCCGCCCGCCTCGGAGCTCCAATGGTCAAAGCCCTGGCCGCCGGGGCTGGTGCTGATGACTGATTCATCTGGCCGTGAGATCGCTTCCGACCTCCGGTCCTATCCACGATCCTCTGGGAGGTATACTCATGCCTCCGGGCTGCTCTCAATACTGCATCAAAAGTCTGATGCTCAAACTGCTCCACCGCCAATAAAATCTCTAGGTGGAGCCCCTGCTGGAACCGCTGGGCTCTATCGAACTCGGTCGCTACCAAGGTGGGAGCAAACTGACTAAGCCTGGAGAACTCGGCCGCATATCCATCGACCATCCTGCCCATCTGCTTCAGATTGGTGAACCTCGTCTGTAGATCATACCGAGCTACAGCATCAAAATACTTGGTCTGGAACCTCTCCCTGAATACTGTCCAAGCAATGGGTGCCAATAATCTAACGGCCTGCGCTGCCCACCAGCTGCGGGCAAGATCTAGTAACTGCAGGCGCACTACGGCCACCTTCTCGTTCTCTGGAGTCCTGGCTGCTTCTAGAATCACCTCTGTGTCCTGAAGCCATGCATCTGCAGCGATTGCATCTTCACTGCCGTCGAAGAAGGGAGGGTTCAAGCGCTTGAAGCTGTTGGCCGCGCTATTACCCTGATGACCTCCTCTGGTCAAAGCGTCTGCCACCGCATGGTGTAAGGCATCTCCTTGCCGATCCTGGGAAGCTAATAGCGTCCTGATGAGACCCACCAAAGTGCCATCATCATGCTCTGCTGGCTGGACGGGCTGAACTGGTGGTTCTCCTTTGGTGGGCACGACTCTGGAGGCCACTCCTGAATGTTGGGCTTGATCTCCAGGTTGCTGCTGGTCCGCGGGAGGTGCTCCGCCTTGCTGATCGGCAGGTCCAGGAACAATTCCGCTGAAGAAGACGATATAGAGAACAATAAGGAAGGACCATGACAGATCAACGATACAATCATGTGATCAGGTCAAGATTTTCAGGGATCAAGAGGATACGAGTAGAGATCAAGGACGAGTACTGATTGAGACATCTATTCGGTAAACCCTCACATATCTTGATTTACAAGACCTGCATGGGCCACCACTAAAACCATGTCACGCCCCAGAACCAGAATACTGGAGAGCGGGGGCAGACATAGCCAGCTACGTATAATGAAATGGAATCCACGTCACTATACGGTCACGGCTGTCTAGATATATGAGGGTTTAACTACAATCCATCAGTCACCTATGGTCAAGAACAAACCTATTGTCTCAATCACAAGCAAGTAGTAACAGTCTCAAGATATTAGAGCATCAATATACAATAGTAAGGCGTCCCATACATTACATATTGGATGATCATGAAGCTAGTCGTACAAAATGTCAGGACTAGCAAGAGTTTCAGTCATACATGATCAACCCTAGGATTTGTCAATCATGTTACAGCCCGTAGGCAGACAATAAATAAAGGTGCAATATGAGCTAACACATGCTCGCCGGCTAAACGCCTCAAAAGAATAATTTTACAATAAAGTGGGAGAACAAAAAGAAATCCACTCGTTGCCAGGGTTACGCCTGGTGGTCACCATCTGGCTGGATAGTAGGTAGATCCTCTGGTGCTGCTCCGATATCTGGCCACACAAAACCAGCTGGGTCAGACCCCAGAAAGAGCAAGTACCACAAAGGAGGCTTCACTTAGGAACTAAAACCAGCATATCACAAATAAATAGTAACGGTAATTAAAAGATAGTGATAATAGCTGAGATAACAATAATATATTGAACACGGAGAAACCATTCAAGTAGCCAGACTGCAACTCTTAAACCAAACAAGGACCGGGGTTGTAATCCTTCGCCTGAATAGAAACCCGCCTCAATTACTATTGATAAGGTAACAAGACAATAAACGAAGAGAGGACATAGAACTGCTCCGGAAGCCAGGTTACAACCTTTAAACCAAACAAGGACCGGGGTTGTAACCCTTCGCCTGAACAGAACTGGACCCCTGATCTTTATTGTTAAGGCCAGTATAAATAATCATGGTATTGAAGTAAAGGTAAAACATGACGAGCATGACAGGGGGTTACAATAAGACAATAAACGAAGAGAGGACACAGAACTGCTCCGGGAGCTAGGTTACAACCCTTAAACCAAACAAGGACCGGGGTTGTAACCCTTCGTCTGAACAGAACTGGACCCCTGATCTTTATTGTTAAGACGGGCACAATAAGCATGACGATATATGATAAGATAACCATGGAACTATTCAGATAGCCAAGTTACAACCCTTAAACCAAACAAGGACCGGGGTTGTAACCCTTCATCTGAACAGAACTTGGTATCCCATCATTTATCGATACAAGAAATCATGTCCTAATACAATCTTGTACAGGATCAGGATAAGACTAAGCTGGAATAAACTTCATCCAATCAATCACGGCCAATCAAGAGTACGGCTTGATACTTTTAACTAACTAGGATTATCACAGGCCTAGTTACTAGCAAGATGCAATGAGATTATCCCAACAGCCACAAGCCCTGCAGACCATCCAGGTTATCCGGGTCGAATGTCCGTTATGAAGAATACAACACGTAACTGTGTGCTGGAAATGTGCCATACTCATCGGTAGGCTACAAATCCGTTAGTGCACCCAGATAACGGGATTGCCTGTAGCTGGGAATCTCTTCATGACTACTGAATCATTCTAGTTAATTAGCCTTAGTCAATTTCAGTAGGTACCCCTGACCGTGGTACTCAGGGATCCCCATCCTAGACATGATGCAAGACAGTACCAGTTTATTACAAACACAATCGCCCACGGTGTCCAGATATTTCATACTTGTCATGTCAGTTTACTTGTCAAGAGTGCGCCACAGCGAGCCACTATCGTGTTCTATTCTTACATTATCATGAATGAGAAAGATTGTATAAAATAACTAATAACATATTCTTGAAGCCAAGGAAAAGATCTACAACTTTCATGTTTTAAGTTTTTTTTTCAAGATTCTAGCTACAAAACAACTTAAACAGGCAAAAATAGCGAAATAGGACAATTCCGGCGCATGAGATTCCTGCGCAATCGGCGCATGGGATTCCTGCGCAATCGGCGCATGAGATTCCTGCACCAATCGGCGCATGGGATTCCTGCACCTATCGGCGCATGAGATTCCTGCGCAATCGGCGCATGGGATTCCTGCACAAATCGGCGCATGGGATTCCTGCGCAATCGGCACATGGGATTCCTGCGCAAATCGGCGCATGGGATTCCTGCGCAATCGGCGCATGAGAAACTCACGTTGCGTCTTCAATACATGTGCGTAGGGAACCTACGCGCATGACACGCTCGGAGTTAAGGGATGCATTGCCGGGACTTCACGGCGCATGGCCTCCCGGGCGCATGAGGTTCCCGGCGCATGGGGTTCATCGTCCCCAAACAGCAAGTTCAGCCATGAAAGTTCCGAAAACTTACCATGGCCATAACTTCCTCATCCGAAGTCGAAATCAAGCGAAACAAAAGCCAAAACTGCATGAAATTGAATTCTCTACAACATGGAACCACTAGTTTTCGGAAATACCAAGTTTTTAGAGATCAAAACCAAGAAAACTAAATAAGAAGGAACTTAAAACTTAGATCTATAAAAATATAACCATCAAAACCGAAAACTTCCAGTTCTAAAGAGGCTTAGAATCTAGTAAGGAAGAGAATGGAACAATAAAACATGAGATCCATCATGAAGCAAGTTTGTACTTGCCTAAGCTCTCTCTCTCTCTCTCTCTCTCTCCTTCCTGGTAGGTGTAGAAGTAAATATGGAGAAGAAGAAGAATAATGAAGAGAGAGAAAGAGAAGGGGTTAATAAATGGGGATGGTGGTGGTAGGTAGGGGTTCTCCCCTTGGTTCATGATGAACCAAGGCAACCCAAGCCTAGCCGAACCAACCCAAAACAAACCGAGCCAAGCCAAGAGATATGCAATACAAAATAAAATACGTACACGTATTCCAAGATACGTAATACGAACTACAGGCATTACAATGAACCCTGATATGGGAGCAGTCGGCGGTAGCTATTTGCGGAGATTCTCCCGAAGTAAATGGGTATACACCAGTCTGAAAGATTGCAGACGTGCTTTGAACCTTGGAAAGGGGTAGAATTTTTACTGCGTTGCCCCTCCAACCGGTTATGAACATATGTCGACAAACCTAGTTGATCTTGGGAGGCAGCCGTTGGGTCGGGCAACATTTGATTGGCTGAGGACGATTAGGCCGTCGCACTTGGTGTATAGATTTGAAGATGAATATTTCTTGGAACCATATCTGCCAAGCCGCTTTGCTCGTCAATTCTGCTACGACCAGTTCCACGTAGGTAATGCTATAACTTGCCTGCAAAGAAAGGGGTATCTAATTGATGGCGCCAGAGCATGGGCTTATTACAACGCTCGAGACACAAGGACAGTGTTCTCGATGCCGACCAAGAATGATCACGGTCCCCGGATGTTATACACATATTCGCTTTTTTACACAGCAGCGAATACATTCGCCGAGAACTTCAGCCTTGTAGATAGCTTCGCGACGGCGACGCGTTTGAAGAAGGGAGCAACTGTTATGCTAGCTCCAGGTAATGACGAGCAGCATGAGCCAGTGGATGATCCGTTGGAAGCCTCAAGGGAAGCTAACTTCCCTGAGGAGGTCAATGAACCACTGCGAGTTTCCTTGAAAGTGGTCAAATCTCCAACCAATGAGAGAAAGAGAAGGATTAATGAACCTTCTTCTCCGGTTGCAAAGAAAAAACTTATCCTGGATCCATCAGAGAAGGTCACCACCAGGTCACAGTCTCGACAACTGGCCGAGTCGACCCAAAGAGAAGAAGCGACCACGCCGACCTCTCTTCCAAGGCAGGTCGATGTAGTAGATGTGGAAAGTCCAGAGAGACCTCTTCATAGAAAGAAACTGGCCTCCAGAAGAAGAAAGAGGGTGATCACCCCTCCGAGACAAATCTTGTCCTCGGTGGTGGCCAGTGCTATAGCTAGAATAACCATGTCATCCCCTACACCTGCCCCCGAGCCTAGGCAGGAGACTCCTACTCCAGAGCAGAGGGACGAAGCTGAGCAGAGGGATTAAGCTGAGCAGAGGAATGATGCTGAGCAGAGAGATGATGAAGTTTTGCGATCTCCTTCTTTTGCGGTAGAAACTACTAAGCTTCCTGCTACACCAGAAACACTCCGTGAAGAAGAAGATCGTTTAATGATTGAAGCTCTAAATGATTGCAACTTCGGTCTGCAGGATGATGTCGATCAAGCCGCCGCCGCAACTGCCAGCGAGGAAGCTCCAGAAGATAGTATTAGCAATGAAGATACATCAAAAGAAGGTGTTGATGATATATTAAATCCCGAAGAGGGCACTGATGTCCATATGTCTCCCGAAGCCGTAGATGACACACTGGATCCTGAAAAGGATGTTGAGGTGCACGTGTCTCTGGAAAAGAATACGGATGTAGAAATAGCACCTGCTGAAACTACTCCTGCTGATCCAAAAGGTATTAAATGATTTTATCTACCTTCTTTTCATAGATTCAAATAGCTGACATCTACATTTTTATCCATGCAGAGCTTGAATCTTCCCCAGTTCCTCCCACATGCACAGACATAGTGCCAATAACGGCTATTGCTAGTGGTAGCCGACATTTTTTTGGTGGCTCTGAGGCCGGAAGCAGCCAGGCAGTAATGTCTGAGGCTACTTCTGTTAGATTGGAATCTGTGCCAACAGATGAAAGACTTGTTGCTGGGGCAAGTCATAGTAAGATTGCCTTTGATCTTTTTCAATTAGTTGCTAATGACAACAACAATCAATGATAAGGTTCATTTGATTTTGTAGAAGAACATCTGGGAGGAGCAGCTAGCTCTACGATGGCTCCTCTGTCTAAAGAGCCGTCTACTCAAAGGGAAGAAGCTGAACGTCTATCTTCACAGACACCTGCTGCTGCTTCGACGTCTACGGGAGTAGCTGCTACTCTGGGTGCTCTGGCTACTAACCGATTTATCATTAGCTCCTTCAGCAACCTTTTCTTTAGCTCGTTAAAACCCTTAGTAGATAGGGTGATAGAGAAAGAAGATGCTGGTTTCTCCACCGTCAGAGGTCCAACCTCCTATTTGATCGATGCTATCCGTCATCAAGGCGACGAAGCTCAGGCTGTTTTTCTTGAACATGTACTAGATGAGCTGGAGGCATCGGTTAAAATTTACAAAGAGCTGAATAAGGGAGAGATGGAGCTCTTGATACAAGCTAAATTCGAAAAGATGTCACAAGAAGCTGCAGTTGCGAAGGTTGACCTGCAAATTCTTTTGGACACTTTCTCTACCAAGTCTGCTGAGTATAATTCCAAAGTAGAAACAGTAGCATCTGTTGCTGAAGAGAATGAGAGAAAAGTTGCTGGGCTGCAAGCAGAATCTGCCCGTCTTCAAGAAGAGCTGAGACTTGTTCAGCTTGCTCTGGAGGATGAGGCCACACAACACCAGGCTGCAGTTCAACGACTGAATGCTCTGACTCAGGAAAGAGATGAGTATGTCGCAACTCATCAAGATGAAATCTCTCGTAGAATAGTAACCATGCCATCTTTCGACGATAAGTCTGGGATGGAGGAAGCTAGGAAGCGGGTAATAGAATCTCGTAAAGAGCGGCTGCAATCTTTAAAGCAGCAGATGACCAGCTTAATGACTCCGCCGGCAGAATGAGAAAGACCTTTTTGTATCTTCAATCTTTTTGTGATATGTAATTTTGTAATGTCTTTCAATTTTGATCAATAAAAAGACATTTTTTTCATGGCTCTATTATTTATTGCATATCTTATTCAGATATAAATAATAGCGATAGAAAATATATTCAGAGGTGCAAGACATGATATATTTCTTGATTTTTAGAAAATAATTATATTCAATTATATCTGCTCAGAGGTAATGTGGACATGGCAGAATATAATTTGTTGAATATCATTATTTCAGTAGACAACTTAATCAAAGATGATAAGTTGCTGATATGAACGAAATGGATGATTCGTCAAAATGTGTGAACGAAATGAATCGTCTGGATGAATGGATGGACCATCAAATGAATGAAATGAACGGATGAACCGTCGGATGAATGTGATGAACGGACGAACCGTCGGATGAATGTGATGAACGGGCGAACCGTCAGATGATGAACAGGCGAACCGTCGGATGAATGTGATGAACGGGCGAACCGTCGGATGAATATGATGAACGGTCGAACTGTCAGATGAATGTGATGAACGGGCGAACCGTCGGATGAATGTGATGAACGGGTGAACCTTCAGATGATGAACGGGCGAACCGTCGGATGAATGTGATGAACGGGCGAACCGTCAGATGATTGTGAATGAACGGGTGAACCGTCAAGCAAATGTAATGAACGGGCAAACCGTCGGATGTTTGTGAATGATACTTTATTGTCTTTCGACTCTCTGTCTATAAATAGAACAAAAAATCAGATGAAATGATCACTTTCGCTTTCCAACATAAAGATGTCGTCTGGAGATGCATCCAAGAAGGCGGAGATCGCCTCGAAGGTTGAAGCGATTACTGAAGAACGTCCAGTCAAGCCGGCCCAGCCAAAGCAGACAGAAGCAGGCGAAGGTTCGTCTGTGCCCAAGCCGCCAAAGGACATCTTGGACTTCCTTCTTGAACCAGGAAAGACTGAAGAAGAAGAGGCCATGAGGATGGCTGCTTGCAAGTTCCTGGTGGGTTCAAGCAAAGATGTTCTCGGCTCTTTTGCTGATTATATTTTTGAGAAGGACGGCAATGGCCCGCGTCCCAATTTTGAGAAGGACGGCAATGGCCCGCGTCCCAATTTTGAGAAGGATGATAGTGACCTTTCTTGATATTATGTATTATCATTCATGATGAAATAAAATGAACTTTATTTATGAACTTGTCTGATGATTACAAGCAATGTCTTTTACATTTATACATAATACTTTTTGAGGAATTTGCCATTGATGGGCATCATTGCAACTCGACCGTCCAGCTCTGTGAGTTGATAGGCTCCATTTGAAAAGACTTTGCTCACGATGTATGGCCCTTCCCACTTCGCATCGAACTTGCCCTTGCTCATGTGAGTCATAGTCATGGGACGTCTGACTGTTAAAACGAGCTCTCCTTTCTGAAAGGCTCTGACCTTAACTTTGCGATTGAAAGTCTTCGAGATGCGGGCTTGGTATAACTCAATATGCTGTTGAGCCATTAACCGCTTCTCATCGAGCGCTTCTAACTCTTGGAGTCGAAGAAGGTCATTGTTCTCTGTAGTGAGCTCATTAGCGATAACAATCCTCAAAGACGAAATTTGAAGTTCCAAGGGTAGAACTGCTTCACAGCCGTACACCAAGGAGAAGGGTGTACAACCTGTAGGATTGCGGACCGTAGTACGGTAGGCCCATAGACATTCTCCAAGCTTTTCACTCCAGTTTCGTTTGTTAGTAGACACAAACTTCTTGAGGAGCTTGATGATTGTCTTGTTGAAAGCTTCAGTCAAGCCATTAGCAGCAGGATTGTAGGCTGTCGAAGCGACATTGTCAATTCGATGATCGTCACAGAACCTTGTAAACTTTTGACTGATGAACTGAGGTCCATTGTCATGGATGATTCGTCGAGGTACACCAAATCTATAGATGATATGGTATTTGACGAAGTTGATGACGCTGCTGGTTTTGACTTCAGCCAAGGGTATAGCTTCAGCCCATTTGGAGAAGTAATCAGTTATTGCCAGTATGAACCGATGTCCTCTAAAAGAAGGAGGATTGATGGGACCTATAATGTCCATGCCCCAAGCTTCAAAAGGCCAGGAAGCAGCAGTCGGATGAAGAAATTTCGACGGTTGATGAATGAAATCTGCGTGGATTTGACAAGCTCGGCATTTCCTAGCATATTCGATGGTATCAGATACCATAGAGGGCCAGTAATAACCCATGCGTCGGATATGATCCTGTAGCTTAGGACCAGGTTGATGTGCTCCACAGATACCGTCGTGAGCTTCACACAATACTTGTTTTGCTTTATCACCAGCAAGACAGCGCAAGAGTAGGCCGTCATAAGTCCGCCGGTGAAGAGTTTTAGTGGTTTGATTGTAATAGAATCGCAGAGACCGCCGACGAATACTCGTAGCTTCCTTGGGATCTTCAGGGAGTATGTCATGAACTACGAAGTCGATGAAGGGAGTTCTCCAATCTTCACTGATAACATTGACTTCAGTAAGATTACTGAACTCAATATTACGATTGTTTTCGATACAAAATAATTCTCGATTAGAGACAACCACCACCTGCTGTCTTTTGATAGGGATGGCTAGGACCGCTGCAAGATTGGCCAAAGCATCGACTTCAGTATTGCAAGCTCGTCGAACATATTCGATGAAGAAGGCTTTAAATGATGTATCCATGCTGATTGCCGCTTTATAGTAAGGCACTAGATCTTGATGGCGAACTTCATAGGTTCCTCTAACTTGGTTAACAACCAGCTTGGAGTCACCATAAACTTCAAGATATTCAATGTCCAGTTGTTTAGCTAACTGAAGGCCGATAAGTAGAGCATTGTACTCTGCTACGTTGTTGGAGCAAGGTTCGTCTAAGGAGTAGGCTCTTTGAATAGTTGACCCGTCTGGAGAAATGAGGACAACTCCAACTCCTGCGACAATGTCACCATTGGGTCCAATCCTGGATGCACCGTCAAAGAATAGATGCCAAGTAGGAAATTCTTCGGAGATCATGTTTGATTCCAATGTCTCATCTAGAATTTTATCATAAAGTTTGGATGTCTCTGGAACAGGATGAGCTGCTAAGAAATCCGCCAGTGCTTGACCTTTGACAGACTTTTGAGGAACATATACCATGTCATATTGGGCTAGTAGAATGGCCCATGTAGCCAGCCGAGAATTGAGTGTGCTGGGCTTCTTCATCAGTACCCGGAGAGGATTAACTCGGAATATGACATGAATAGTTTGGCCAATGATGTAATGCCTCGTCTTCTGAACAGTAAACATAAGAGCTAGACATTCTTTTTCAACCGAACTATAACGGTGTTCAGCACCAATCATAGTACGACTGAGATAGTAGATGGCTTATTCATGGCCTTCTTTGTTCTTTTGGGCAAGTAACACACCCAATGAATGATCCATAGCACGGACGTACATTAAGAACGGTATGCCCAAGATCGGTGGCACCAAGACTGGTGGGTTCATGAGATATCGCTTTATGTCATCAAATGCTCGTTGACATTCTTCAGTCCAAATAAAAGAGACACCCTTCTTCATTAGTTGAGTAAATGGTCTGCATCGTCTAGACAGATTCGAAATAAATCTTCTGATGTACGCAAGTCGACCTTGGAATCCTCGTAGCTCTTTTAGGTTGCGTGGAGGACGCATCTCTTGAATGGCTTTGATCTTCTCGGGATCCATGTGTTTACCTTTAGAGGTAATAACGAAGTCGAGAAATTTGCCACTAGAGACACCCAAGAATGACTTGGTGGGATTCATTTTGAGTTGATGTTGGCGCATGAGATTGAAGATAGTTCTCAAGTCTTGGATGTGATCTTCCTTTAGACGACTTTTGACGGCGATATCGTCAACGTAGCATTCGACAGTCTTGCACAGATGATCTCGAAAGATTGTACTCATGGCTCGTTGATAAGTTGCACCAGCGTTCTTGAGACCAAATGGCATTACGGTATAGCAGTAGACTACGCGAGGAGTGCGGAAAGAAGTATGTTTTTCATCTTCAGGATTCATCCGAATCTGATTGTATCCGGAGAATCCATCCATGAAAGATATTCGCTCGAACCCACAGGTGTTGTCAATCATGACGTCCGTGATAGGGAGAGGAAATTCATCTTTTGGATATGCTTCATTAAGATCCTGAAAGTCGATGCAGACTCGAACTTTGTCGGTTTTTTTCAAAACTGGGACGACATTGGCTACCTAATCTGGATGCTGCTCTTCTCGAATAAAGCCACAAGCGATAAGCTTTTTGACTTCATCGTCGATCGCATCCATCATTTCTGGCTTGAAGCGTCGTTGTTGCTGTTTGACCGGTTTTGCATTTGGCAGGATATTCAATTTGTGAGTAGCAACTTTGGGATCTAGACCTGGCATGTCTTCATAGCTCCAGGCAAAGACATCAATGTATTCTTGAATAAGAAGAATTAATTCTTGCTTATCTGCCTTTGGAAGGTTCTTGCTGATAAATATTGGACGAGGTGACCCACTTTCTCCTACGTCAATTTAAACCAATTGATCTTCGGTAGGAGGTTCTCGTTGTTCGAATCGGAGTTCCCATTGGGTATCCATTCGTTGAGCCCAAGGATCTATTTTAGGATTTTCTTCAATGTCCTCGTCGTAGCCTTCTAGAAGTTCGACAGAGACCATGTTAGACGATACGATCAATCGATGAACTTGACCGATGCTGGTGTCAGAATTCCATGATCTGGAATCAGAAGAGTTAGAGCGCTCCTCGCTATCGGATTCAGAGACTGCTGGGGATAAGACCGGAGGTGAAGCATATCCGAGATCTCTTTTGGTCCTGCTGTAATACATCTCTGATTTTTCTTTCGGAACAGCCGTACGGATAGGAGTTCTTCTACCCTTACCGTAGTTGAGGCCATTCTTGAAGTCATAACCCATCTTCCGGATGATATCTTTTGATTGTTGACTGTAACGACCGAGTTGAAGATGCCCCGTATCGTTACTTTTGCTATCATCTGTATAGCTGAATTCTTGTTCTGGTCCTTTACTAAAAAGTATTGGACTCTCGCCTTTCTTTCGAACGGGAACAATACGATATGAGTCATTTGGATGTTCGAGTGAAACTTCTGTTTGAAGAGACTGTACAACTCCCATTGTAAATGATTGAAAGCTATCTAACATTTTCAAATAGCACTTAGCATGATAAATAACATCAGTATACTGGAAAGGAGATACTTTTTCATTGATATGTACATCTGTATTTACAGCAGGACCTGTAGCCTTAGCAGGCTTGGTCAGATTGATTACAAGAGGGGGAGAAGAAGAACGTGGAGGAGGATTGGACTTGTTACGACGGAGGTCGATAACAAGCGGCTCCGAGGAGGTGAGCTCTATTTTTTTCTTGTTACGAGATAAATCAATAACAAGTGGCTCAGAAGAGGTGAGCTGCCTTTTTTCCTTGTTACGACGTAGGTCGATAACAAGTGGCTCAGAAGAGGTGAGCTCCCTTTGATCTTGACCTCCATCAGTTGGTTGCTTCTGGACTGGCAAGTGAATAGCCAGTGGTTTGGAGGATTGAGGACGAGAAACACGCCCTTTGATAGGTATGATAAGAGTGTCATTAGGCACTGCTTCTTGTTCTTCTTCGGTGTCCAGAGACAATACTACTTTCATGAACTCATCCTTGCACATACGAGCATCGTTGCAGTATGCTTCGACACCTTTGAACGGATAGAGATCGGCAACCTCCTTTTGAACTTCTCCATTGTCATCGACATATTTGAAACATTGATGGAGAGTCGAAGGAACAATATTGTGTTCATGTAAGAATGGTCTCCCCAACAGAGTATTGTAAGAACAACCATGGTTGTCAATGATATAGAAGGTCACCTTTGTGCGGAGATTGCCTATTTGGAGTTTTAGGCGAATCTTGCCCAGAGGCTCACTCCTTCCCTGGTTGAACCCGAGGATGGTAGTAATTGTACTGGAGAGACTATGCACTGGGATCTTCAATGCATCTAACATTGTCTTCGGCATGATGCTGAGGGCAGACCCTGGATCTATCAGAATACGATCAACTTTCATCGAGTCGACATATCCTGTATAGTATAGAGGACGGTCGTGCCTATTGTCCTCCATCAGCATGTCATCCTGGGTGAAGGTAATGTTTGGAATTAACTCCAACACACTATGACAATGAAGACAAGAGACAGGCTCTGCTTTTGGCTTCTTCAGAAGGGCTAGACAGGTTTCTGCCTGCATAAGAGCTTCACTCAGAGTTTCTCGAGTCTCTTTGGAGAGGCGCAAGAGCTCGAAAATTGACAGCCGGGCCGGTGTATTGGCTAGTTGAGCCAAGATATCAAAGTTGTAAGGCTTTTCATGTCCAGAAAAAGATAATTTCTTTAAAGGCTTATCGAAACGGACTTGTTGTTTGCCTTTGTCAGCTGCTGTCGGCTTGGAGGGAATGGGTACTACAACCGGTGAGGATGCAGTAGGGATGTCCTCAGTGGAAGCAGGTTCCACGGGAGCAGGCTCAGAAGAAGAAGCAGGATTCTCCTGAGCTTCAGGATATTCCTTTAGATAGGCTTTCCCTGATCTGGTGCCCAGCAGGATTTCCTCGTCAACTATGGGGTCAAAAGACACCATATTGCTGATCTTTGTTTTGCCCTTGGAGCGGTCTTTCTTCTTGGAGGAGGAAGAGGGAACTTCGAACTCTGAAGCAAGATCAGGGTGAATCCACATAATCTTGCCACTATCTAGAGACAAGGGGACGAGACCTTCACTTCGTGGAGGAGGGAGATTCTCGATCTTAAGAGTAGCTTTGGGGATAGGAATGACACCGTGTTGTACCATCTGTGGCGGAAAGTCACCGAACTGAACTGAGACCATGTTTGCGGTAACAGTCTTCTCGTCTTGCTGCAGAGTGACAACACCAGCGTTGACTAGCTCCTGAATTTTGCCTTTGAGCACATAACATGCTCGAGTGGGATGCCCAATGAACCTGTGATAGACACAGTACTTAGGATGATCAGTCTTACCGACCTCATCAGGCTTCTTCGGATCTGGGAGTTGGAACTTATTGCTTTTGATCAAGCAATCAAAGATGCTCACGGTGTCATTCTCGTCAAAAGAATACTCCACTTTCGGACGAGGTTCCCTTACTGGAGGTGCAGAAGGAGTAGAAGTAGACGACGTAGGTGGAGGAGCTACGTTGACCGCCAAAGATTCTTTGTTCTTCAAGTTGATGTTCAAAGTCTCTTTTTCCTTGTGGTTGTTTTGGCGATTACCACCACCCGATGTCTGGTGTTCATCCCGGTCGGGGTTAGACATGTGTACCCCTAGCTGTTTGAATTTGTCAGCACTAACTTCAGCTGCTTTAGCGTTGACAATGAAGGATGGCCAGTCTTGGAACTGAGTTGACCCCGTCCACATGCTGATGATAGGCAAAAGATTTGCCTTGCAGGTGTCTATGGTGACAGCAGCCGGAGTTCCAGGAGGCATTTTTAAAGCTTCTCGGCGGAACCTTTCAATGAAACTCTCAGCAGTTTCATTGTGTCTTTGTTTGATTTTATTAAGGGCTGACATGGTCATGTCGTTGATCCCCTCATAGAATCGTTCCAAGAAGATTTGTTTTAGACCTGAGAAGGAAGTGATACAGCCATCGGGCAAGCTCCTGTACCAATCGTATGCCACGCCGGCTAAACAGCCGACGAATATCCTGGTATGAAGAGCGTCATTTGGCTGAAGTTGGACAGTCATTACCTCGAAGTGGTTAATGAACTGACTGGGAGAAGTGCTGCCATCAAATAGGGAGATTGTTGGAATCTTGTACTTTAGAGGAAATGGGACTTCCTTCCATTCAACTGGGTAAGGTTGTTTGATCCCCAATCTCTGCAAATTGTCCTTCTCCTTGAAGGCCTCGAACTGAGTGCGTAGGAGTTTGACAGCTTCATTGGCATCCTCAACTGATATAGAAGGAGCAGGCTGAATCACAGTGTTAGGAGGAAGAACAGCGTGGTAAGCACTACCCCCAGTACCTGACTGACTGGGTGTAGGTTGAATCTGTACAGGAGGTATTTGAGGAGATGCTACCCCCAACCATGTATTGACAGGCACCGATGATGCTATGATCTCAGGATTTGCAGCAGGTACAGTCGGTGGTACTGTATGTTGGGCCACAATGATAGAATGCATACTTGCAACCATTTCGGCCATAGTCTTCAGCTTGTCTTCTAGCGCAGCTATTCGCTGTTCTTGACTTGCTGAACTGGAAGCATCTGGATCTTCAGTGACAACATAAGCTGTCACTTCTCTAGGTACAGTGGAGGACACTGTCTGTTCCGAACTTTCACTGTATGCATCATAGTCAGAGAAAGAATCATCTCCTGAGTGAGAAAGAGGAAGATGACCGGAAGGATCTTGAAGATTCCTTTGACCGATTGTGTCTCGGCTTCGGGATCTGGTATGTTGGAATACTCCATCAGAAGATTCTTGGAGTAGATCCAAATACCGCTGGCTTGGCTTGCGAGGCTTGCCGTGCTTGGAGCACTTCCTACCCCCAGTGTCTCTGGAAGTCATGTTGACGGAAGCGTACAGAACTTCGTCTTCATCTTCTGACATAGGTTCAGACGTTGCAAAGTTCAAACGATCGAAGACAGATCGTTTAGTTGTCTGACAGCAACACTTGATAACAACTTTGTGATTACAATGGTGTCCAAGTGGTTGCACTGGAGGTGTTGAGATATTGTCCCATTTTTGTTTGAGGTGTTCTCGGAGATCGGGAACAATGACGGGACGAGAAGAAGTTCGAGGGATATGTTCCTTGACAACATTCGGAACATGGTTCCGGTTCTTCAAATGTTTTGTCCCTTGAGTGTATAAGGAAGTGCTCACTTCATTAGCATAGGTGTCATGATTTTTGATCCTGGAAGTTTGCCTCTGATACTGGTTGGTCTTCGGCATTGGCTGTTTGCGTTTCGCCGAAGTTGGTCTACTGAGATAAGTTCTTAGATCAGCAAACTCACCCCCAGGGGTTTCCGTCTGCGACACCAGCAATTTTCCCTGTTTTGAACGGGATATCTTGAGAGTTGGGAGATCTTGGAATTCTGATACCGGAGTAGGCAGAATACCTCTTTGATCAGTACACCTCCCTTTGGCAAGGAGGGAAGAAGAACTCTTGTTGGAGAGAGTTCTTGTACTGACTGGTGCCGGAGCACGTTCAGTTTGATTTTCTACGATAAAAACCGAGGAAGACTGAGAAAAGACTAAAGGGCCTTTTTCTTTGTTTTGTGAAGAAGGGTTAGCTAAAGAACGTTTTCCTCTGTTGTCTTCCAAGTCGTGAGACGAGGAAGTTTGAGAAAAGACCAAGGGGCCTTTTCCTTTGTTCTGAAGTGGAGGAGGAATAGTCAAAAGACTACCCCCAGTGGATTGTGCTGGAGCAACAGGGTGTTTGGGAAGAGGAGCAGAGTTTTTCCCCTTGCTGTGAGAAGAAGAGAGATTAGCCAAAGGGCTGTCCCTCTTAGACTGCACTGGCACAGTTTGCGCAGGGATTGGAGTGATTGTTGGCGCACTGGCAGGTTGCACATGAGGAGTTCTGGCAGAAGGTCTTCTGGCCACAGTCCCAGCAGCTTGTGCAGCAGGAGTCTTGATGCCAGAGTGCTTGAGTTGCACTCTGGTTGCTGGAGTAGTGGACTGCGCAGGCAGAGTTGCAGCCAACTGCGCCAGGAGAATAGGAGTCTTGTACTTTGACAGAGCAACATAGGAAGTAGGTTGTGCACTGGCAAGGGGAGCAGCATACTGCGCATGGGCAGTAGCAGCAGACTGCGCAACAGAGGCAGTAGTCTTGGGAACATAGGCAGTAGACTGCGCAGCAGGCTGAGCAGCAGAGGCAGTAGACTGCGCAACAGTCTTGGGGACCCACACTGGGTGAACTTTGCTCGTGGCAGAAGTTGTTGCAGTGCGAGGGGTGGTCCTGGAGTTGATCATCGCCTCGTAGGCCGTCTGGTTGACCTTTACAACCAGCGTCTTCTGCGTCTTTTCGATAGATGCTACGTCACATTGAGTTGTCACTTCCTCGTCGGAGGAGAAAGTCGTCTCCAGCAGAGTCGCCATTTTGTTTGCAAAAACAAAAGTTGATCTTTATTTCACAAACTTTGTAAGAAGATTACAAGAATTCTGGAAAAGCACAACTGTAGGAATCCGATCTGAATGACGATCGCTTTATCCCTTGGACGATGTGAACTTTGAAGACGGTAGCCTCTGAAGATTGCAGCAGCACTTTGGCAAGAACTCCTGATCTCTGGTGATGACCTCTGTATGTGTTCTGATCTCTATGTGTGTCCCTGATAATGAAGACTTGAAACTATATTTATAGAGTTATGGAAATAACTAACTTTTAGTTATTCTGAGTTGTGCAGGATGGATTGCGCAGACTTTAGATTGTGCAAGCAATGAACTGCGCAAACAGTTACTCGATCGTGGACCACCTGTGTGTGACGCGTGGCATTGTTTGATTGAAATGCGCTTGGTCGTGTACAGACGGTTGCCACATGGTGAGTAATTGATGGCATGTAGGCCACGTGTATATTGTCAGTTGTCTTGATGAAGTGCGCCACCTGAATTGCGCTGTCTTCAGATTGCGCTGGCTTCAGATTGTGCTGGGCTGGACCGCGCTGCAGAGAGTCTGGCGGATTGCGCTGCATGTACAGCTGTCCTCGAGCGCTGTGCTGCACGATAAACGAACAGTTTCCTCGTTCTTCGTGCTGCCAGCTGTCAGAAGATCTGATTCTCTGTCAGATAATGATGACGGGGCCACGTCAGCTTGCGCACTTGGATGTGTGCGCAGTTCAGCCTGCGCAATCGAGATGGTGACAATCTGTCTCCTGCGCCGTTCACTTGAAGGATGCACAATTTGATTTTCATGACTTCTTTGATGGGTACAACTTGATTTTTAGGACCTACATCGATGTGGATAAATCGTACCAAAAAGATAGTTAGTTACGTTACGACGAAACTCATTTGAGTACGACTAAAAATATGCAGAACTTAGAGGGCGTGATCGTATAACTCGAGGGTTCGATGTTGGATAATCGATAACTCGGTTACGCGATCAAAGTATAGCGGGATGCGACAAATCGAAAAATAATTTGATGCGTATGGAAAAGTTCGTTGAGAACTTGGATGTATGTGATGCGAGTTAAGTTGACGTTGAAACGGATTCAAAGTTGACCCTTGCGCTATCGAAATCGATATACAAGGAAACGTAAGCACGATGTGAGAACACAAAATGGTAGGGGTACAACTCGGGCGGGCTAAACCCGAACCCGATCGGGTAAACGGGTTGGGTTAGGGTTGAAGATATTCGGGTTCGGGCTCAGATTAAAATATTTGAACCCGATCAAAAATTGGGTTGGGCTTGGATTCATGTGTTGGGTAACCCGAAGAACCTGAAACCCGACATACATGTAATATATATATATATATATATATATATATATATATATATATATATATATATATATATATATATATATATATATATATATATATATTGTTTCATACTACTTAAATAAAAAGTTTAAACTATAATTTTTTTTTTCACCCGAACTCTTCAATATATATATATATATATATATATATATATATATATATATATATATATATATATATATATATATATATATATATATTGTTTCATACTACTTAAATAAAAAGTTTAAACTATAATTTTTTTTTCACCCGAACTCTTCAACTCCTTGTCCTAAATCTCATTTCAGTTTTATTTTGTAATGATTGAGACTTGATTGCTATTTGATTATGCATTTAATATTACTCTTGTTTAAAATTATTTCAAATATCATATTATAGCTCGATAAACCCGATGGACCCGATCCTCCGGGCTTGGTCTTGGGCTTCATATGTTGAACCCGAAATCGGGTCGTGTCACGACCCGCTCCCGAATAATCGGACACGAGTCAGACACGCCCAGCCTTCGTCGATGGACACGACGAAGTAAGCTGTACAAAACTAAGAAAAACTCCAAGTCACAATGTAATGTAAACATCCACAGCTTTTATAACGTTCCCAGAAAGATCACCAATATCCATCAATCAAATTATACAAAGTTATCGGAGACAAATCCGGTCAAATAAAATAGACAATGATGAATCATAAAATACAATATCCAGAAAAACCAAAAAAAATAAATCCCACAATATCCAATGCAATCACATGCTCCATGTGGCCTCAAGCTCACCTGCAACGTATCCTGTCAGGAAAAGAGCAAAGTACAACCCCGACAAGAACAATATACAATATAATCTGTAGTACAGATTACAAGGTAAAACCAGAATACCAGAACTGAAAATGAAACTATGGTACCAGAAATAAAATGTAAAACTGCAGGCAATGGGCACGACAATCAATATACAAGACAATGAACACGACTATCAATGAACAAGACAATGTACACGACAATCAATGCAAGTGTGACATTTTTGAAATATTAAACTAATGTGTGACCGGCTAAGGAACACAATCAATCAATGAGTCAATCAATTCTATAAGATCCGACTTCATCGTACGTGAAGTGTACGATTAGGCTATCCACAATACCTATGTTTGGGTGTGGTCACACAAAAGCTAATATTTCTCCAAATCCCCGCAATAAACAATGACTCACGATGCAATAAACAAAGTACAAGACAATCGTGTGTATCTCGTGTCCGACATGAGAACATGGCACATGAATGTAAGACAAAAATACAAAGTAAAAGTCAAGTCGGTGTACTTGCCTCGCCTTGAAAGCACGGGAATAATACTGCATGGATGTATGAATGCTCACCTGGTAGTTTGTAGCTTCCCTTCCCGAAAATTTTTGACTTATTTTTTCTATTACTTATTTGATTTAAATGGGGATTTTTAGGATTTTATAAATGATTATTTAGTTAATTATTACGGTAGATGATTTTAGCCATCACTACGTCAAAAACAGTAATTTTTGACCCTTTATTTTTGCAAATATCGACGGACCAAGTATGTAGCTATATTGTTTACAGACTAAAACAGTCGATTATTAATAAAAACTACCAAAATAATATAGAGGAGGATTTTGATGGCTCTTTTCCCAAAAACTTTTCCCGCTGGCCTTTTGGAGGCTTGGAGCCTAAAGTTAACGAAAATTTTTCATCTGTCTCTCTTTCTTCAACGAAAACTTTTCCCACAAAATTCCTCTCCGAGCTGTGAAGGAGGAAGCCCTAGGTAAGTAAACCTAGCATCTGTGTTATCTCTTTCTTCAACGAATATTTTCTCAAAACAAAGATGTGAAGGAGGAAGCCCAAATTCTGTGTCATCTCTTTCTTCAACGAATTTTTTTCATCATGTCATCTTTTTTCTCTTACTCTTTTCGTTTTGCTGTGATGAAGCCAGCCCTAATTCTCTCCGAGCTGTGATGAAGCCGGCCCTAATTCTCTCCGAGCTGTGAAGGAGGAAGCCCTAGCTAGGTAAGTTCATATTTTCTCAAAAAAATGAAATTCTTAATGTCTATTTTTTGATATGCCACCGATAGGAAACCCTAGTTCTTCTTCTTCTTCATCATCATCATCATCATCATCATCAAAGAAAAATGGAAAATCATACCACCGAAATTCTTAATGTCTATTTTTTGACATGCCCTAAGTTTTGTTCATCAAACTCTGAATCTAGGTTTCCTATAGGAAAGAGGGTTTTGCTTGGAGGAGGCAAGGCTAGAGAAATAATTATAACACAGGTATTGTTTATTATTGTTATGTAATTTTAGAATTTTTTTTGCTTCTATTATTTTTCCGAAACATATTTTCATGCCTCATCTAGAGAACAAAGATACTTCACATACAAAGATAAGTAGGTACTGACCGAAGATGTATTGCATTCCCTGTTCAGATGAACCAACTCATTTATTGTTTATAAAAGATGCATGAATCTGCATCTTCGACATTAAATTTAAGATAACATCAAAACTTATTATTGCCTCAAGACCAGATTTTGAGTTATAAGATGCATTTTCTGTTCGGTAGTATTTAATGAATAGAACTAGTTACCAAATAGCCTAGTGTTGCCATCTTCAAACCCAGAGATAGGTGCCCTTGATGCCCGTTCAAAAAATATATGCATTATTGGTCAACAGGAGAACTAGAATTTCAGCACATATGCACACAGTTATATAACAAGTAGAATGAGTTGCTTTATATAGCAGAACATAGTAAGTGTAGCTTGAAATATATCATTAAGCAATTACCTGGAACTTGATGAGGTCAGGATTCATGTGCTGTCCTGCAAACATGTCGATGAGTTCAAATTTGACATCCTTCTCATAGAGGCATGCAAGTACTCTCGACACATCTGAAAACATGGGGTTCCCATGGTACACCTTAAACTGTCCATTATGACAATAAGAATTTAATGAATAGGAAGCATGTGTCTTTGAGTGTATGTCAAAGTGCCTATTGAAGTGACTAATAGGTAATAGAATGTGGGGGCAATTAGGGGCTGTCCATATGATAGTAGACTGACAAATGTGAGTTCATTTGAGTGACAGTACCATGAGGGAGGAAGAGTGTCCCGAGTTTGTTTCATGTGTGAATGTCATGTGGCTTTAGTGTACAGGTATATGCTCGTATGAGAAAGTAATGCCTATAGGATATTATACATGTGTTAGTGTTAGCCAGTAATCAGTTGGAGACTTGTGGCTTGAACAGTGAGCAGAGGCTATAGGGCCACATTAAGTCCTGTTGTTTACCAGTCAGTGAGACTGATCTAGTTCTCAGTTGGATACACGAGTAAGGCTATTTGGTCATTCCCCATGTGCTCGAGTGAGAGGGATTGGGGCTTCTGCCATGAAGGCCAGGGAGATTAGTTAGTATCAGTTATGAATGTTTGAGAGGGTATCTTGTATTGAGAGGGTCAAGAGGCTAGGGGCTTGGGTGTATCAGTTAGAAATTATCACTGTGTGAGAATGTCTACTAGAGATAGAGTTCATCGAAGGGGCTTATCCCCTTGAGTTCCAGTTCAGTCAGTGAGCCCCTTTGCCATCAGAGCTACTTTAGCAGAGCAGCAGGGGATGCCCTCGGCCTTGGTTGAGCAGTTGGGCCTTTGGCCATTCCATGTGTGTAGGGGAGGAACCCCTTAGCTGGTTAGGGAGTTCCTGCAATAAGCAGGAACAATGTGGAGAGGAGGACTGAAACATGTGAAGGGGAGTGAGAGTTCCATATCTCAGTTTCAATCATATGTCAAGGCAAATATCTTTAATAAACGTATCAGTGAACCAAGCCTTTTAGATATGCGTGTGAGTGTCATATTAGTGCAGGTATTTGGAGGTTAAGCTTTAACATTCATATAAGAAGCATAGGCCTATGTATGTAGGAGAATGAGAACACTGCTACAGACAGTAGGTTTAGGAGTTCGTGTAGAGTATATGAGGGTGTTCCTGGAGTGAGCTATAGTAAAGGAATGTGAGACTGATTTTGAGAGGTGAGTATGGATACATGTACATAGGTATCTTGATACCTACAGTATATGAGCACCACTTGCCATATATTATATATATATATATATAGGTAATAGCCTTGGTATGGATATCTGTAGGTGTGCATGAGGGAAATGTTAAGATTGAGAGTGTTAGACGAAAGGGGACTGATCAGTCATGCTTGAGTATCCTAGAGGGTGTCTTAGTATTTGCATGCACTTAGGCAGGGCCATCTGCAGTAGGCCAGGCCTGTTGGCCTTGGCTTCAGGTTAGTGCAGGCATTGAGGGAGCAGGACATAGGAGTATCAGAGATCAGGTGTTTGTGTGCATTAGTTATTGTCAGTGTACTGGTGTGGAGTGTCCTGCGAGCTAAGTTCATTGTGTGAGTGTGTCTCACACTACGGGAGGAGTCGTTGCTGCTTCCATTGATCAAAAACAGAAACAATATTGGCAAGAAGAATGAAACTCGGGAGAGTTGGAGATAATCTCCTCATGCTTTCCTATTCTCTGGGTTGGATTGAGTGCTAAATAGGATTAATAAGACATAGCAATGAAAAGGAAAAGGAAAAAGAAAAAGAAAAAAAGAAAAAGAAAAAGCAAAATGCAAAGAATAACACATGTTGAGGGATGCTAAGATGTAGTTAATTAAGTAAAGTGAAAGGAAAAAGGAAAAGAGAAAGAATAAGAGTAAGCTTGAAGAATCTGTTTTACTTGTTCTGGAGTACATAAAGTTTTCCTGGAACTCATCAGATCTCATAAACAATATTTGAAGCTTTCCTTACAATTTGTTGTCAAGCAGTTCTTAAAAGTCATTTTTTTTTTTGCTTATTTCTAACCTTTATATTTCCAATTCACTCTACCTTTAGATTTCCAGCCACTTTAATATTTTGATAAAATTTGCACGATCGGTAGATTTGTTCTGTTATTACGCTTCATTACAAGTTTTGGTGCCATTTTGGGGATCACATAACTTTATCACTAACTTAGTTCCTAGTTTGATTAATTTTCAATTACAAATTAGGGTAGAAAATTTTGAAATTTGCATCTGATTTCTCCTACGTATTATATGGACCTAAATGCAAACCATAACACCTAATTATGGGTTTTTTTGTATGTTCAGAAGGGCTAGGGGATACTATGAACAGTTGTTGGACTTCATTACAAATTTGATGACCTATTACACTGCTATTTATGTGTGCATGACAGTACGCTCAGGATACAATATGTATCTGCTGTATTCCTTTTTCTATATTAAGTTATTATGATGCACTTAGATTCCATAACAATCTTTAAATCAATGTGATCTGAGACCACATATGCACTTAGATTCCATAGCAATCTTTGAATCAATGTGATTTGAGAATGCAGAATCTAATTGCAAGAATATAATTCTAGGCTAATCTGTATGACAACAGAATTAATTCCGTACTACATGTATGTTTTTTGTACCGAGGGTGTCCGGCCTTTAGAGCACCCACCTAATTCCTTGGGCTGCAGTTTGAGAGTGTATGTAATAACATGATGGAAGTGGTTTGAACAAGACCATTTTTCTTCTCGAATGTGATTACTACTAATTACAGCTGGTTATTGACCTTATTTCCCACAAGAAATTTTAGTTTCCTTTCAACTATTAATTATTAACTTTTTCTTTTTGATCTACTGGGGTGGTGCAGTTTCAAATCCAGAATCACTGTCATGGAAATTTTGAGATCCAGAGTGTTTGCTTGCACCCAGGGTGATTTTGTGCAGAAACTGCCCAATATTATGATTCTGAAATCCTATTTGTCTTAATACAACCACAAACCCCAACCCCAGTTCACACACCTCACACAACCTGACACATCAAAAATGGGAGAAGACCAACACAAGCAAATCCCCTCCTCCTTTTCTCCCTCTAAATTTGAAGTTAATAGAGTTCAATTTCTCTGTGCTTATATATTACTTATATGTGACACACACACTTCACTTATCCAAAGCTATTGCCTCAGTTTATTTACCATTTCTACTTTCTAAAAATTGTTATAGATGTACATATATTATTATTATCGACTATGTTTAATGCTCTTAGTTACATTCAAATTCAGTGGTACTCTGGAAATCAACTGTTCGAAGGATATCAAAGTTCAATGAATCATAGGACCATGTACTGTTGAATCTACTAAGGCTAAGAAGAAGAGGGTATCATACCACTAACATCCTCATCCATTTTTGTTAGTTTGTTTCTTAATTCATGTTTAATTGTTATTTGGTTTACTGATGATATGTTATATTTTATTAGATGTCTTCTATAAATAAGGAATGGATGGATGCGCCTCCATTGTCAGATGTTTACCTAGAAGGTGTTGCATCATTCATTCAGTTCATAAAGGACAAATTAGGTGGAAATGGTTGGTATTGTTGTCCATGTGACAAATGTTGCAATTATAATTCATGCAAAAAAAAACTAAGTGAAATAGCAGAGCATTTGGTTTGTAATGGAGTGGACAAGTCATATCGAACTTGGGTCGAACATGGAGAACTACCTCGCAGAACAGTTGCCAATGCTCAGGCTCCTAGTTCGTCAAGTATTGATTATACTGAAAATGCCTTCCCAAGAATGGAAGACCTGTTCAATGATACATTTAGACGTGTTGATCCTATTGACCTTGATCAACAAAATGCTACTCATGTTCAAGATGATCCCCTGGTGGATATTGAATACAAAAAGAAGCTGGAAGATGCAATGCAGCCCCTATATCCCTGTTGTGATGATCAACATACAAAACTCTCGGCAATAGTAGAGTTGTTGAGCATGAAAGCTAGATATCAATGCTCTGAGGCTTTTTTCACAGAATTGTTGCAATTTTTAAAAAAAGTTTTGCCAGATGGGAACACTATACCAGAAAACTTTCAAAAAGCTAAGGATGTGGTTAAGTCTTTTCGCATGAAGTATCAGGTTATCCATGCTTGCCCTAATGATTGTATACTTTATTGGAGAGAAAATGCAAATAAGGATAATTGTCCCAAGTGTGGTGAAAGTAGATGGAAATTGAAAGAAAATTCAAAACCAGGAGGTAAGAAGTTGCCGAAGAAGAAGCTAAGATACTTTCCAATTACTGAAAGGTTGTAACGCTTGTATAGTGTACCATGGATAGCTGAAAAAATGACATGGCATGATCATGTAGAATATAGTAGTACACATATGCGACATCCAGTAGATTCTCCTTGTTGGAAGAAGATAGATAGGATATGGTCCGAGTTTGCTGCTGAGAAACAAAATGTTCGACTAGGTCTTGCAACTGATGGTTTCAATCCTTTTGGGATGCATAATTCGTACAGTTGCTGGCCTGTTATGATTGTTCCATATAATCTTCCTCCATCTTTATGCATGGCAAAGGATTTTACCATGTTAACCATGTTAATTCCTGGTCCAACTGGTCCAGGACATAACATTGATGTCTATTTGCAACCATTGGTTGAGGAGCTGAAAGAATTATGGTTTGTAGGAAGCACTACATATGATTCTCACATGAAGACCAGCTTTACCTTGAAAGCAATACTGATGTGGTGTATACATGATTTTCCAGCTTATGCGCATCTTTCAGGTTGTAGGACTTCAGGACAATTTGGTTGTCCTGTATGTGGTGAAAAAATAGATGCGAAGTGGCTAAAGCATGGAAAAAAATTTGCTTACATGGGTCATAGAAGATTCATAAGAGATGCCGAGCATCCTTTTAGAAAGCAAAAGTCCAAATTTAATGGATATGAAGAAGATAGGAGGCCTCCAATACGTTTGACTGGTGCAAAATTATTTAGTAAAATGGAAGCTATACAAACAGAATTTGGAAAGTTACCAGGTAATAAGAGGAAGCGGCCCACTGATACAAATGTTCCATGGTCAACGAAATCGATTCTATTTGATTTGCCATATTGGAAGGTAATACAATTGGGTTGTTAATTCAGTTTATCTTTATTTTTATGCTATGTTTAAGTATTGTTATTAATTAACATATTCATTATCACAGGAATTGCACCTTCGACATAATTTGGATGTAATGCATGTAGAAAAAAATGTGGCTGAAAACTTGTTTGCGACAATAATGGATACTAAGGGTAAGTCTAAGGACGGAGTTGATGCTCGTAAAGATCTAGAGGAATGGAAGATACGAAAGAAATTATGGATAGTGGAAGAAGATGGAAAAAAAATTATCCCGAAGGCTCCTTTTACATTATCTCGGTCTGAGAGAGAAATAATTTGCAAAACCTTGAGCAAGTTAAAAGTTCCTATTGGGTACAGCGGAAATTGGAAAAATAAGGTGGATTTGCAAGATTTTCAATTCAAAGGCTTGAAGTCACATGATTATCACATTCTCATGCAAGGGTTACTACCAATATTTCTAATGCATGCTTACAAAAAAGAAAAACCTTTGCGTGCTGCAATTCGACAACTATCAATTTTTTTCAAAGTCCTATGCTCCAAGGTTGTTGATCGGTCAGAGCTTTCTAACATACACCAACGACTTGTGGAGGCATTATGCGTGTTTGAAATGTATTTTCCGCCATCTTTTTTTGTTTCAATGACACATGTTGTGATTCACTTGGCAGAGGAGGCTCTAGTCTGCGGACCTGTTAGATATAGGTGGATGTATCCTTTTGAAAGGTAAAATCCAAAAATCTAGTAGTTTATGTTTTATTCACTTGAGTTATTTTATAAATCTGATTTGTGCTACATGTGTAGGAAGATGAAAACATACAAACGATATGGTCGGAACAAAACTTTTATAAAGGGCTCTATTGCTGGGCAATATATATTAGAAGAAGCAATGAAATATTGCATGGAGTACATTCCTAATGGTAAACATAAAAGTTATAAACGAGGAGGGAAAAGATCCATCGATGATATTGATGAAGAAGGTCCATATCCCGTCAATTCACTTGGCAAGGCTTATCGTTTGACTAGTTTGCAGTACGAACAAGTGCGTAAATGGGTTTTGTCGCATTCTCCTGAAAATGATAAATGGGAGGAGTAAGTAACACTTCAACGCAATTATGTGTATGAATTATGATATATTTATTACATAAATGTATAATTTAAAGACTTACTGTATATGTATTCACAGGAAATATCAAACGTACGTAAAGGATAATCGACCTAGTGGAAAACATCAAAGAGTAAGGCAGCAAACAAAGAAGATCATGGACTATATTCCTTGGTTAAGAGGACAACTTGAGAAGGAGAAAATGACTCATTTTAAGAGGCTTGCAAATGGTCCAAATTTTGAGGCCGTAATGTATAATGCGTATGCGGTAAATGGATATATTTTTTATACAGCTGATTCAGAATTGAACTTGACCACACAAAATAGTGGGGTTTCCATGAAAGCTGAAACAAGTTGCAGATCCAAATCTAGTTCTTCCAATTTTAAGGATGATGAAGTGACTTATTATGGCATTGTCAAACAAATACTTGAACTGGATTACTAGACTTCAACCAAACAGTCTTCTATTGTGATTGGGTACGTGTAGAAGACAAAGTAAATGGATGTGTGGTGGATCCAGAAACAAATTTGGTTTTTGTCAATTTTGGGAGGTTCAGGACAAATACAAGTGAAACAGATGAGCCGTTCATTCATGCTTCTCAAGCATCTCAAGTCTTCTATTGCAAAGATGAAACAAGGGATAATTGGCATATTGTTTTAGAATCTCCTAAAAGATTAAGCCACGAAGTCGACGCTTACGAAGATCCATTTGTTTTTACTGAAGTAGCTGGAGAAGCTTCAATATTAGCATCTGTACTTGTTGATAATTTAGAATATGATGAAGATTATTGATCAAACACATACAAGCTCAGTTTTCTTTGCTTCTGTTCTTTACATCCCATCAAACCAAGAAAAAAGTTGTTCATACCAACTATCAATCAATCTATTTTGTGGATGTTTTAATTTCTTTAATCATGTGCTTGTTCTGCCCAATTTATTTTTTAATTTCTTTAATCATGTGCATGTGCTGCCCAATTTTTTTAATTTCTTTAATCATGTGCCTGTACCTGTATAGCTATATCCGAACTTTCGAAATTATTGAATGATAAAGGAGGCCAATATTTTGTTATGGACTAACATAATATATTTTTAGATGTTTTAACAACATATGGGTCAACATTTGAATGTATTTTGGTGTGTTCAGACTAGTTGTAGATACTGAAGCTCATTGTTATGGACTAACATAATCTATTTTTAGATGTTTTAACAATATATTACATTGGCCTGCCTCCTTGCACAGGTTCTACATTAGATATCCTGCATATATCAAATACTGCATATCCTTGCATTCACTCATCCTTAGCAGTGAACACATTCATTCCTTGCATTCATGTATCCTGCACAGTGATGTAGCTCACTGCCTTCCCATAGATGTCATGCACTCTTAATCCTTTACTGCATATAACCTGCATCCTTGCAAACTGAAATTCATCTGATACCTTGCAATACATTGCAATCCAGACCACTGCCTATACTATTCTGTGACCATACTATACATCACATTCTTCATTGCATACCTGGGCACATACTCTGTTTATCTGCAAATGTTACACTACATACTTGTATCAAAACATACATTGCCTTGCACTTTGGCTTCCTGCAAATTAGTTCAGCCATGTTTCCTTTTGAATGTCCATAACTTTATTTGGTTTAAGCTCAAGTTCTGTCTTTACTTATATATATAACTGGTGAATATGTGGAGTTATGTATTTGGCTTCCTGCAAATTAGTCCAGACTTGAATTCACATGTTACTGCACAAGGCATTAATTAACCACTGAAGATAAGTGCAAATAAGTGAATTCAAGTCCAGACTTGAATTCACATTAATTATTGCAGAAGGCATTAATCATCCATGGTCAATTTCTGCAGGATCGGCACACAACATGAAAGGATCATGTACTTTGAGATGCACTTTGAGATGCATTGGGTTAACCCCTCATTAGACCATTCATAACCTGGTTCATTTCCCATATTTGTTGTCTTGCATTGGAAGATCTGACTTGAGCACCAGATGAATGTTTGGACCTGCAAACTCAAGATTAGCCCACTTAACCATGTCCTATCTTCTTGAGGATTAGACTTGAATGTCAGTCCTGTACAATTCATCATTAACCTACATTCATATTACATTGGCCTGCCTCCTTACACAGGTTCTATATTAGATATCCTGCATATATCAAACACTGCATATCCTTGCATTCACTCACCCTTAGCAGTGAACATATTCATTCCTTGCATTCATGTATCCTGCATAGTGATGTAGCTCACTGCCTTCCCATAGATGTCATGCACTCTTAATCCTTTACTGCATATAACCCCCATCCTTGCAAACTGAAATTCATCTGATACCTTGCAATACATTGCAATCCAGACCACTGCCTATACTGTTCTGTGACCATACTATACATCACATTCTTCATTGCATACCTGGGCACATACTCTGTTTATCTGCAAATGTTACACTACATACTTGTATCAAAACATACATTGCCTTGCACTTTAGCTTCCTGCAAATTAGTTCAGCCATGTTTCCTTTTGAATGTCTATAACTTTCTTTGGTTTAAGCTCAAGTTCTGTCTTTACTTATATATATATAACTGGTGAATATGTGGAGTTATGTATTTGGCTTCCTGCAAATTAGTCCAGACTTGAATTCACATGTTACTGCACAAGGCATTAATTAACCACTGAAGATAAGTGCAAATAAGTGAATTCAAGTCCAGACTTGAATTCACATTAATTATTGCAGAAGGCATTAATCATCCATGGTCAATTTCTGCAGGATCGGCACACAACATGAAAGGATCATGTACTCTGAGATGCATTGGGTTAACCCCTCATCAGACCATTCATACCCTGGTTCATTTCCCATATTTGTTGTCTTGCATTGGAAGATCTGACTTGAGCACCAGATGAATGTTTGGACCTGCAAACTCAAGATTAGCCCACTTAACCATGTCCTATCTTCTTGAGGATTAGACTTGAATGCCAGTCCTGTACAATTCATCATTAACCTACATTCATATTACATTGGCCTGCCTCCTTACACAGGTTCTACATTAGATATCCTGCATATATCAAACACTGTTATTCACTCATCCTTAGCAGTAAACACATTCATTCCTTGCATTCATGTATCCTGCACAGTGATGTAGCTCACTGCCTTCCCATAGATGTCATGCACTCTTTAATCCTTTACTGCATATAACCCCCATCCTTGCAAACTGAAATTCATCTGATACCTTGCAATACATTGCAATCCAGACCACTGCCTATACTGTTCTGTGACCATACTATACATCACATTCTTTATTGCATATCTTGGCACATACTATGTTTATCTGCAAATGTTACACTACATACTTGTATCAAAACATACATTGCCTTGCACTTTGGCTTCCTGCAAATTAGTTCAGCTATGTTTCCTTTTGAATGTCCATAACTTTCTTTGGTTTAAGCTCAAGTTCTGTCTTTACTTATATATATAACTGGCGAATATGTGGAGTTATGTATTTGGCTTCCTGCAAATTAGTCCAGACTTGAATTCACATGTTACTGCACAAGGCATTAATTAACCATTGAAGATAAATGCAAATAAGTGAATTCAAGTCCAGACTTGAATTCACATTAATTACTGCACAAGACATTAATCATCCATGGTCAATTTCTGCAGGATCGGCACACAACATGAAAGGATCATGTACTCTGAGATGCACTCTGAGATGCATTGGGTTAACCCCTCATCAGACCATTCATAACCTGGTTCATTTCCCATATTTGTTGTCTTGCATTGGAAGATCTGACTTGAGCACCAGATGAATGTTTGGACCTACAAACTCAAGATTAGCCCACTTAACCATGTCCTATCTTCTTGAGGATTAGACTTGAATGCCAGTGCTTTACAATTCATCATTAACCTACATTCATATTACATTGGCCTGCCTCCTTACACAGGTTCTACATTAGATATCCTGCATATATCAAATACTGCATATCCTTGTATTCACTCATCCTTAGCAGTGAACACATTCATTCCTTGCATTCATGTATCCTGTACAGTAATGTAGCTCACTGCCTTCCCATAGATGTCATGCACTCTTAATCCTTTACTGCATATAACCCCCATCCTTGCAAACTGAAATTCATCTGATACCTTGCAATACATTGCAACCCAGACCACTGCCTATACTGTTCTGTGACCATACTATACATCACATTCTTCATTGCATACCTGGGCACATACTCTGTTTATCTGCAAATGTTACACTACATACTTGTATCAAAACATACATTGCCTTGCACTTTGGCTTCCTGCAAATTAGTTCAGCCATGTTTCCTTTTGAATGTCCATAACTTTCTTTGATTTAAGCTCAAGTTATGTCTTTACTTATATATATAACTGGTGAATATGTGGAGTTATGTATTTGGCTTCCTGCAAATTAGTCCAGACTTGAATTCACATGTTACTGCACAAGGCATTAATTAACCACTGAAGATAAGTGCAAATAAGTGAATTCAAGTCCAGACTTGAATTCACATTAATTATTGCACAAGGCATTAATCATCCATGGTCAATTTCTGCAGGATCGACACACAACATGAAAGGATCATGTACTCTGAGATGCACTCTGAGATGCATTGGGTTAACCCCTCATTAGACCATTCATAACCTGGTTCATTTCCCATATTTGTTGTCTTGCATTGGAAGATCTGACTTGAGCACCAGATGAATGTTTGGACCTGCAAACTCAAGATTAGCCCACTTAACCATGTCCTATCTTCTTGAGGATTAGACTTGAATGCCAGTCCTGTACAATTCATCATTAACCTACATTCATATTACATTGGCCTGCCTCCTTACACAGGTTCTACATTAAATATCCTGCATATACCAAGCACTGCATATCCTTGCATTCACTCATCCTTAGCAGTGAACACATTCATTCCTTGCATTCATGTATCCTGCACAGTGATGTAGCTCACTGCCTTCCCATAGATGTCATGCACTCTTAATCCTTTACTGCATATAACCCCCATCCTTGCAAACTGAAATTCATCTGATACCTTGCAATCCAGACCACTGCCTATACTGTTCTGTGACCATACTATACATCACATTCTTTATTGCATACCTGGGCACATACTCTGTTTATCTGCAAATGTTACACTACATACTTGTATCAAAACATATCTGCAAATGTGATTTGTTAGGTTTCATTCACCATCTGATATGGTTATTGCTAGAATTGTATGTATAAAAGAAATGCAGCTTAATTGTGATTTTTAAATGCTCCACAATTGACATGAAATTTGATTTAGTATACCCTCGATTCAGAATCTAATAAATCTTAAGTTTAGAGATGTTTAAATTAAATTTTACTAAAGGAAAAGGCTTACGACTTTAAGGCCTATTATTCTATTAAGTTATATCCTAATCCAGAGGACCTTGGGCTAACATCTACTATATATTTCATGCTACCCAGAATAGACACGGTACACCTACTTGTCAATTTTCTTTAGCTTGTAGAGATATTACACAAACATTTTGTGCAGGAGCACCATGCTCTTATGATTTATGCACTCTGTGTATGATATACTTATTTTATATCTTAATTGTCATTTTTGTTTGTTGTTTAAGTTTCATTATGTCAGGAGATGGAACCCAATCTAGTAGAGATGTATTTTATAGTGAGCATGAAGCTAATGGGGATGAATCTAACAATGAGGATCCTTCTAGTGGTTATCAAGGAAGCACTTCTAATCGAATCGGTGATTATTGCATACCTTTATCTAATAATATTTCAATATCTTTATCTAATAGTTCCTTTGTAATATGTTTTACAATATGTTCTAATATTTGAATAATTTCTTAGGTGCCCCAAAAGTTATCATTTTTGACGAATATGGACGACCTGTTGATATTGAATCAGAAAAATTTGCAACTACTGTTGGAAAGATAACAAAGACACATTGTCCACCTGCAATTGATTCTTGGAAAAAGGTTCCCCAAAGCATGAAAGAAGACATATGGAGAGGTGTTAATGTGAGTAAATGTGAATTATAAAATTTTCTTAAATCTTCATGTATGTGTAACATATGAAGAAATTTGTCTTTGCAGAGTAGATATGTTTTTCCCGAAATTTATAAGGCTAAAGTTTTGCAAAAAGCTAATATTTCTTGGAAAAATTGGAAGTCTAATCTCCGAAAAAGGTGTGATATGTATCCAACTGTTGCTGAGCGAAAAAGAAATAGGCCTATTAACATAGTAAAGAAAGAAGATTGGGAAGACTTTGTTGATTTCTGCTCTACTCCTGAAGATAATATTCGTCGTGAAGTTTGTAAGGAAGCAAGGAAAAAAGTTAAGGTGCTACATACAACTGGTAGGACTGGATGCGCGAGGGTAGCACATAATCTGGTAACTTAATATACATAACTATATTTCTTTATTTTCTTTTTTGCGTTTTTCTGTTCTTACATTTTGTTGCAATATGATATTTTCTCTCTCTTTTGATATAAAAAAAGGAGAGTCCTACTGGCGAGGTCAATAGAAGCATGTTATACGTGACCACACATATGCCTAAGAATACTAATTCCTCTACCAGCTCGAACGATTACATTGTAAGAATAATTCTCTTTCAATTGTAATAATAATTTGTTGATTTTGAGTTTTATTAATCATATATATATATATATATATATATATATATATATATATATATATATATATATATATATATATATATATATATATATATATATATATATATATATGCACCGTTTTTATATCTTGTAGGAAAAAATTAGAAAGCTTGTAGAAGATGATCCGTACTTGGGACAAAATGATTTGGACAATGACCCTGTTGCAATGGTTTGTGAGATAATCCCCTTGCTATTTATTTTTGTAGAAAAAAATCGAAAGCTTGTAGAAGATAATCCCCTTGCTATTTATGTTGTTTAGGTACTCGGACGTGATAGAAAGGGTTATGTTCGTGGCATGGGTATTCCTTGTTTCAAAGACAGAGATTCGTGCTTCAGCGGCAAGTAGAGAGGTTGCTCGTCAATTGAAGAATAAAAATGAAGCTATGGAGACGGATCTAATTACACTTAAAGAAGAAATGGCTACAATCAAAGAAATGATAAAAAACAACCATCCAAAAACAAGACAACAGTCATCATCATCACTTCATGGTTCTTCTGAGGTATAAATACTGATCTAAACTTTTGCTTCACACTTATTTGAGTGATACACTAATACTATAGTTCTACCCTTGTTATCTACTTTTTGGATACTATCTTGTGGTCATACTTGCCTCCAATTCATTTTGTTAATAACTGAGAATCAAGGATCTTCAATCCCATTCTGCTATTACATTGCATATATTTGTTTTCATAAGTTGACCAGGAAACTTTATTGCAGCATATAAATTAGGAAAATGAGCATTTACAGCTCTTAAATTCTTAATTAACCTTAGAGAAGTGCATGCATGTATCATAGATTTTGGTTTCATGTTTGTGCATCAGAGCTCATTCCCAACCCGAGCTCATTCCCCCATCTCCACATAACTCATAATCCTTTCCATACATCCTGGACTGATTCACCAAGTAGTGAACTGATATAATGTTAGGAAAATGTGGCTAAATAATCCTGTACTGCAATAACCTGGACTGAAATAACCTGGACTGAACCTATGAACAAAGGGGATTGACTCCTAAAAGCTAAAGGAGACTGAATGATAACCTGGACTGCAATAACCTGGACTGAATGTATTTGCTCATCCTAAAACTGGGACTGAATGATAACCTGGACTGCAATAACCAAATGGAGACTTGAACATCTGTAGGGGACTGATACCTTAGTGTTAGGGACTGATAATACAAGGGGGACTGATCTTATAAATAAGGGCTGAACTTAAATGGATGTGGACTAATATAAGGTCTGTGGCATTGGCCATTTGTTCCATATCAGTAGTCTCATGGAGAATTGGATTTACAAATCCATAGTTTTGGTGGGGTAATTCAGAAGGGTATAAAAACTGCACTTCACTGCATGGTTGAGCTTCACTTCACCTAAAGACCAAGGGGGCTTGGTATTAGAAATCAAGAGTTTACAAATTTAGCAATGGTGACTAAATTGGCATTGCGTTTCCTCACAAATCCTTCTTCAGAGTGGGTTATTCTATTGAATGATAAATATCTTAAGCAAGATAATTTTTGGACTGCGAGATTTTCCTCTTGTGCGACATGTATTTGGTCTAGCATTTTACGTTGCAAAAGTTATCTCTACAACAGTGTGTATTGGTCAGTTGGGGATGGAACCTCTATTAATATATGGTCTGAACCATGGGTGCCAAGTTTGCCTTCTTTCAGAGTTGTCGGCTATGAGGGAGCAATGCTTCGGGTGGTCCGAGTTTGTGACCTAATTATATCAGACTGTTATATGTGGAATATTGATTTAATTTTCAATTTGTTTCCTAATCATGAAGCTAGAGCCATTGTTCAGATCCCACTTGGACCATCTAGCAGTATTGACAAGTTAGTATGGAAACATACTACTACAAGAGTTTTTTTTTCGTTTTTTTTTCCATTATGCTTATAGGCTAATCCATGATAACAACCTGCTTATTCATCCTCCTCCATCTCATGACTTCACAAAGTGGAAACATCTGTGGAAGTTACATCATATATGTCCTAGAGTTCTATTATTCATATGGAGACTATTGAAGAATGTTTTACCAACAGGGGTTAATATCTTCTGTTTACACATGGTGTTTTTATCTTCTGATCTGTGCTACGTTTACTATTTGAGATGAAGGAATAAAGAATTGCATCTTTCTATGTAAATTCCAGTAGTTAATATTGTATTTTTGTGTTTCAATGGTTGTAGGTACCGGAACAATCTGACTTGCCAAAGACATGTTTTCTAAAGGACTTCAAAAGAAAACACATTGCTTTTGGACACTTAAATTCTGATGGACCGCCAAAGGAAGATGTTAATAGTATCATCGTCGATGAAATATTTGACCGCAGTGCATATTTGTTTGAAGGGGATGGAAAGTTTGAAGACATTATGCTTGGGGATATGATCAATTGGCCAAAAGAGTCCGTTCAATTTATTAGGATTTGAATATTAGCATTTAGTTTTTTTGTAGTGAACTTCGTATCTATTCTGAAATACTACTACTTTTTCAGTTTGGATGTTATGTGTGAGAACAATTGCAAGTATTTGGATGCTACAAAAACAATTTTTACTTAGTGATATTCAATATCAATTGAGACTTTGAATCATTTGTCAGTTATGTTCATAAGTTATGTTCATTTTGATTGAATGTGTTCATTTTCAATTGTGATTCGTGAATGATTTGTGTTATATTCATTTTGAATTGAGTCTTTGGATTTATATTCAGATTCAATATTTGTGTACTGGTTTACAACAAAAATAGGTTTAATTAATTAAAAATAATTTTAGTGAATATTTTGTAGAATTTCGACGGATATCACCTGTCAAAAATAGATAGGTATGTCGAATTGTGTTGAGCGGGATAATTGACAGATGAAGTCCGCCGTTTATTATACGACAGACGAAATCCGTCATTTTCTCCACCTACGTATCGACGGTAGAAAATCGTCATTTATAGTAAACTACATTTTATTTTTGACGGACCATGTGACGGTCCAAAACCGTCAATAAACACAGTTTTCGACGGTTTTAGTCTGTCGAAAAAACGCGAATTCTGACGTAGTGCATGGTTGAGATTTGGAGTACAAGGTGACTAGGAATCATGGCACGGATAGTGCAGTGGCGTGCTTTGACTAGTGTTTAGCCATGGAAGGGGAAGGCCGATTTCTATCGGATCCTCGAACAATTTCGAGAACCATTTGAATAGAATTGAAGACAATATAACAGAGATGTAAACCCCATTATTAGTTTAATTTGTAGTCTTGTATCCAGTAAATTAAATCAGTTTAAAAATCGAGGAAAAACTGTGAAAACAGTTTCCGAAAATCTAGAAAACCTTCGATACGACGTGCGTCCCGCCAATCCGGGCGACGTGATCGCGAACCGAAAGCATCGAAAGGTGCGTAACAGCTTCGTGGTCATGTGGGCTTTGACGGAATTCAATTTGGTCGCGTGTGCGCGACGAATTTGATGCGTATCCGTCGAAATTCACCGTATCGACCTCTGTGCAAGTTTTCCAATTACTTTGTGCACGTTCGTCAGATCGAGACGAAACTTACGCCAGCAAGACCGTATCATTTTTCTGGTCCTGTATGCCTAGTTTGGTCCAATTCTGAGGCAGTTGATAGGATCGCTATTTTGCGGGCCCCACGATCCGACTCAACGGATGATTTTGTGTACGGCCCGTCGGAATCCAACTTCGGACATACGGTTGGGTTCGTATCGGAAAACCGGACCTGTTGACATGTAGTTTGACAACTTTAGAGACCATTGACCCTGGCATATTTTTCGGTGCAAAGTGGGTCCAACGACGGACATAATTTTTGCCCAAAATTATCGTTTTGCCCCTGTGTCCAGAATTGGACTTAAGGACAGGCAATCCTAACTGATTTGACTATTCTGAGAATGTTGGCAATGTTTGTTTCAGCTTTCGGAGACAGTTGTGATGACTTGGACTGTATGGCTTACCAGTTGACTATATATTTGTTGGATCTGCGTGCAACCACCAGGCAAGTATACCTTGCCTCACTCTACAGTTTATTTTCATGCTTATAGTACACCTGTTGTAGTATGTTATCTTTAGTTACCTTAGTTGTTATAGATTTATATGATACCGCGTTTATCAGTTTATTGTCTTGCTTGTATATCAGTATTTCATGACTTGATAGTGTAGTTATATCAGGCTTGATTACGTCATGGATCATGCTAGCGTTGTCCTTACCTATGTCATGACTGAGTTGTACCGTGTCTTCACATGTATCTTGACTGAGTCGTGTCTGCAAGTATGTGTGAGTGAACTGCTATTCCTTTGTCTTTCCCACAACCTGCGAGTCCACACACAGGGCGAGGGTTGTCCGTTTGCACCTACGAGTCCACACACGGGACGAGGGTGACTTGTCTTGAAACTGACCTGCGAGTCCACATTCGGGACGAAGGTTGGTATTCCATTGATCTTCCAGCAGTTCATTTATGCATAGTTGATCTCATATCCGTGTTCATAGTTACCTGTCAATAGCCACATGTCAGTCTCATATCTAGTTCCTGTTTATACCCTGTTTATATTATTGCATGATTAAACTGTTAGATAGGCATATTTTATGTATCTTGCTAGTCCTCTGAGGACCTGATGATCTCTTCAGGTTTAGCGATTGTATGGAGTTAGTTAGCAGAGCGGGATGGTAGAGGATTGTGATGCATGATACAGGTATTTGTTTGTGATATTTTTTTATTATTCTTTCGTGCTTTATATTCAGTTCCCTGATATACTCTGCTTATTTATAGACTCATATCATTCTTGGAGTCTAATCGAACAATATGCTAATGGACTGCAGACCATGACCCATACTTGTTCATTCTTGTTTTATATGATTCCTGTGGATTGAGATATAGTTTAGATTAGACATGATACCCTATTCTGGACAGCTTATACGTACTCGAGTCGGACTGGAGTCCGCTTGATACGTAGCTGGCTTGCTCACGAGCTCGCGTCCAAAAAGCGGGTGCGGGTCGTGACATAGTTGTACAATTGATTAGGGTTTGAAATAATGCTATTAGCTCAACATTACATCTATTCATATACTAGTTAACATTTATATCTATAGCTTGAAAATATTTTTAACTATATTTAGTAAGAAAATCATTTGTGTGTTAGAAAAATATATATACATAAATGTTTTTTTAGAAGATAATTGCTAGTTAAACTATTTCTAACCATATTTTAGCAAAGTAATATTTTTAGAAAAGTATTTGCAAGCTAACCATATCCATAACTAGTTAATGAAGATATACTAGTTAACAATATTTAGAAAATATTTATAGCTTGATAAAAATATATTTACTTCATTGTAGACTTGTTCTTCTCATCTTCATGTCGTATGACGGAATATATTTGTCTCGGTGAAACTCCGGAAGTGGACAAGTCTTCGACTATCTTCTTCTCCGTATTGTTCAACCGTCCGACATACGGATGACCTAATAGTGTTTCGGCAATCTCGTGGTTGTGGATTCCATTCTTGACTTGGACTGTCCACTTCGCTTCTTCATCGTTTCTAATATAGATTTTGAATGGACAACCATATTTTCTCGTTCCAACATTTCTTTTTGAAACTTTACTTTGGATAACTTTATCTTTCTTATGGCTTCTGAAATCTGAACACACCACCTCGTTCACATAAAACCATCGTAGTTTGTTGTCCCGGACGGTTTCGGGCCGATCTAGATATCACAAGAACTATGTTGTTTGCCCGTCCAACTTCTCGGCACCAATTTAGCGCACATTCGCTTGATTCAAACCACATATCGGTCCAGAATAAATGGCCTACATCGACGTCAATTGGAACAGCTACCTCGATACCGGAAGATGATAAGTCCTACAATATAACTTAAAGCTAATAAAACTAAATAACACAACACAAAAAATGTGCAAACTGCTGCCAAAATGTAGGACTGCAGAGGGAAAGGTAGTCCTTGCAATAATCAGGACTGCCACCACTCTGGCAGTCCTTCTGGTCTAAAGGACTGCCGCAATTTTGGCAGTCCTGTATTTAGAGGTGGACTGCCAGAGTAGTGGCAGTCCTGTGTGTCACAACCCCGAACTTCACCCGACATGAATGTTAAAATTTACTTACCAAGAGTGCATCCGAAGCAAAAATATGTTCTTCGGACATAGCGGGACGATAGTCTACTACATTCGATGATCCGGGTTCTTCCATGTTCCTTTTTTCTAAATTAAACACATATAAATCATAATTTATATGTGAAATTATTGTTGGAAAGTCTACAAATATATTAATTAGATGACATACCCATTAACGGAAGAAGTCGATGACACTATAACTAAAATTTGCACCCAAAATCTTCACAATGGCTTGGTTGAGAGAATTTGGGTTAGGGTTTACAATTTTATGACCTAGAAATTTTGAGGAGGAGAAAAGAGTAGAGGGAGAGAAGAAGAGTTGTGAAATAAAATGAAGTTGATATTTATATCATTTTTTGGGCTAGCCCCAAGTAAACAATTTTGATGACAAACTTGTAGTTTTTTCCAAAAATTTTAGAATAGCCCCTAGTAATATGTGTGGTGTCCTTAGAAAAACCCCAAATAAAATGGGGTGTGCCCTTAGAAAAAACCAAAAACAAAAAAACAAATTTGTTAGCTTTCCGACATGCCAAATGACGATAAATGTTAGCAAAATGACCGATCATTACAGACTAGTCACCAACTACAAGCACGAACAAGAAAAATAACTAGGAAAACTCAATGTCCCAAAAAAAAACAATAAACATGCAAAATGGATAAAAATGGAAACAAAGGATGAAAATCGAAAGGAAAAAAAAAATCAAACTTTTAACATTCCAACCTACATAATTCCAGGAAACAAGCAAACCCGCAAAATTTCTTGGGAAAAAAACCTACAATATATTCACTACTGAAGGAAAAAAAAAAAAAAAAAAAAAGACAGCAGAGCGAATTGAAATACCTGCTCAATCGCCCACAGAGAGACGTATGGGGAGTTTTTTAGGGTTTCGCTGGGGAAATCGGAGTGAATGGAGCAGCTCTAGTTTTCTTTTTTAGGGTTTCTTGTGTGCGAAAACTCACTCCTTTGTGAGTGGAGTGAGAATTTGAGGGAGGAGATGGCGAGAGTCGGCGAGCTGCTGCTACAAGGCCTTTGTCCGGACGCTGTCCTTTGCACAGTTTGTGGGCCACATTCATGTTTATGGGGCCCATATTGCTCTATATCATTTACAAAATAAAATAGACTAAATTACAACATGATATTCTCAACTATTACAGTTTTTCAACTTGATATCCTCAATTTTAATATGTACTAACTTAATACCTTATTTCAACTTATATTTCCAACTTATACCCAAAAAAATTTATATTCCTAAACTACCCTCCCCCCCCCCCCCCCCCCCCCCCCCAGCTGCTACTTCCCTACCCCCCTCCCTCGGTGGCCATCCCCCCGCCCCCGACCAACCCCCTACCCGTTCTCAGACTCGACGATCCATCCGACCCGCCCCCGAGCCCGCGCTCCCGCTCGCTTGCACCCTCGCGCGCTGCCCTGAGCACCGCCACGCACTACCCAGCGCGCCGCCGCGCGCTGCCCACCGTGCCTGCTTGCGCCCGTCCGCCAGCCACCCACAGCCAGAGAGAGGGGGGGGGGGGGGGGGGGGGTTGGGGGAGAAGAGAAGCGACAATTTGGTCAAATTTTTTTTTTCCAGAGTATCAAGTTGGTACCTATAAAAGTCGAAGGTATCAAGTTGAAAAACTGTGATACTTGAGGGTATCAAGTTGCAATTTAGCCAATAAAATATTACAAATAAAAGTTGCGAGATTATTTACGCAATCCTAAATTTAGGTCCAAACTATTAATACCATTATATAATTAAAAAATAAGACTTCACGGCAAAAAAAATATTCCCTACAAATGTTCTTACTTATATTTACTAATCAATTTTTTTTATTAAATTTAATATGGACGGTTAGATAATGACGTATTTTACGTATATAATTTATTTAAAGGGAGACTATTGTTTGCTTTTCTCAAGTAGTATAAATCATATGTTATAGGTAGACGTTTTCTTTTATTTTAAAAAATTACTAAGACCTCTACTATAATTTATATTTTATATAAAGAGTTATTACACTAACCCCCCTTATTTTTAAAAATAAAACATAAAGTATAGAGAAAGTCCGTGTAATTATTTTCAAAATAAGAAAGATGTTTGTACCCATGAAATATATGAGAGTTAGTATATTAATTTCTATTAGATATATATACGGCATAATATGAATATTCAAAATCACTAGGACACGTAAGTGTCGTCTGAATTCGCATATATTTTGATGTTATGGGCATTGACATTGTTAGTTAAATTACATATAGAGAGGGATTGGAACTTCGTTTGTATTTTTTTTTTTGAAATAACAGTCGTTAGATTATTATTTTTTAACGTTCATCTCGCAAAAAATTGAGTAGTCTAAGAATACAATATGAACGGTCAAAAAATACGATCAAATCGGCTGCTATTTCGGAGAACACACAGGAACGATTAAGAGCGAAAACTCCGATCCTTGGCTCTGAAAAGCCCCAAGCCAGAATCACATCCATTCTGTATCAGAAGCATTTACCGAACGGCTTTTTATGTACAAATTAAATGATCTATCATAAAATTTCAGAGTTGAACTGCATATCAAAAGTAAATGATAGCATTTACTCAAGTTTACATTAATATAGACACCAACTCGTTTGGTTCACGGAATGGAAGGGAAAGGAAATCAATTCCTTGTCATTTCCTTTCCTTTGGGAAACTTTAATTCCTATTGATTTTCCTTTCCGATGTTTGGCAATGACAAGGAATTTGGAAAGGAAAGTGAATACTTCAATGTGGGAAAGTGATTCCTTCCTTGGATGGATGGAATCACTTTCCCCCCTAATTTCCCTTCCATTGGGAATCAATTTCCTTTCCTCCTCAATTCCTTGGGCACCCAAACATAGAAAAGTAATCACTTTCCTTTCCCAACCGGGAGATTCCGCGAACCAAACGAGGCCCAATTAGAATGGAGCATAAAACAAATGCAGACACAGCATGAACATTGGAGAAGTTGAATAGTTGAATGAATCACAAAATATCGGCTAAAATATCCTCAAGGTCTCTCGCAATCTCCTTGATGAGATCCGAGCTCTTCTTTTTCGCACAACATTTCAAACCAAAGTATGCCAGAAACTCTGACACATCGGTAGGCCAATTTCCAGCTGTGGGATCAACCATCGTCATCAACGATTTCTCTTTATATGCAATACGCACCTTCATACCGATTCCAACAGCTTCCATTCCGGTCAGAAGTCTCAGGATCGTGACTCCATAAGAGTACAAATCCGCTTTTGATCCGCTTCACACACACACACACACACACACACACACACACACACACACACACATATATATATATATATATATATATATATATATATAAAATGGTAAAATGTTAAGGCTCGGCCAAATTTGCTATTTGAGAATTATGTCAAAGTTATTTGATAATTTTTTTTTATATAGATTTGCTATTTAAATAAGTCCAATTTGCTAAAATGTGAATGCCCGACCCATTGGCACATAAAATCGAAATGACCGAAAATCAATCCGTTTTAGTTCAATTTGGTTTCGATTTTCATAAAATTGTTTGGTTTTCGATTTTAAAAATTACGATTTGTGGTTTGAACCAAACCAAACTGAACCGGACCGCTCACCCTAGTTGGCTGTGTGCATATCATGAGTTATAGTTTGGTCAATTCAAAAAAGTACTACATTTTACCAAGAAATTCCAGCGAGATTTTTAAATTCTAGTGCAACTTACGAAATTAAGAAATTCACTCCATTCTAAAAAACTTTCGTACACAAACTCCCCCCCAACTGGTGCAATTTCAGCTACTTTTATACAATTCTAAGTTTGTAAGAATAGATCATGAAAGTTTATTTAGATGGAGCAAAACAGATTGTAGTATTCCAGTTCAGAGACCAATCTTATCTAAAATGTTCTTGAGACCTGACAAAATCTCCATCGTAAGTGCCGAGCTCCCCCTTCTGGGGTCGCAACATCTCAAACCGATGAATACCAGATACTCTGCCACATCATCAGGCCATGGCCCAGCTGTATAATCACCTATATTAGTCAACGATTTCCCTTTATATGCTTCACGCACCCTAATAACAATTCCAGCTGGTGACTTTCCGGTCAGAATCCTAAGGATCGTAACCCCAAAAGAGTACACATCGCAGCGTGGACTGAGCTTCCCTGCCTTCAAGAAGTCGGGGTCCACGTACCATTTTGTGCCTCTGAAATTACGCGTCTGATGGAATTTACGGGTGTTTGTGCCTTCGGGTAAGAAGCGACATAGGCCAAAGTCGGCGAGCTTGATGTTAAAGTTGGCATCGAGAAGAATGTTAGCAGGTTTGAGATCGCCGTGGACCAACGATTGAGGCTTTTTCGAGTGGAGAAAAATTAAAGCCAAACATATCTCGTATACAATACGAGTACGCATCTGCCATGTGAGAAGCCTCGGGCTCTTCTTGAGGCAATCCTCCAAGCTTCCATTAGGCAGGAACTCGTAGACGAGAGAGTGATGTGTGAAGCATGCTCCTATTAACTTGACAAGGTTTGGATGCTGCATTTGTCCTAGAACATCCAGCTGCAGTATTCAAACAAAAGCAAAACCCAATTTACAAATATGTTTAATTAAATTAGTATCGGTCATGAATGACTATAAATTTGCAATTCAGTACCTCTCGAATGAACTCTTCCTGGCCTTGTTTGCCTCCCGTGTTTAACATCTTCATAGCTACCTCCGTGTTGTCAAGGTAACCTTTGTAAACACTCCCATACCCTCCTTGCCCGATCTTTGATGACTTGCTAAAACCATTAGTTGCACGCTCGATGTCCGAGTATGAGAACACTCTGACGCTTGATGTTCTGCTCAAGATATCTATTTCTTCTTCTTCTTCTTCTTCTTCTTCTTCCCAAGTTGTTCCACGAGTTTCTTCTATCCTTATGCTTTTACTGTCCTTGTAATCAGAACATAGGATTGTCTATATTGGAAGTTACCAAATGAAAGGTTAAATATGTTAGTCCACAGTGGAAAAACAAGGGTCAAACAAATACATACGGATGTCACTCACGTATAGAAAAATGTTCTATACTAATCACACCTCTTTGTTTAGGATGAAATCAATATAACATAATAATTTCCGGAGGACTTCCGTAATCTCTTCCATATGAACTGGCTTCCTCATCCTGTTTTCCCGCCTACATTCAAAACCAAAGTTTGACCGAAGCTCTGACAGATGAAAATCCCAATCTCCAGCATTACTATCATCCATCCCCATCCGCCATTCCCATGATTCACGCAACATAACACCGGGGGTATGTCGGACTATAGAGATAGCGTAGGGTTCCCAGTCGTGGAGGAAGGTGGGAGTAGATAACGCCTGACGGATAATGCCAATGCTCGTCTGCCACGTGTTAGTGCTTGTCTGCCACGTGAGAAGGCTTGGATTCTTCTGGAGGCAATCTTCCACGCTTCCATTGGGAAGGAACTCGTAGACGAGGGAGGGGAGTTCGATGGAAACCCCAATTAACTTGACAAGTTTTGGTTGTCTCATTTGTCCTCTGTAAACGACCACGTACTTCTCTTGCCAGTTGTTTAAAAAATTCGCTATATGAAGGAACTCTGAAAGGAAGTTAGCTACGACTTGGTAGCTTTCGGCAGCCAACATCTTTATAAAAACCTCAGTATAGTCAAAGTATCCTCTGTAAAGGACCCCGTATGCCCCTTGCCCAACCTTATAAAAGTCGCTTAAACCATTCGTTGCACGTTTGATATCGTCCTTGGAGAACAATGTAATGCTCGACTTCTCATTAGGTGTCGGCCTTAATCTTCTGACACTAGGCTCTGATCTTCTGCCTTCCTCCTCGAGCATGTTCTTGGAAGGTTGGAGCGACTATAATGGCAAATATCAAATTGAACGTGTTAATTCAAACTTATTAATTGATATTGACATAACCCTACTTTATACAATTAGGCAAACCTTGCCTGACAGGCACATGAGATTTATGTAAATATGTTAGTCCCGAAGACCGATCTAAAGAGTGGAGAGATCCAAGGAATCTATGCAAGACTCAAATTCTGCTCTCTGGCCAACACAAGAGAGGGCTGAGATTTTGCAAGACACAAAGTCTGCTCTCAAGCCAACTTAAATGAAGCACTAAGAATAGGTTACAAACTGCCTTCAAGAAAATACAAAATACAACAACAAAGTGTAATAGTGTTCTTCTGTTTACGTTCGCAGACGCTACAATGAGATAGAACAAATTGCAAGAAGAAAACATAAAAGAAAACTCCTTTACTAGGGTGAACAAGTCACCGGTGCTCGAAGCAAGATTTGTCCTATCCGTGATATGCCCCTAGGAACCAGAAAGTTCAAGTATGAACTTCTGGAACGCTCTGGATCACTCTTGGAAGAAATTGGAACTCAAAATTGATGCAGGCGCATAGACTTTCTGGCCTAGGCGCTAGACTGCTGCTTGCTGCATAGACCTTCTGGAGTACTTGGATTTGTGGCCCTCACTTTCACTTTCTTCAACTCTATCAACTGAGAGGATTGGAGCTATATTTATAGAGCAAGCTGGCACTTATGCGTGCATATGAAATCACATGCGCGCATACGTGTAGGCCGACCAAATCCCACGAAATTCGGTCACATAGTCCTATGCGCCGACACAGCAGTGTGTCGCACGCTGATAGTGCCGCCTGCGCCGCCCACGCCACGTGCTAACAGCGTCGCCTAGCCGCATAACGCTTTCGTGCGAAGTGCAAAATGCGCCATCAAAGAGCCACTTTGCGCCCTTCGTTCGAGCCCAAGTTCGAGTCTTAGTAGCTAAGCCCCTACGGATTCCTAAAGTGAGTGACAAAACAAATGTTTGTTCCTTGTGATTTAAACTTAATCCTATAGAAAAATCATCTCACATAGGCCACCTCACCCCATGTGCATACTCCAATATAAGCATAACTATATATTGAGATATATACCATGGTGGTTTTCCAATGTGGGACTAAAAGTTCCTAAAGCTAAGTGAAAAACACCAACAATCTCCCACATATATTTCAATATATGGTTGAGCGTTCCTCACAGTGACTGTCATCATGCACTAGGAGAGATGTCGTTTCGACTTAAATCTTTCCGTATGGGTCAAACAACAGTACGATGCAAGAATGGACTAAGCCTTGAATTCTGCACCAAAGCTGCTATTATTTCCACTCACACAATGACATCAACTGCACCTCCGGTCGCACGTTAAAAGCTCTGTAATGACCTGGTCTTGATGTATGTAGCTTGGATGTCTACAAGTTTACCCTCAAGAGACGGCCTACATCTCTATCCATATACTTATGTAAGTTCTTTATGTTAAGATTTTCAGCATGAAGCCTTGCGCTTCCTTGCGGTGCTACGCCGCTATGACATGACACAAAGCCGAGGTTCCACCTCTTGTGGTGTCATACCACTGTAGCATGAGGTCACATGTCTCTTTGTAGCGTTTTACTACTTAGCATGAAGCATTGTGCTCCTTTGCGGTGCTACAACGTTGTGACATGGCCTAAAGCCGAGGCTTTACGTCTTTACCTTATCGTGATGTCACACCACGTGATGTCACACCACTGTAGCATGGGGTCCCAGTCCCTTTGTAGTACTGTCTACAACTCTCTATTTTTTAGCATTAGGCTATCTTCCTATATGCGGTGCTAGGCTGCTATGACATGGCATGAAGCCGAGGCTTTACCCTGTCAAGGTACCTCATGGTAGTGTCATCCCATTGTAGCATTGAGTGCTTCGCTTCTTTGTAGTGTTGAGCTACTTGTGCTTCATGTCAAGCACGTCGGACATCCATGATGCCTGAGAACTCATTGAGGCTAATAGCCATCCTCTCACGGGACATGTTCTATAATAAACTAGTATACTACGGTGGAGGGATAGTATCCCAAAAATATCCGAAAGGACTAATCACTGTACCTGATATTCTCCTAGTTAGTAGTCCTCCTTTGAACCAAAAGCTAGATGTCTATTAGATTTTTCTTTGAACTAATAACATAAAACTTAATGGAAGGATTGTATAAACATAATATGAGATTTCCTTCAAGTTCATCTTCTTTCCTATGTCTTCAACCAGCTGGCGCTTGAGGACCGTTACGAACGGATCTGCCAGATTCTCCTGACTTCGAACATCAATCACTGCAATGATGCCTCCTTTGATGCGATCATACAATGCCATGTGTCGCAGACGCACAATTCTCTTGCCATTGAAGAGACCATTTGATGCCACCACTGCAGCCGCTTAGTTGTCGCAATATACCGGAATGGCATGAATCTATGCACCAACCACTGGAAGATCATGTAACCCCTCTTCTCAAATTTTTAATGAAAAATCATTTTCTTTCCTTTCATTTTGTTAATAGAAAGTCATGGCAAGAGGGAATGGTAGTTTGGTGATTATGCGAATGGCATGGTTAGTAATTTAGTATGGGAGTTTTTGGGTGGGAATGTTCTAGAATATTGTCATGATTTTATCATTGTTTTAATCATGATTTTAATTAAATATTAGTCATGATTAAAATAGATTAGAACCCCCCTCATAATTAAGTCCCAACTACTTTGTAACAAATCCTACCCTTGTAACTAAGCTCTAACCAACTGCCTACTCACTTGTAACTACCCAACTAACCCTTAACTAAATTCTAACAACCTTTTCCTATTAGGAAAGGGGTTAATAGCTAATTAATTAGATTTTGTAATAAAACAGATTTATTTTGCAAAAGAGGGAATTTGTTTTGCAAATATTCATTTTTCTATTTTCAAATCCTATAAAATCCACATTTCCCTTTCTCTCTCTCCCAACATTTGATTTTTCCTTAAATTTTTCAGAGGAGTAGAGCCATCCTCCATTCTTCTTCGTCTTCTCCCTTCAACAAAATTCCTTAAAAACCCTAACCCTAATTCTTGAGCTCCCAGCCATGGCGGACACGATGGTGGCATGCAGCTCCTCAGTAGCAGCCGTCATGACGACGACAACAGTGACCCCGGCGAGTGTCTTTGACGACATTGAGGTCTTCGATTAGACAACAACAATATCTTACCACCATGCGGCATCGACAACGTCGACGAAGACCCGGTGAATCACGTCCCGTGGCTCCTTCTTCTCTAGTGGCTTGGCGTTCCTCCACCGCGTCTCCTCCGTCGAGAGATCGAGACAACAGATCAGTGAGTTGTTTCAATTTTGATTTGCTTGATCAAATTATAATTCTGATCTCTAGATCCTTGTTTAAAAATCCAGATCGATTCGTTGATCTTAAGGATTATTTTGGTCGATCAACAACTCGAGATCAGGGAACGGTTAGCTCGAGAATCGATAAAAAAGATTTGATCAATAAGTAAATTCCTTGAAACTCCTTGGATTTTTCTTTAAATCTCTTTGAAATTCTTCAAAATTTCGGATCAGAAATTTTAGAAAAACTGTTGACAAATTATTCTCTGCTTTTGAACATAAATTTTTCGATGAAATATCTAAACCAAGGTTTTGAATTGTTCTGGACTCATAAAGGAATCGTATCCGACTCGTGTAGAAGTTGTCCCGACGTGTGCGATCGAATCAATATAGGTTAGGTTTGTTGGTGTCGGGGCACAATTTTTCGATGGAAAACTGAGAAGATGAAACAATTGTAAAAACAATGTTCCAACGCAACACTTCTAGAAATGTTGCGCAAGTTTAACGAAGATCTAAGAAGGTCTCGTTACAGCAGCATATGATATTACGAGAATCTAAAAAGATTTCGTAATCTACAGCAGTGAAGAAGATGACATGCGATAGATGGTTGAATATCATGCTGGGGTAAATGATCACCGTTGCTCAAAGCTATATCCGTCCCACACGAATAACTTCCAGGAACCAGCAAGTTCGTCGGAGAACTTTGGAACACTCCTGCTCTTCTGACTCCTCGGATCGTACACGGACTCCCGTGCAAAAGCAACGCTGGTGCAACACTTCTCCTCTCTCAAGACTTCTGTTTACTTGTGTTAAGAAACACTTGTACACTTTCGTAACTCTCTGTATATGCCTCTGTATATGCCTGTGAGAGAGAAGAGACATTTTATAGGCCCGAATAGCAACTGTCCGGTTAGCACAACATTCGGGAAGTGGTAATAACCACTCTGAACGTGCAGTAACCGCTCAGATCATGCATAGGCACGATCTGAAGTAAGTTGCGCACCTCGCGCACACCGCGTGCCTTGTACACCATGCGCTGAACGCGCACTGAGCTACTTGCGCCACCTGCGCGCCCTACGCGCCATGCGCCACCCGCGCAACTGGGCGCGCACCTGTGCGCGCAACTGGTTGCGCCACTGGGTGCGCACCAGGTCGCGCAACCTGGCCTGCGCAACTGGCCGTGCAACCTGGCAGCGCTCCTGGCCACGCAACCTGGCCTGCGCAACTGGCCGCGCAACCTGGCAGCGCGCCTGGCCACGCAAGTGGCTCGCGCAACGAGCGCAACTTAAGCGCACTATGCGCCTAGCGACGATGCTGACGTGCTAAGTGCAAAGTGCGCCAACAAAACGCCACATTACGTCTCATGAGCCCATGAGCCCGAGTCCGTGTCCGAGTCGCTAAGCCCCTACGGGGCTTACCTCCAATGGAAATAAATTTTCCAAGCGCAAAAAGCATGAATGCTTTCAATTGTTTATTTAGCCTTTTTTCCATTAGAAAAATAACCCTACATGGCACACACATGTGCACCTCCACACCACATGTGCATCTCTAAAATAGCATAGCTAATATATAGAGATACAACTCCTTTGGCCTAGCCGATGTAGGACTAAAATTCACAATGAAAAGGCCAAAACCCAATAATCCCCCACATATCTCTATATATGGGTATAAGTGTTTCCCACAGTAACTGTCCATGATGTATTAAGAGAGAGATGCATCTGAATATCTTCCTTAAGGAAAGATTAGATAAATACTCGGCATTTGAATATCTTACTTCCAAATCTGATCAGATATGTATCTACACACATACACTGGAATATTTTATGTTAATCGCCGAAAGTATTTATCATCCTTGATGTTTTTGAATTTCAGTTGCCTCCAAATCTTCATCCAACGTTCGTTTGCGAGATCTTAGCATCCGAACTCTGCCTGAACTCTGCCCGAGTTCGGTCAGGAAAAACACCTATAAATAGAGAAGAATTTTTTTATTTCTAATCACTCATTCACTCTTCTCTCTATTCATTCTTCAAGTGTTTTTCAGTGATCTAAAGCTTTCACATTCTACTATACATCTCTTAGCCAAAGTCAGTACCATCTTGTTCGATTTGGAGTCTTTGGTTTATAGAGTTGTAAAGAGGTTACAAATTCAGAAAACATCTCAGTTTTTTGGAGTCGGTCGTGCGCTCGTCACCAAGCACGGTGTTGTGAAATCGGTCGTGCACTTATCACCAAGCACGGTGTTATAAAGAGGCGACAAGCTCTCATTTAGCTTTTGAATAGTAGATTAACAGTGGACAAGAGTACTCGCGACTGGATTAGTCCTCTCAGAGAAAAACCAATATAGATCACGGTATTCATTGAGTTTGATCTTCTATTTCTTACTGCTATTTAAATTACTCTCTTTATTCCTGCCATAGATTATAACTATTAAATTTTTAATTGGTGATTATTTTCGTTGCACTCACACACACTCTATTCACCTCCCCTCTAGAGGTGCTCAACGGTCCTACAATTGGTATCAGAGCAGGTTATATTCTAATATAACAACCCTAGAGAGTATATGGCAGCCATGAAATCAATATTTAACGGTGAAGGACAATCTACAAATAGTCCCCCACTATTTGATGGAACAAAACTACACATATTGGAAAACATAATAACTTTCTTTATAAAGTCTCTTGACTTTGATCTTTGGTTTATAGTTGTTGACGGTTATAAGAAACTGGCACCTATAGTGATTGAGGGCGTACTTATAGACAAGCCACATGACAAATACACAGACGAAGAAAAGTCAAAGGCTAGTATAGATGCATGTGCCATCAATGCACTATTCTGTGCAATTGACAAAACAGAGTTCAATCGAGTTTCTACCTGTACTACGTCTACATCTCATGATATTTGGAAACTTCTTGAGGTAACCCATGAGGGGACTTCCCAAGTAAAAGAATCCAAAATCAGCAGCCTAACACAGAAATATGAATCTTTTAAGATGAAACCCGGTGAGTCAATTACACAGATGTTTACTAGTTTCCTAGATATTACTAATCCTTTGCAATCTCTTGGTAAGGATTACAGTAATCATGAAAAGATCAGAAAAGTGCTACTAACTCTAACCAAGAATTAGAACTCAAAGGCTACTGCAATCATTGAAGGAAACGATCTCACCACCATGACTCTGGAGACACTCATGGGCAAGCTGATGACCCACGAGCTGGACCTACAAGAATTTGAAGAAGCGACCCCTAAAGAAAAATTGATCGCCTTCAAAGCGCAAGCCAAAAGAGTTGCATGTAAAGATTCTGATGAAGAATCATCTAGTAGTGATGAGCAAGCCCTGCTAGTAAAGAACTTCAGGAAATTCTTAAAGTTTGAGAGATCAAACCGAAGGAAGAAAGACGTCCACGAAAGCAATAAAGAAGAAACAATATGCTTTGGATGCAATAAGTCATGGCATATGAAGGACTGTCCACTGTCAAAGAAAATCAGTCCATATGATAATCAAGATCAAGCAGGAAAGCTACAAGTGGTCGAAAGTATGCAAATATAAGCATCTGGCACGAAAGTGATGCCAGTGAATCAGAGGAAGAGGACAGACCCAGCAGCACTGCTAATGTCTGTCTTATGGCATTCGATAAGGTATCAGCTAACCCTCTATATGATAACTTTACTTTCGATGAGTTAGAAAATGCTTTTAGCGAACTACTTGAAGAACACATAAATGTGTTAGACAAGTATAAGCAATCTCGCAAAGAGGTTAAGGCATGCACAACCGAAGTAGCAAGATTGTCTAATCTTCTTGAAGATATTAGAGAGATATCTACTACCGGTAACACGGATGAGATAGCCAAGCTCAAGGCAGACTATCATGAGGCTATCCTCACCATTGAAAAGAAAGAAAGAGACCATGTCAAGATACAAGAGCTTTATGACATAGAGAAAAAGAGGCACTTAGTCACAGAGCAAAGACTCACTGATATGACTACTAAATATGAGGAGTATTATGTGGTCTCTAAAAAGTTAGAGATCAAGTTAGGCAAGCAGGCCATCCCTGTGACACAGCCTAAAGTTAGTCCTAATACTAAGCATACAACTAAGATGACTAAACCACAGAAAGCACATAAGCAACACGTTAATCACAATCATGCTTTCACTTATAGGTTTTCAAAGAAGACACAACTGCATGTCAACACAAAAACAAAGAACACTTTTTCAAAACTTACTTGCACGTACTGTGGTACTCACGAACACATATCATAGTATTGTTTAGTAAGAAAGCTTGTTGAAATCAAATACTTGTTTGGAGACCTAAGACTAATCAAAATTGACCCTTCAAGAAATGGGTACCAAATGATTCATCTACTCTTGTTGTAGGTGGACCCTCAACCCTCTTATGCTAGAAGTAAGTGGATTCTCGATAGCGGATGTTTGCGGCATATGACTGGTGATACATTCTTGTTCGCCACGCTATCGATGAAGAAAGAAGGATACATCTTCTTCGAAAACAATTTAAGAGGTGACATAATTGCAAATGGCATTATTGGCATGTCTCCTTACCCAGTAATAAAAGACGTTTGTCTAGTTACGGAATTAAAACATAACCTACTGAGCATAAATCATTTGGCAGATAATGGTTATAGCATCAACTTTGTAAAAAACAAATGTACTATATATGAAATGTCATCTGGTAATCCCGTATATGAAGGAATTAGAGAAGATAATATTTATGTTTTCTTTTTAGAGAGTACTAACAATGCAGGAAGGTGTCTAGTAGCAAATCAAGATGAAAGTTGGCTATGACACATGAGACTAGGACATGCTAATATGGATACTATCTCACGACTATACACCAAAAAGTTGGTAAAAGGACTCTTAAAAGGACTCGGAGATCACATTCAAAAGAGACATGGTATGTGTTGACTGTAAAAAGAACAAGACAACTAGATCTACTTTTAAATCCATCAACGCTGTAAGTACCTCTAGACCCTTGCAGTTAATTCATATTGATTTATTTGGTCCTAATAGAGTCGCTAGTCTTGGCGGTAAACTCTACTTCCTAGGACTTCAGATCAAACAACACTCACAGGGAACATTCATCAACCAAGCTAAGTATACGAAGGATTTACTAAAGAAGTATGACTTCGACAACGTAAAGCCTATCGGAACTCCAATGGCTACATCTACCCGGCTTGACATTGATGAAAGTGGCAAACCAGTCGACTAGCGTAAGTATTGAGGTATGATTGGTAGTTTATTATATTTAACTACTAGTCGCCCTGATATCATGTTTAGTGTTTGCATCTGTGCAAGATATCAAGCTAACCCTAAGGAATCACATATATGCGCCGTTAAGCGTATCTTCCGATACCTTAAGGGAACTTCTACAGTCGGCTTGTGGTATCCCAAAACCATATTTTTTGACCTAATTGGTTATTCAGATGTAGATTTTGTAGGATGCAAAGTAGATTGTAAAAGTACCGATGGTACGTGTCATTTTTTAGGAAAAGCTTTAGTCTCTTGGTTTAGCAAAAAGTAAATTCTGTAGCACTATCAACGACTGAGGCCGAGTATATCGCCGCATGACGTTGTTGTGCTCAAATTTTGTGGATGAAGCAGACCCTAGAAGACTATAATCTACACTACATGAAGATTCTCATATTCTGTGATAACACTAGCACGACTAACTTGACTAAGAACCATGTTTGTCACTAACGCACAAAGCACATAGAGATTCGTCGTCACTTTCTGCGTGATCACCAACAACATGGAAATATTTGCTTAGAGTTCATCGACACAGATCATCAATTAACAGATATTTTCACAAAACCACTGGCTGAAGACCGTTTTAACTATCTGCGTCGTGAGCTAGGCATACTTGAATTTTTGGATTCATGATGCATTATGATTAATAAAAACTCTTATGACTTAAAACTTTGACATTTATTATTTGAAGTTATTTTGGGTACAAGCCGAAAGGGTCCTTCTGTCATACAGGCGTAAATAGTCTGAAGCGATACGGTGTACTAGTCTTCCGACTACCGCTAGCTGGGATTCGGCCCCTATACCTAACCCAAAGTAATGAACATTATTAAATGAAGAAGTTTACAAGTTATTAAGTTTATTTATCATTCATTATGCATAAATAAACTGGAAATACAAGTGGCCTAACTCTGGCAGAACTTGGACCGAGTTCGGATCGAGTTCGGGCCGAGTTCGGTCGGCACAGTTCATTTTTTCAGAACAACTGCTGCCGGCCCTAATCCTATTTATAAACCCTTTACTCCTCCTTTCTTCTTCATCTACCTACCGAAAATTCTCCAAAAACCCTAGTCTTCTACTACTTGAAGCTCTCCTCCTTCTTCCTCCTTAGATCTTCAAAGCTCGGAAGGTGACTTCCTCCATACGTTCTCCACTCCTTTGAGGTATCACTTTTTTCTCCTCTTTTCATCTATGGCTCCTAAGCAAATCCATAAGAGGAAGAAAGTTTCCTCCACAGCGGGTTCATCTTCAACCTTGGAGTATGAACCTGTGAACGCATTTAGTCCCGCTCGTCCCTCCGACGAAGAGGACTTTGACGCTTCACTCTTTCCAACTGTGGAATTCTCAGACTCTTGGTTTGACTCTTTTTCTCTTTGGAAAATGTCCCGGGAGAGTTGTCAAGTTTATTATTTTTTCTGAATATACAAACACTTTCGATAGACTCAGTCTTCGGGACTTCTTTTCTACTACTGAATAATGCCGTTAGAATGTTCTATTGCAACATGCAAGTGAAACCTGACGGTAGTATCTACTCTTGTGTCGTTGGACATAAAATTGAGTTTAACTCAACTGACGTCAGTGAGTATTTTCATATGCCTGATGTAGGCGAGGCGTTAGTTGATATTCATAAAGTCCAGTTTCCCGAAGACATGACCCTCGACTCTCTCAAAGTCTATGTGTCATCCTAACCCTGTCCCTCGCAGTGGTGGGATATTTGCAAAACACCTCAACCAAAACTTTTATGAATTACATCGTTTTGTTTTCTCTGCCTTGCTTCCCAAGACGGGATCTTCTGACAAGATCACGTTCATTGAGATGTCCGCGATGTATCATCTGCATTTGGTGTTTCGTTTTATGTTCCCAAGACCTTTATGGCTTGGATGATCGGTTGCAGACGGGTGGGGCGTAACCTTTTATACCCCATGCATCTGCCATCTATTTTCAAGAGATTTTAGATCAACCTCTCTCTCTGTCCTATTTCTTCGTCATATTCTGAGCTGACTAGATCTAGGAAGTATCCTCTGCCTCCACCTCCTTTCGGTGCTGCTCCTGTTGAGCCCCAGGCCGATCCAGATGCTCCTGCTCCTACTCATGTCGCTCCTACTCCAGGCTTCGACCCCCAGTTCTATCAGCGCTTCGATGACTTTGTCACCCTTTCCGAGCAACATCATCAGAGTTATGTAGATGCTGAGTTCCGACATACCTCTCAGGCTCAGGTATTGAGGAACACTCTTGCTGATCTGCACTGGAGTCTGCTGCATCACCCCACTGCTCCCGTTCCGATGATCCATCATCCTGCATTCGATGGACCGATGTTCGACGACCCGACTACTTTCGGACACTTTGATCCGACTACCGCCTATTTCGACCCTCAGCCACCTGCTTCAGCTGATGATGATGATGTTCATATGTGAGACGAGCATTCAGTTTAGTGTTTTTGAGTTTTTATTTTGCTAGTGATGATGATCTATGTAGCTGCATTATGTATCAGTCCAAACTTTCATAGTTGGACGTTTTTATTAGTAGTTTCTTTTTAGCAGTCATAAACTCTTCTAGTTATGACGTTTATGGACTTATGATGTATTTTTTTCAGTTTTAGTTCATCAGCTTATTAGTTGAGTTTATCAGTTTTATCCACTGCTACTGCTAGTTCTACTATCTTCATACTCGTATCTTGTGACTTGTATATTGGATATTACTCTTTTTCTTTCTTTGTCTGCGTCTACATTGTTGGCCTCACACATTACGGGGGAGTTACTCATTTTGTACATGACAAAGGGGGAGAAGAGCAATACCAAAATAAAATTTCAAACGATCAATCAAAGAACAAGTCAGGTATATATTTCAAAGTTATATTTTAGCTATATTTTGGTATAGACTCAAGTTTGTCAATTATCAAAATAGGAGAGATTGTTGGCCCATTGCCTAATAGTC
>JANAVB010002199.1:16889759-16954968 GCA_029216955.1 Iris pallida
GCTACGCTTAGTGGGATTGGAGCAGGAAGGCCATTATGGAAGGCAAGTGGAACTGTCCTCCTTCCTCCTTATTCCTGCATGCTAAATAAATGGAATAACATGATGCTATGAATTGTCCCTAAATGTTCCATGTCTTAGTCGCTGAATAATAGAGATGCCTATGTTGAGAATTTATTGAAATGAATAAGACATGAATATCAAACTGCTGATTGAATCATACTCGAACTACTAATGTAACTTGTTGCCTGAGAATGAATTGATAATGTCCCTTTTCTTAATATCGATGAAATGAATGAATACTTGAGTAATGAGATGCTATGAGAATGATTCATGAGTAATGAACTGGCTATGCTATTAACACAAAGAATTGAAAGAAATACCTCAATCATGTATATTCTGCATAACTGTTGATGTTGCCTGTTTCCTTATAAGCAATGAAAGAAAGAATTCTGTCCCTATGAAATGTATGAAATGCTGCAGGTCCTATCGAGATGAATGAAATATTATTTGTTCCTCTTAGAAAGGAATGATAATGAGAAATGTTGCAATGAAGCAATGAATGAGAATTGATGAGGCTTGGGATCGTTGAGATCACCAAATGAAATGATGGTAATGTTGGGAATGAATAAGTCATTGAACATGACTTGAATGAGATGAATGATGATGTACTGTTGTCTTTACTTCAATATTTCACCATGCATTTAATGTTCACGATTGAGTCGGACACGCATCCGCATGGTCATAGGACAACTTATGCATAAGAGTGATGGGGATATGTTTTCTCGGACGGTACCCCGGGACGTTAGGGCGACCGATCCGGCCTAGGAGGAAACATTGGCGTGCCAGTGGGGGCACGGGTTTTGCGAGGCATCCTTTGGGGCTAGCTACCTTCTCTGGAGTCATCGTATTACCAATGAAGACCTATATGGCAACGTCCGTATGGTTAAACACCAGTGACCATGTAGTCAGGATGCATGCTAATGAATGTCTTATGCAGGCAGAGTAAGTATATCTGCTAACCAGTATTTGATGCAGGTATGAGGGAGTCGGCTATCGGTAAGAAATCACTTAAATGTGATAACTCAATATATATGTTGGTTTAACTTGCGTGCTTTCGTTCCAAATAGTAAATGATGCTGTATTGTAGCCTTTCAGTATGAGATCCTACTTAACATGTTAATTTCAGTATGCTAGAAAGATGCCATGCTATAATCATTGCTCAAACACAACATACATGCTAAGTGATGCTTGAAGTGAGAACTGTCATAACATGTTTAAGATGTTAATGTTAACGATGCCTCAATGATGCCTTTGCATGATAATACCTAGTATGCCTCAACGATGTCTTTGCATGATAACACCAAGAATGCTAAAATGATATGTCCACATGAATGCTACTAAGAATATGTTTACCTGCTTCACTCTGATTATTGCCCATGAACTGTAAACTGATGCTAGGCCCCAAGTAGAAAGATCATTCTAATAATTGCTTGCTTAAATGATCACTTTAATGTTGGTTTATGCGAGTGGGTTGGATTCTGCTCGCCAGTACATAGATGATGTGCTGACCCACGTTTTGTGGGCAGGTGCTCGTGATTGGAATATTCTACACACGAAGATTGGCTTGATTGGTCCCGCGGCATCGAAGATTTGTTGGGCATACAGAAGCTCTCCTTGTACAAGATGATGTCTTCTGTTTATAAAGGGCATAATGTATGGAACATTGTAATCAGTTGTACCAGTGAGATTGTAAGTCAAGTCAGTGTATCGAGTTGTAATCCATTGTATCCAAGCATCAAATGTAAGCTGTACAGCATTGTTCAGTTGCCTTTCAATGTAAAGTGAGATTGGTTGTAAGCATTGTACTTCAATGCAAGTCTTGTACTTTTCTTCTATTATCAATAAAGAGAATTAAGTTCTATATGTCTCTCTGTGGCTTAAAGCTGTCCTCTTATCTCCGCTGCTATAAAGAAGTGATGTACTTCTATTAAATAAGAAAGATTGTCCTCGTTAACTTCAATTTGTCTGCTTCTGCCGCTGCGATGTTTTTCTATTTACAGATTATCAATTATGTACCATCTTTGCCTTGTACAAGTGCAATACCAGACTTGTATGGCATCACGCCCAAGCGAGGACGATCGATTCCAAGAGATAAATTATGTGAATAAATGACTCTACGAATCGGGGCGTGACAACATACCCCAGCCCTCGACGAGTATGCTGGTAGTAGTTTTCATCTTTTTTTCTTTGGAGCGTGAATCCGTATGGAAAGATGTCGACCTTTTCCATAATTGAGTCCCTTGTTGCTATTCAGGTCGTAGCCCATCTTCTGGATAAAGTTTTTGGCCTGCGCCGTGTAGAGATAGAACTGTATTTTGCTGCTGTCAAGGTCTGGGTCTTCCGGAGTTATTCGCTACGGATGCTCCAATCGACCGAATATGATGGGTTCCTCTTCTTTTTTCCTGGCTGGAACTACGAAGTAGGCGCCTCGGACAGGGACAACCCGGCTCACATGGTTAGCAGTTGTCACTCGCGTCTGTAGTTTACACAGAGAATTGTCCAGGAAATACTTGGTGTTCCAGCATGCGCCAAAGTAGTTCGATGACAACTTTCTGTTGATGAAGTGGGATATCTTGTCCCGAGGGATTACGTCGTCGAAAGAGTGGGCCTATGTATCGGCGCAGACGTAATCTTCTAGCTCTTCATCAGTGAGGGCTAGAGCTGCCGCTGGAGGAGAAGGAGGATGCTTCCCTTTCAGCTTGACCATCAAGGGAATGGTGGTCGGATGCTCCTGCACTTTCATGGTCGACCTTGGGGACCTCCGGGGTAACCTCATTCGTATAGGCTCCTGACCATCTTCCATCGTCACTGGAGGCGAATGTGGAGCTTTGCCCCGAAACATAACAACAAGAGGCGCTGACACGTTGGGAGGCCTCCCTCTCAGTCGAACCTTTAAAGGTTCTTCGGCCACTGCTACGCTTTCTAAAGCTATCTCTGCCTCGTCGTCAGCATCATTGTTGTCGTCATCCCAGGGGACTGACTTGTATAGATCAAAATTTGTACAGTAGGCTTCAAGTCCTCGGAATGGGTCGATATCAGCAAACTCCTTGATAACCCCGTCGCTGGCCACATATTTCATGCACTGATGTAGGATGGAAGGGACAATCATGTACTCATGGATCCATGGTCTCCCCAGCAGCATGTTGTAATTTACGTCTGCATCAAGTCAATTCAGTGTGAAGGTCGTCAATCTGACATTTCAGGCAAATTTTGCCCAAGGGCTCGCTCTTTCCCACGTTGAAGCCACTGATTGTTGTGTTCGAGGCTGTCAACCGATGCATCGAAACCCCTAAAGTTTGAAGCAGACTTCTTGGGATAGTGCTCAAAGAGGAACCTGGGTTGATGTGGATGCGATCGACCTTAATGGCACCGACATACCCCGTATAGTACAGGGGGCGGTTGTGCCGGTTATTCTTTAGCAGCATGTCTTGCTGGGTGAAAGTGATACTGGGAATCACTTCGACCACGCTGTGGCAATGTGGGCAAGCTGCGGGATCCACTTTCGGTGGCTGAACCTGGGTGAGGAAGGACTCGACATTCTGTAAAGCTTCACTGAGTGCATCTCGAGTCTCTTTAGAGAGGCGGAGGAGCTCGAAAAGTGATAATCTAACTGGAGTATTAGCTAGCTGCACTAGAATATCGAAGTTGTAGGGCTTAATAGGCCCGATTGTTGGATCCTTTCTGAGAGGTTTGTCGAAGCGAACCTTCTTCTGTTTCTGCTTGTCCATGTTTGCCGTTAAGATCTTTGAATTCAATTTCAATTACAAATAGAACAGTATTACAATGTAGGACTCAGATGTAGTCCTAGGAGTATACTTTTATTTTTATCTGGGTACTTGTGTCGATGGAGCGAGTGGTAATGCGTTGACTCCGTTGATGATCTGACGACGATTTTAGATTCTCTGAAGGTCTAGGTTGCTCTGGATGCCGGAGCTTGCGGAGGAGAAGAAGATGTTGAGTGTCTCTTCTGGCCTCTGTGGATGTGCTTCTCTCTGAGTATGTATGCACGTCCTTCTCTGTCTGTGTGTGTGTCCGTCAAAGAAGGAAATGATCCCTCTATTTATAAGCAGCAGGTTGGGCTGCTCATGCGCACATATGTAGGATGCGCCTGTACGTGGTAACACCACGTGGCTAGAGCTGCAGGGGAGGGCGCGTGGATGATGTGCCATGATTTGTGGGTTGAATCCTTCATGCTGCATTTATGGGCTGGCACGTGGCAGTGGAGTGGATCTTTCGGTTGCTGAGATCTTAGGTGGTTAGCACCCCTTCATAGGCTGAACTGAGTCAAAGGACACGTGGCGCATGTCCTCGGCTCAAAGATCTCGAATTTGGTGGAGAAGGATATGATGAGCTGCACCTGGGATCCGGCGCATGAAAAGATTTAGCTCGTAATCTTTAGGAATCACGAACCAGTCTGGGCGTACGGCTTTTGAGGCGCATGCGGGGCTTCAGTAGCATGGTCGGGGAGGCACATGCAGTGACTTGACTTTTGTGATCAGAAGTAAGTCAGAGACGCATGGCTTTTGAGGCGCATGCACATCTTCGGACGCATGGCTGTGGAGGCGCATGCGAGTGGTTGGTCGGCCGCGTGGCTTGTAACCGGCAGAGGAAAGTAATGATGATGCTGACGTCAGCGGTGCTCCGTTTTCTGCAAAAGCTGCGGCCGCTCTATCATCGAGGCATTGCTGTTGTCGTCTCAGACTTCAGCATTTAATGCTTTTGATGGGCGATGAGATTTTGAGTGGGCACATTAATCTGCATTCCACTAGGTGCATAGGGACGCGTGGGGCGCATCCTTATGAGGCGCTCGGTACTGATGGGTGCGTCTGTATGATGCGCGGGATCTGACCGGCGCGTCTGTTGTATGGCGTATCTTTATTGGTTCGGCTATTGAGTTCTTCGAGTGCTTTAAATAGTCGTTTTGACTTGGCTGCATTCGAAGGGATAGGTTCATCACCATGAATGCAAGTTCATTGAACAAAATTCGGAGAGCCCGCCACTTGGCGCGTAGGTTTGCTTTGCCCGCCCTATAAATAGCAGCAAGGAGAGAGTTTGCTTCTCGTTTTCTTCCGTCTTCCCGAATGGAGATGAACTTCTTCGCTCGAGTACATTCCGTTGACAAGACGCTCCAGAGGGTAAAGATGCGCCGAGTCGTCTTCGTACGTACTTGTGAAGGTGACTGTTACATCCAAAAGTCGGGATTGCGGGGTCCCGACGCAGGCCGAAGGTGCCTGTTGCATCCAAAGATCGGGACGTTCGAGTCCCATCTTCGTTATGCTGGAAGAGACCCAGATCGGAATTGCGGTGATCCTCTCTTCCTTGGGCTTTGGAGATCTCTTCCTCATGCTAAAGTGGGGTTGGTTGTCCACCCTTGTTATGCTCAATAACTGCTTCATTTGCCGAAACACTTGTTCGGGTCGAGGTAGAGCGCATATGCTGAGACTTCATGATGCGCCTGACTGAGACGCTGAAGAGATGCGCCTGAATGAGACGCCGAAGAGATGCGCCTAGCTGAGACACTGGAGCTATGTGCCTGGCTGAGACACGCCTGGATGAGGCGTAGCTTTAGGCTTTTTTTATTTCTTCTTGTAAAGAGAGTCTTCTATGTAAAAAGGCTCTTTAGTCATGTAACAGACTTTTTATGAAATAAAAAGACCATTTATGCTGCCACTCTTTTACTATTTTATGATATTTTTGGCGCATATTGATTGATGCGCCTGAAGTTTTCATGCTTCTACAGTCCACGGTAGGGGCCCGGGTTGGACCCACCTCTGGTGCCTCAGGGATCTGAGGTGGACCTGCTCCTGATATATCTGGGACAGAAGGAGTATTTGGTGGAGACTCCTCCTGGTCTGGAGCCTGGCTCTCCTCTTGCCTCTGTGCCGAGCGGGTGGTCACCAAAGCATCGTTAGTCGACGTTGAAACCATGCGGCATGCCTTGCTTTTCTTCACTTTGGCAGAAAGGGTCGTAGATGTCATCATGTCGAGAACTAAGTCAGGATGTATCCACATGACTTCGTCTTGAGGTGTGGAGAACGGGACGATCCCTTGAGCGTTGTCCCGTACTGGCGGAAGGTTGACTACTTCCATCGTCGCCTTTGGAATAGGGATGACGCCATCTTGTACCTCTGTGGCTGGAAAACTTCCAAACTGAAGAGTAACCATGTTGGCCGTGACAGTCTTCTCTTCGTAATCCAACGATATGACGTTGGCGTTAATGAGGTACTGAATTTTCCCCTTCAACACATAGCAGCCCTGTGTTGAGTGATGGACGTACTGATGATAATGGCAAGTACTTGGGATGGTCCACCTTTCCTACTTCATCAGGACGTCCGGGTGCCGGGATGGACAGTTTGCCACTCTTCGTAAGCATCTCGAAGAGCTCCAGCGTATCCTCGTCATTGAAGGAGTAAGTCTCCCTCGGCCTCTGCGCTTCCGCAGACTTGGGGTTTGCAGTTGCTGAACCTTTGGAGATGTTGACGGTCATGGCTTGCTTGCCTTTTCCGTCTTTGGGGTTGCTGTTGTACGAGCGTCTCCCTTTGTCTTCGGGCGCAGGAAAGTGTAGTCCCAGGAGCTGCGCGTCCTGGACTTTCCTTTGTGCGGCATCCTCCTCTGTAATGAAAGGCGTCCACTTCGTGCAGGGAGCACTGTGCCACAATTTTATAGTGAGCAGCATGTTCTTGCGACATGAGTCCATAAGCATGGGCTCAGGCATGCCGGATGGTAATCTGAGGGCTGCTTGGCGGATGGTTGTTGACGCAGCCGAGAAGGTGAAGCTCATCAGGGATAGACTTCGCGTGGAGCAGGACAGACATCGGCACTGGGCCGATAGCCACCGGAGGCCGTTAGAGTTTTAGGTACAGATTTAGAGATAGGATTAGAAGTAGGTTGTATTTTTGTTTGTTTGATTGATCATGTTTGATTTTTAGTAACTTGAGACCTTGCTTGTGATTAGGTTGGAGACATGGTTTTTTTTGCGGATATCTTCGACTCGTGGTACGATATGTTTTGGTGGAGGTAGAAAGCTTAGCCCGCGCTTCATCGGCCCTTTCGTTATCAACGGGAGAGTCGGTGACGTGGCATACAGGCTAGACTTGCCACCTGCACTAGTGGGAGTTTACAACGTATTCCACGTATCACAGTTGAGACGGTACGTGGCTGACCCCAGCCATGTGCTCGATCATTCGGAGATTGAGGTTGGACCTACTCTCAGTTATCCAGAGCAGCCTGTGGAGATTCTGGATCGTCGGGAGAAGGTACTGAGGAACCAGGTGATACCATTGGTACGCGTCGCATGGAGGCATCATTCTCCAGGAGTGTCTACCTGGGAGCGGGCGGATGAGATACGCGAGCGGTACCCCTATCTTTTTGGACCTTGAGGTATAATTTTCTATCCTTCTCAGCAGTTAGTTTCGCCTTTAATTTCGAGGACGAAATTATTTTAAGGAGGGTAGATTTGTCACTACCACTTTTCTAGCTTGAGGGTATTTTGGTCATTTTTTAAAATTTTGGAATTAATTTAGAATTATTAGTATTAATTATATTTATTAGAATTTTTAAGTGATTTTTAGTATAATTGATTTGGTGCTAGTTTTAGATTTTGACTAGTGTTGACTTTGGTGACTGTCCTAGAGGCTAACCTAGGTTATGACTATTTGGTTAGGTTATGGAACCCTAGCTTGACCTAAGTTAGTGACATCAAATCCATTAGAATTATTTTGGGAAAATTAGGAATTAATTTGAATAGGAAATGGCTTGTGGTTTCACAAGTCATGACTTGTGACTTAGCCTTGGAGGCCCAACCAAACACTAGTGCAACCTAACCCTATCCCATTCCAGCCCATGGCCGGCCACACTTAGGTCCTCCTTCCCTATTTAATGCTCCTAGAAATTAGGGCTAGCCTCCTTAGAATTATTTTCCAAGTTTGAGAAGAGGTGAGTCTCCATCTTCTTTAATCCATAGAAATTCCATTTTAATTCATTTTCCACCCAAACCAATTGCAATAGGTCCTAATCCATCTGTTCTTACTATTTATGTAAGAATATTTCAGATTTTGGACAATTTGGAGAAGTTTGGCTATCAAGAGGAACACCCCTCTTTGGAGTTTTTTGGAGGATTTGCAACGTATAGGTAAATTCAAATCTACTCCATGTAATTGCTGTTTTATTGCATTTCTAGGATGCCCTAGGCCTACCCTAGCTGTAGGACTAGATAACCCTAGGGTTCGAGTCCAATACGTGTCCGTATCGGACACGTATCAGTTCGTGTATGCATGTGTTTGACGAAATATCCCAAAGGGCATTTCGATCCATTTTCTGAAATATAATTGAATAAGAAATTAGGTTTTGATCTCGCTTCTGTGTTTCTAGTGTTCTGAGTCGTGTTTGGTGTCGTGTCGTGTCGCCACAGACACGGGAACACGTGGTTGCACGCGCGCGCGGGGGCAGGTTGCTTGCCCTGCTGCTCGGGTGCGATTGTGCTGTGCACACGACACTTTGACACGTGAAACTTGACACACGTGTTGGGACACTGACTGACACGAGGTTCCTAGAGTTTCACGAACTCTCGTGTCGTGTCGGACACGGAATCACGTGTGCACGAGTGTGCACTGTGTGCGTGCAGTGTATATTTGGTTTCCATGTTTCAATTCAGCTTTAATGATTTAAATAGTGGTTTTAAATTGTTAATTAGATCCTATATATGATGTATAATCTCTGTTATATTAGGTTTACATGTTAAATTAGGTTTTAATGGGAAAATTGGTTCGAAATAGGGGTAAATGGCATGTTAACTGATACTCATTCTGATACATTGTTTATCCTATTTCCTAAACACTTTAAATCCCTGTTTAATTATGTTCTTCACTGAATTATGATCCCCACATGATTGGTTGTTCATGTTAGTTCAATATTGCACTTCGAATTAGACTTTTGAGTTGTGAATGGGATTTGGTATGTGTGGTTTCGAAATACTGAAACTGAGATTTTCAAATGATATCTTTTCATTGGTAGAACTGATTATGTTCATTGGTGAACTGGAATTAAATGATTATGCATTGGTTTGATTTGAGTTCAGTTGGCCTTGGATTGTAAACTGATTTCCTTTCCTTTTTGCAATTGCATTTAGTTCCCTTTAAACTGAGAATTGTTTCCCTGTAACTGCCTATAACCTGGGATTAGTTCTTTTCCTCATTACACTGTATTGAATGTTTGATTCAATGTGAAACTTTTCTTGTTTTCCTAAAACCTGGATTGATTCCTAAAACCTGAACTGTTTTTCCTATACCTGAGTATTTTATTCCTAAAAGAACTGAAGTGAACTGATTTGTCATTGGGACTTAGTTTGATGATTTATTTCCTAAAACTGAGATTTAATCCCTGTTTCCTGATTTCTTCTACACTTCACTGTGTCATGATATGTTCATTGAATACCTGGACTGATAGCTTATAAGCTGAGTAGCTCTTCCTTTCTTTACTGGAACTAATTCCATGATTGATTCCCGTTTTTCCCATTTGACACATGCTACTGTTTTCTTAATTTTCTGAATACACAAACACACTCTTGTATCTCACACTCTCATGTGACACTCACACCTACACACACTCTTGTACCCTCATGACACACACACACCCATGGACACATACATATGTTTCCTATTTCCTACATGCATGTATATGTATTATGTGAGATGTGTATATATGGGTATCCTATAGGTATAGTAATATGTGTGAGTACTATTATATTATATAAATATATCAATGAGTGTATTATATTTTAGATATGTATATTGATATGTGAGTTAGACATGAATGAATGTATGCTAGCTTATATAGCATATAGTTTATATTGTGATATTGGTATATGGTTGAGATAGGCTTGGTTTAGGCATGATAGCCTATAGCCTAGGCTCTTAGCCTATGGGTGTATCTGTGTGTCAGTATATAGACTAGTTAGACTAGTATAGACTCGTTTGACTTAGGTTTGACCTAGTTTGACTTCTATGGTTGATCAGAGTTGACCAAAAGTTGACTTTGGCCTAGATTGACCTAGATTCATGTAGAATGCATTAACTTGCATCTTATTATCATTGTAGACTCATAGTGACTTGTACTGTTCTATAGGAGACAGACACCACTCCTCGGACAGTATATATTCTCCAGATTCTCAGGATACAGGCGAGTACATTCTCTGATCATTTCATATCCTGCATTAGTAGTATATTTCCTGCTTTAGATTACTTTACATGATGCTGACACGTTGGAAACACGGATTAGTACTATATGGATCTTGTTGTGCGATGTTATCCCCTTAGCGGATACATCGGGTATTTGTGTTCGTGTACTTTATCGTGAACATCGTGTACTCCTTGTATTTGTGACATTCGTGTACGAAACGTGTGAATCGTGTATAATCATGTATTCACATGACCTTCGTGTACAATAACATAACTTAGCTAGATCCTTGTGTATTGATTGGGACGGGAGAGTAGAAGTGGTTATGTAATCAATCCAGTAGATTACTCGTGTTCAACCTCTGTAGATTACTCGTGTACAACATCGTGCCGTTTACATAACCATCTTGTGCTCTGAATCACTAGTCACTATTAGTTCTCTATATACTGTAGCTACTTATTTACAGTCTTCTTGTTTATCATATTATTCTTTCAGTTTCTTGTATCTTACTCTCTAGCATGATTATATATCCTGATCTGCAATGATTTGTTGAGATGTACTGTGCTCGCTCCTGTCCTGACTAGACCTATTGAAATATTACAGAGGACGAGGCTGAGGCATTCTGTAGTGCCCCGTCCCGCAAAGTCAATCGGAGGAATCGGAACGCCGACGGCGTTCGGACCTAAGCCTTGCAACGGCTTGCTCGGAGACATCGCTCAGGTGGGGTAGTTTCGGTGAACTCTTCTCATCTTTGCCTTCACATAATAAATCGTGTTTTCAACTTGCACAAGTTAGGCTTGATAATAAAAGCTACGCATCCACATAGCTAAGGGAATAATCCCGACGGGTCAAAATGAGTTAGAACATGGAAAACGTCCCACGGTCGGCATAGAGTTGATGCACGGCGTGCTTTGAAAATGACACTCGGTCCTTCGTCCCGTGGCTTGGGAGAAGGAAAGTTGGTCTTCGGTGCAAAAGCTGAGAGTTAGCCTAAGTCATAGGCGTCGCCCGCACAATGCTTGGTAAAGCATGCACGGTCCTGTCCCGCAAGGCTTGGCATAGCCTTTGCTCGTCCCTTGGGTTAAGTGGTAGGCTTGAGTGAGTTAGGCAAAGTTATGCCGGTTGACCTAAGTTATTCTACGTGCTGTCCCGCTCATTCTGCGGTTGTCAAGATAAGTAGTCCCACGACCCCAAGGCCCGTCATATGAGATATGACTTGGGCGACAGCGTTGCGTAGAACACAAGTCGGTTTAGAGGCACGAGCCACGGTTGGTTCAGTGGAAAGTTAGCCACGATCGGTCGATACTTAAGGAAACACGTAGTGTTCAAGTTAAGTTGGAAGGCTATGCAGTAGCCGTTTCCTGAGTTCAAAGAATGTTAAGTCTAAGCGATGGTTAGTCGCCGAGAGAAAATATGTCGGGACTGTAGTTCAGTCGCCGAGGCAACCCTGGTTTGGGCTCTGCGAATGAAGTGTGAAAAGTGGAAAGAGTAAAGCAAAGGAACTGTGATAATAATGAGACCATGCATTACGTTAAGTCTAGAAGTTAGCGTAGGCGCGTGGTCATGGACAACTTGTCGATAAGGGCGATGTTTCTTCGAGCGGCAACCCAGGGCCAAGGGACCGACTCGGCCTAGGAGGAAACTGGTTATAGCCGAGCTGGGTAATAGGCAATCGGTAAGACGGGGACTTGTATCGGGGCTCGCTACTTGCGTTGCAAGGGTCCCGTATTACCAGGCTATGTCCAAGATGGCTAGTTAATGCCAGTGACCTTTCATATAGATGTGTCGGCACGGGCGGCAATCCGCGTGCGTGCCTTTGGATTGAGTTGAGTTAAAAAGTGTATGAAGTTAGTGAACACAATGTCTGGGCCTAAGATTTGGCTACAGCGAGAAGGCGGCGTGCTTCGGCACTAGATGTGGCGTCGAGTGTTAAGTTGATGGCATAGAGTTGCATAGGCTTGAGCTATTGCGAGTTAAGTCAAAAAGGGCCGTAGGGCACGTTGTGTGAAGTTACTTGAGTTATTGGGCACGGCCTCGAAATATGAGGCATGGCCGCGTTGTCACAACACAAGTGTAGGCGAGACTAAGCAAGGAGGCACTGCCTCGGAGATATTGAAGCACGAATCGAGTTATGGCACGACCGAGTCGTTACGTCCCAGAGTTTGGCACAAAAGATAAGTATAAGTCAGTGCGTCGACAATACAAGCACGAGAAGGGTCTAGAGGCAAGGAAATGGAGTCCTTCGTGTAGATGCGTCTCTGATTTTGGCCGTAAGGCGAACACGACTTGATAGGTTAACGTTGTTGGCACGAGGAGTGGTCTAGATACAAAGTTTGAGTTAACGTTGACATTGCAAGCACGGGATGGTTCCGATACACAAGTTGCGCTAAGGTGCTGGTCCTAAAACTGATCCTAAGGCAAGAATAGAAAGACAATCGAAAAAGGGTTTATGTTGCACAAAGTAAATGAAACGTGTAGGTTTTGTATGGGTGGGCGAGGAGCTCACTCCACCAGTACAGTGGTACTGACACCCACACAGTGTTTCATGTGCAGGCACAGGTAGAAGCTCGTGGCACGGAGCTCGCTTGGATGCGTCGAGGCACGGAGTTCCTTGGCGAGTCGAAGCGTGCTATCGCGGGATCTGGAGACTTATACAGGACATAATGTATGGACATCGCCTTCCGAAGCTTCCGCTGGATTCAAGCATTGTATCGAGAGATGAGAGAGAGAGCAGAGTGACTTGTAAATGAGAGAAAAGTGAGCACGAGAGACTTGTAATTTGGCCTTGCGCCCACAAATGTAATCTTGCATTCAATATCAATAAAAGAGTTTCTTCTGAATGACTTGTGTTCATGTGTTCTTCTTTATATTCCGCTACAATGTATTCAATGTTTCTGCTTGGGACTTCTGTGCGACGACCCCGTCGCCGCCGATGAAATCGGCCGTTATGGAACTGCCTTGCACGAGCACAATCTAGGTTCGTGCGGCATCACGCCTTAGCGAGGACGATCGCTCCTACGGGAGCGGGGCGTGACATAATGGTATCAGAGCACGGCTTTACGTCCTTGGACCGTCGATTGAATTCTTTAACTTCGATGTTTCCGTAAAACTCTGTTGCTTCCGCAAGTTATTATCGTTGGTGCGCTCTCTCTCAAATGTCCCTCGGCATGTCCATACAATAAGTCTAAATATTTCGAAAGCTCGTACAAGTACTCGGTTGAACGGGATCGATAGGCGAAGGCCTTTGTGCCGACCGATGTTAAACTTGACTCGATAGAAAATATGTGCTAATGTTAGCAAAGCCGTACGTGTGCCCGAAAAGTCCTACGTTGACCTTAGCAAGTCACGTGCATGCCTAATTAGTCCAACGTCGACCCTAGCAATTGAGCGTGCAAACTCGGAAAATAGTCCGCACGGAATGGCTATACACACGGCCTTTTGGCTAAGTTGTGTTTCGCGTCGCGCACCTCGACCATTGGTGCAAACGAGTTGCGAGCGATATCAAGTACCGCTCGGTCGGGAACGGAGATATACTTAGAGTGTCTATCGATAGGAACGCTATCGGACTAACGCTTAGGCGTACGCGAAAGATTGATTTGGATTTTGAGGAAATAGTACGAACGACTTAGTGCGTCGGTACGACGCGAGCGACTACGCTAGCGATTCGTCGAACAAATCTGAAGGATGTCTTAGCGAATGACGCGAATGTGATTGAGGACTAGATCGTATGGCTTGAATTCGAGTGGTGTATGTGATAGGTTCGGAGAAGAATAAGAATGAGTGTCGACGACTAGTCGAGTGGCTCGAATCCGAGTGGTGTATAGTTTGTCTTGAAAATTGTTCGAGTGAATATTGAGGATTTTGAGTATGTCAGCGAGGCGATGTGATCGCGCAAAGCCTTAGAACGCGTCACGCTTAGTTGGTCGTGACTTCGAATGTCCTGAACAAGCATCTCGTTCGGACAACTTGTGAATGAGCAACGTGAGTTAGAAAACGTTTCGGAACGATAAACGAAAATGAATAGTCTTGATCGAGGAAACTTAGAGGATCGCGTGTGCGATATCGGATTGATGCAAATGAAATGTGACTTGAGTTTTTGAACAACGATCTTGAAACGAGCTTGAGGAAAAGCGACTGAACTTGATCTTGAGTATTGAGAAAATGGTGGGATATCCAACTCGGACAACAGCATCAACGCACGACTCGAAATTGGTTGCAAAGGAAGATCGTCAGGTTACGCATATCATCGATGGTATTGAGGCGTATCAAAGATCGATATGCGATAACTCGGGGGTACTCTGACTCGGCGAATGACGATCGTGCAAATGTCATTGTTCCGATGGATGCTATAATCGGGATGTTAAAATGTGTCGAGGAAAAGATAGACTTGGCTCGAAGATTTTCTAAGTTGAACGAATGACGATCGAACTTGGCTTGGATGAAAAACTGGAATGTTTGGATTTGCTTTGTCGATAACCACAACGTTGACGTTCTTGTCTTATGCGAGCGCTACTCCAGCCTCATACATGCGTCACGCCGATTAGGGCGATCACTCTGCGTGAGCGCTGGTATGGTGATTCATACAAGCGGGAGTGGTCGAAATTGCACGGTGCGACAATTTGTGCTTCGACTTGTGGTTTGACACAAAGATGAGTTGAGAATGATTCGGTGTGCTTGATGATTAAGTTTGAGGATTAAGTAGGTCCAATCCGCGTATCGAGAATGAATGAGTCTAAACTCAAACAAGAGTTACGCCCCGATGAGAATGATTATTCCGCGGTAGCGTTGCGTGGTGATTCACGAACCGCCGTAGATAATCGGACTCACGTGAGATTGGGGTGCAACGTATTGTCGAGCTAGATGATCTCGTGATCGAATACATGAATTGGTTAGAATTGGTGATTGAACGGATTTGAATTCTGCACAACGAACGCATTGATGCGAATAGGTGATCGTGTTCGATGTTTAGAAATCCGAGTGACGCGAGCTTGGGTAGAAGACCCCGTATGATCGACTTTGGTTTGACCCTAGGATTGGGGTCAGTGTTGGCATTATTGTTGGGGAACTATGATTCCAATCCTGACATTGACTTAACCTCGTAAAGATTGGCCTAGCGGTTAGGCGAGACGCCTTGTTTCAAGTGTTAGCAATCGGAAGGATTGATCTTGAGGATTGGAATGGATAGAGGGTGTGGATCACGAATATAGGAAACCTTGCTCACGAGATTCGGCTGACATGCATATATTTCAGGGACGCCTGGGTATGTGCACGATGCGACTCGAGTGAGAATGACAAATTTTCTATCATGCGGCTTGGTTGAATGCATGTATTTTAGGGACGCTTGGAATGCGTGCACGATCCAGCCAAGTGATGCAACGAGTTCAAGCAAGGCTTGAAAGATGGGAGTGTGTCGAGATCTTGAATTCGTGTTAAAGGAAAGATTGATGCTAGTGCGAGCGTGGTTCGAAATCGAAGGAACGCGTAGGTGTGTGCGTACGGTTGAGTCTTGGCCATAGAAATGGTAGGATGACTTGCCTTCAGGAAAGTCTCGAGCACGAGACTTGTTCTGAGTGGTGTATGTTGTAGTGCCCCGTCCCGCAAAGTCAATCGGAGGAATCGGAACGCCGACGGCGTTCGGACCTAAGCCTTGCAACGGCTTGCTCGGAGACATCGCTCAGGTGGGGTAGTTTCGGTGAACTCTCCTCATCTTTGCCTTCACATAATAAATCGTGTTTTCGACTTGCACAAGTTAGGCTTGATAATAAAAGCTACGCATCCACATAGCTAAGGGAATAATCCCGACGGGTCAAAATGAGTTAGAACATGGAAAACATCCCACGGTCGGCATAGAGTTGATGCACTGCGTGCTTTGAAAATGACACTCGGTCCTTCGTCCCGTGGCTTGGGAGAAGGAAAGTTGGTCTTCGGTGCAAAAGCTGAGAGTTAGCCTAAGTCATAGGCGTCGCCCGCACAATGCTTGGTAAAGCATACACGGTCCTGTCCCGCAAGGCTTGGCATAGCCTTTGCTCGTCCCTTGGGTTAAGTGGTAGGCTTGAGTGAGTTAGGCAAAGTTATGCCGGTCGACCTAAGTTATTCTACGTGCTGTCCCGCTCATTCTGCGGTTGTCAAGATAAGTAGTCCCACGACCCCAAGGCCCGTCATATGAGATATGACTTGGGCGACAGCGTTGCGTAGAACACGAGTCGGTTTAGAGGCACGAGCCACGGTTGGTTCAGTGGAAAGTTAGCCACGATCGGTCGATACTTAAGGAAACACGTAGTGTTCAAGTTAAGTTGGAAGGCTATGCAGTAGCCGTTTCCTGAGTTCAAAGAATGTTAAGTCTAAGCGATGGTTAGTCGCCGAGAGAAAATATGTCGGGTCTGTAGTTCAGTCGCCGAGGCAACCCTGGTTTGGGCTCTGCGAATGAAGTGTGAAAAGTGGAAAGAGTAAAGCAAAGGAACTGTGATAATAATGAGACCATGCATTACGTTAAGTCTAGAAGTTAGCGTAGGCGCGTGGTCATGGACAACTTGTCGACAAGGGCGATGTTTCTTCGAGCGGCAACCCAGGGCCAAGGGACCGACTCGGCCTAGGAGGAAACTGGTTATAGCCGAGCTGGGTAATAGGCAATCGGTAAGACGGGGACTTGTATCGGGGCTCGCTACTTGCGTTGCAAGGGTCCCGTATTACCAGGCTATGTCCAAGATGGCTAGTTAATGCCAGTGACCTTTCATATAGATGTGTCGGCACGGGCGGCAATCCGCGTGCGTGCCTTTGGATTGAGTTGAGTTAAAAAGTGTATGAAGTTAGTGAACACAATGTCTGGGCCTAAGATTTGGCTACAGCGAGAAGGCGGCGTGCTTCGGTACTAGATGTGGCATCGAGTGTTAAGTTGATGGCATAGAGTTGCATAGGCTTGAGCTATTGCGAGTTAAGTCAAAAAGGGCCGTAGGGCAAGTTGTGTGAAGTTACTTGAGTTATTGGGCACGGCCTCGAAATATGAGGCACGGCCGCGTTGTCACAACACAAGTGTAGGCGAGACTAAGCAAGGAGGCACTGCCTCGGAGATATTGAAGCACGAATCGAGTTATGGCACGACCGAGTCGTTACGTCCCAGAGTTTGGCACAAAAGATAAGTATAAGTCAGTGCGTCGACAATGCAAGCACGAGAAGGGTCTAGAGGCAAGGAAATGGAGTCCTTCGTGTAGATGCGTCTCTGATTTTGGCCGTAAGGCGAACACGACTTGATAGGTTAACGTTGTTGGCACGAGGAGTGGTCTAGATACAAAGTTTGAGTTAACGTTGACATTGCAAGCACGGGATGGTTCCGATACACAAGTTGCGCTAAGGCGCTGGTCCTAAAACTGATCCTAAGGCAAGAATAGAAAGACAATCGAAAAAGGGTTTACGTTGCACAAAGTAAATGAAACGTGTAGGTTTTATATGGGTGGGCGAGGAGCTCACTCCACCAGTACAGTGGTACTGACACCCACACAGTGTTTCATGTGCAGGCACAGGTAGAAGCTCGTGGCGCGGAGCTCGCTTGGATGCGTCGAGGCACGGAGTTTCTTGGCGAGTCGAAGCGTGCTATCGCGGGATCTGGAGACTTATACAGGACATAATGTATGGACATCGCCTTCCGAAGCTTCCGCTGGATTCAAGCATTGTATCGAGAGATGAGAGAGAGCAGAGTGACTTGTAAATGAGAGAAAAGTGAGCACGAGAGACTTGTAATTTGGCCTTGCGCCCACAAATGTAATCTTGCATTCAATATCAATAAAAGAGTTTCTTCTGAATGACTTGTGTTCATGTGTTCTTCTTTATATTCCGCTACAATGTATTCAATGTTTCTGCTTGGGACTTCTGTGCGACGACCCCGTCGCCGCCGATGAAATCGGCCGTTATGGAACTGCCTTGCACGAGCACAATCTAGGTTCGTGCGGCATCACGCCTTAGCGAGGACGATCGCTCCTACGGGAGCGGGGCGTGACACATTCTGCCCTACCTACTACGGTGCTACACTAGATGAGTGCCTGGACTTGGACCAGCAGCGGGACCCACTAGCAGTTGACGATACTCCTTTAGATTAGGATGTCTTTACTTTTCTTGGCTTACTGTATATAGATTCAGAGATTTTGGGACATGTATTTATTTATAGACACTTAGAATTCTGGATTGTATCTCTGTGATGTTTTTATTTCTGGATATTCATTTATCTATCTGTCTTATTCCTGTTCTACCTTAGATGTGATTGAGATATATTCTGTTATGTCACCCCCATTCAGGGAGTATAACTGTTTATTACCTTAAACTGTTAGATGTTGTGACCTAGGACATCGTTCTACCGCCGACACTGCGGCGTAGGCTGGACGTACCCACGTCTCGTACCCTTACTCTAAGGTGCGGGTCGTGACAGCGGAAGCGCTCGATGTATGCACAGACAGGCTTTTTCTCCCTCTGGACAATTTCTATGAGGGTCGACATGGACATATCCATGCCTCCTTCGTAGAATTGGTTTACGAAGCGAGTCTTCAGGTCTTCAGATGATGAGATGCAGTCGTCCGAAAGACTGTAGAACCACTCATAGGCTACCCCTTGCAGGACTCCTATGAATATGTTGGACAGGAGGGCATCATCCTTTGGAAGGATGGTAGGTGCTCCATTACTGAGGCAAAGTACCTCAAGTATTGTCGGGGAGACCCCTTCCTTTCATAAAGTGTAAGCGTCTGCAGATTGTATTTGGGAGGATAGACGACATTGTCCCACTCGACAGGGTATGGCTGCCGGATCCCCATCTTTCGGAGTGTTGCTTGCTTCTCCTTGGCATCATGACGAGCATACAGCTCCTTGATGGCCTGCTATATTTCGGCCGGCAATGCGGAGCTTGTAGCCGATGGAGTAGACGAGGATGGTCATGCCTGATTGGTAGTAGGCAACCTGCTGGATTCATCATTGGGTGGCGGATCACGCGCATGTGTAGAGGCAGCGGGGGCCATGCTACTCTTGAGGTCGATTATGACCGAGGATATGGTCTTCATGCTGTCCGTCAACGTATCTAACTTCGTCTCGAGGACTTTGATACGTCTGAGAGCTTCATTGTTATCTTCCACATTGCTATCAGTCATGAACACAGACCGAGTGTGAGGGCGACTCGAGGGAGCCGTGGATCCTTGTAAGTCCCTGAATTTAGGGCTTATTTTTTTCAATTTTATAATTCAATTATTTTGAATTGATATTATTATTTGTTTATTATTTGATTTAATGCTCTTTACCGTGCCTTTGACTTCTGGAGCATCAGGGATGCCAGTCTCTGGAAACGTCCTTCTTGGAGTTTGTAGTAGACGAGATTACCTTCACGTCGATATATCATGTCCCATCCAAACTCGTTCCCTTGTGCTCCTATTTTATCCATGATTTAATTTGGTTTAATTTATAAATTTATTTAAATCTTGGCTTCGACCTTGTCCAAACTTGGCCCAACGCCCAACCCAGTTTAGTGTGGACCCTACCATGACTGCCCATACATCCCACTGATGTGTCTGTATTTTTCCCTATTTGAAAATACGTTTATTTTATATAATTATCTCTACCTCTCTTTTATATATGTATATATATACATATATAATATATTATAATATAATCTCTTTCTCTCTCTCCTTACACCTCACAAGACAAGCCCACACCCCATCACCTCACTCCTCTCCCCCAATGCCAGCCGACTCCCCTCTCTCATTCTCTCTCTCTCTCTAAAATATCTTCTTAAATATCCCCCCTCTTTATATAATATATACACATACATATATATTATATATATATAATCTCTCTCTCTCTCTCTACCTACACACTTAAACCCCTCCCCTTACCATCACACTCAGCACTCACCCACACCCCCTTCTGTACGAGCACAACCCCTTCCCATCTCTATCTTACTTTCTCTCTCTCCTCCCTTTTAATTTCATGTACACACACATGCATACTTCTCTCTCCCACTTCCATTACTACACTCACCCAACCGAGCTCCCCCACAACCGACCTAGGCCGGCCGACCACCACCCCCATGGCTGGCCGAGCCTCTTCTCCGACTTCCCTTCTCCTCCTCCTTCACCATCATCTTCATCATCATCTTCATCATCATCATCATCACCATCTTCTTCATCATCAACCTCCACCACCATAACCACTCCCACCACCATCACCAGCCGCCACGCCGCCCGTACAGCCCTCGCCGTGCCCGGCGGAGCGCCGCCGCCGCACCACGCTGCAAACAGCAGCAGCGGCAGCGCGCAGCAGTGGCTGCCGCGCCACCCCGCGCGAGCGCGCGCGCATGGGCGCGGCCGTGCGCCGCCACGTGGCCGGCCCGCCGCCCCCGTGAGCCCCCCGAGGCCGGGCGCACCCTGGGCGAGCTCCCCTTCGCCGTCCTCCTCTTCCCCGACGAGCGACGTACCCGATTCGTGCGTTTTGGACGAAATCCCGTCGACGCGCGCGCGGGTTGAATCCAGAAATGGAGTTTCGGGACAGCAACTTTGCGCACGTTTTCTGGGAGATCCGACCGTTGGATCGGCGAACTCCTTGCTCCGTCTCAATCTCGGTATATCCCTCTTCACCTCTGTCAAGTTTGAACCATTACTTTCGTTGTTTGATACATCAAAACCGGCCACCAAGTTGACGTTTTAATTTGTACTATTTTTGGGCAGTTTTGCGATGCCAACTTCGCGGGTTCGTATCTTCGTCGTCGCAACTCCATTTTGCGCGCCACCAGTTCCGGTGCACATCTGGTATAACCCTCTTCCTGTCCCCTTTAGATTTCATTTCAGTTTGAGCTTGTTAGGTCGGTCGAATTCGACGCCAAAGTTGGCCGTTCGAATTCTTTAATTTGCACTAGTTAAATTCCATTTTTGAACCCGGGACTCCGGATTCAATTTCTGACACCACCAGTAGACTCGTGGCGTCGTTCTGGTATGTTTTCATATAAAGTTTGCTTGATTTGGAGAACGTGGGCCCTGGAACGTATTTTGGTGCAAAACGGGTCCCACTTTCTGAGTCAACGGATCTTTTTGACGCCGGCTCATCGGAATCCAATTTCGGATATACCGTTGAGTTCGTATCGTCATTCTGGACTCGTTGACATATAATTTGCTGAGTTTTGAAGACATTTGCTCCGGCACGCATTTCCGTGCAAACCGGATTCCAAATGTCCGCGTCAACGGACCAATTTGAGATCGGGTCAACGGAATCCAATTCTGGATATACTGTTGGGTTCGTATCGTCATTCTGGATTCGTGGACATATAATTTGTTAGGTTTTGTGCACTTTTATTTCGGCACATTTTTCGGTGCAAAGTGTGTCCAACGGCGGACATCATTTTGGTCCGAAATTACCGTTTTGCCCCTGTGTTCAAATTGGACTTTTGGACAGGCTATCCTAGCTGATTTGACCATTCTGGACACGTTGGTAATGTTAATTTCATCATCCGACAACATCTGTAGATTTCTTCCCTTTTTTGTGTCATCCTACTATTATAATATTTTCTCCTTTTTGGTTGTTTTAGAGACCCGTCGATTTCAGTGATTTCTAAATCACTGAAATTCATAAGTTGGCCCTGTAGATGTTTGTAGAGACTAGCTTTGATCCAGTTTGACCTTGGTTGACTACTTTGACTGAACGTCGAAGTAGAGTCAACATTTGACCTAGGTTAGACTAGTTTTGACCTAGAGTTGACCAGTTGACCAAAAGTCAACTGTAAGTCGACCATTGACTTAGATTGACCTAGTTTGTTTTGCTTTGACTTGTCTTGACCTAGTTTGACTTAGTGTGACTTGATTTTACTTCCAAACCCTTATGTTGATACAGTATTTCCACCTATAGGTCCTCGAGGCACTGTTCTTGGACCAGTTGACATATTCCACCAGATCTCAGGCGAGTACATTCTCTGACACTTTTCCAATTTATGCTGACTGATATAATCCATGTAATTAGTGTAGATATGCTTGTTCTCGACACATTGGTCACACGGGTTGGTATTCATGGATCCCGACATGAGGTGTTATTCCTTGTTGTCTTGGTATGTCTTGTGCAAGCCCCTTGTAGTTCTTGTGCAGTACATGGACGCCGATTCTCGAGGAGACTTGCTCCCTTCTCGTAGAATCCCGCGTCGTGACGTGTCTTGTTTGGATCCACTCTACCAGTCGGGGACGGGGAGTACTAGTGTAGATGTGTGGTCATTACCCACCTTGTTTATTCTTGTAGACCTTGAATGCTACCAATCCTACACTCCACGTGGGATTGGCTGATCATAACCTTGTGCAGACCCAATCCGGCCACATGTTGTAGCTAGTATTCACACACCTAGATATATGATTCTTGATTCTTGTACATGCCATGATCAGTTTACTTGCCTTGTTCTAGCTCTAGTTTTACAGCTTACCTTGCCATGATTCTCACATGTACATTCCATGATTTTCTTGTATATACTCTCTATTTACAGATTATAGCTTTTGTCATATCTTGTGAAATATTGTTAGTGGATTGTGCTCGTTCCATCCTAACTGGATATGTTGATAAAATTTTAGGAGTAGTTGTGCCACATTTGTTGGACTGCAGGATGATTCTAGCTGAGGTGGTTCTCACTATTCCTCTATGTGAGTTGCCTAGTAGTACCTTTAGTTGTCTTGTTCTCATTCTTTATTTTTCCTGTCTTATGATCTTTCTAGTAGTTCTAGATGTTCTTGTGTTTAGTTATCTTTCTTGTCTTATCTTCCTTAGATGTTGTTTTGTGATTGAGTACATTGGTAGATATTAGTAGTTCATGGACCTTCTAGTTGTAGTGTATTTTATTGGGTACTAGACAGCGTTCTACCGCCGATACTGCGGCGTAGGCTGGACGTGACCCACGTATTCGTATCCGTATATTGCGGGTGCGGGTCGTGACACGTTTTTGTGGTGGCCCATGCAGGTCAGTCTTTGCAATTAATGCGAAGTCGTGGTAGTACTTGAGCTTATCTGTACTACTGCGAGCCTGCCCTAGGATTAAGGTAGAGTCATGGAATATTTTAGGATTTTGGTACTCAGTCACATATTAGGAACTCTTGGTAGATTCCAGGGATGACCCCTGGGAATCTTATTTCGAAGGCTTTCAAATCTTTTCCCACTTGTTTCCATTCGTCATGATTTCTGAAATATCTGTCCGTATCAAATTTTTTTCCTTCTTGGGATGAGTTTGTGGACCCCAGAGGGAAGGAATAAGTTGGACTTGTATATCATCTAGGTTGGGGAGAGAATATGATTTATCAACCTCGTATCATGGTCGAGGTTTGTTTTAGATTATATTCCACCATTTTCTATCTTGACCTAGGTAGTACCCTCGGGACTTTCCCTAAAATTTTCCTCTGAACCCTATCTCGAAAGTTGTTTCCGTTGTTTCAATTAACTTACCCTTGACTTGTTGTTGAATTTTAAATCTTAATATTCGTTGTTGACCTTTAATTTTGTTTTGGATAATTCTTTTAAGAATTGAGTTAAGATATCATGATAAACATATTTTGGACAAGGACGATGAGAACGGTAAGTGTCTACTTTATTTATGGAGTTTAGAATTCATTGCAGTCATATTAGCTAGCGAGACATGGACATAGAGCCTGATTTGGATATACTATCCTAGTTATGTCATTTAGATTCTCTTACAGCCATACCGGTTGGCGTGGTAAGGAATCTAGATGACATGATTATAGGGTGTATACCATAGTTATGGACTTTATTGTTTACTACCGCTATGCTTACTGGCGTGGCGAGAATTCTGGCAACATGATTTGGGATAGACATGTATGGTTATCAGATCGTATCTTAAATTGATTCACTTGTTTTAACCTATTGGGCAAGAGCAGTTCCTACTATTACTTCTGTTTTCCCATTCTTCTCTTCCTCATCGCATGATGATTTCCTCATCTTACCCTTACTTCCTCCGTCTTGATCAATTATGTCCTGATTCCACCAATTACCTATCTCGTATCTACTTCTGTCAGCCATACTTTGAAAACCTTGAAAACTTTAGAATTTTCATATCTTTTATCTTGGGAGAGATCGAGGAAGTATCGTAATCATCCGTCTCGGAGTAGATATTGTTGGTAGTAGTCGAAGCAGAGCGAGATGATTACCCCGGCTTCCTCCTGCGATCCCATATTCAGGTTTCTATGATAACAGAAGCAATTCAATTCTACATCCTTGATTTGTTTATTATATTTTGATATCGTGAGATTGATCCTCTCTGATTGACCAATCGATTCTGGTTGTCTAGTTTATCGTGCCAAAGAGTCTTGATTGTTGATTGAACTTAAATGGTTTTGAATTCCATTATGATATGATTTCCTTCTTAGATGCTCGTGTCCAAACTTTGTTGATTTTGTTCTCCATCTTGCCCAAATTCTGATTTACTCGAAATTTGATCAATTTAAATCGTGCTGAGACTAAACTATTTATTTTTTTTATCGTGATTGGACAATGCTATCATCACTCGTGCTTTAAACTTTCGATTCAATTCCGGCAAATGACTAAATTATATTCCAATCACGATTAGGCTTCATACTATCCTTGATTATGCCCTAATAACCATAATTTTGTTCATATCATGATTCTATCGTGCCAAATCCCTCTTCGTGCCTGAACAGTTGTGAATCGATTATCTTGATCGTGCAAAACTCGTCATTCTTGGATCGTGCCTAAATTATTGCCCAAATCTTCTATCATGTTTTAACCGCACTACCAACCTTTAAATTTCGAGGACGAAATTTTTATAAGGTGGGTAGGATTGTAAGTCCCTGAATTTAGGGCTTATTTTTTTCAATTTTATAATTCAATTATTTTGAATTGATATTATTATTTGTTTATTATTTGATTTAATGCTCTTTACCGTGCCTTTGACTTCTGGAGCATCAGGGATGCCAGTCTCTGGAAACGTCCTTCTTGGAGTTTGTAGTAGACGAGATTACCTTCACGTCGATATATCATGTCCCATCCAAACTCGTTCCCTTGTGCTCCTATTTTATCCATGATTTAATTTGGTTTAATTTATAAATTTATTTAAATCTTGGCTTCGACCTTGTCCAAACTTGGCCCAACGCCCAACCCAGTTTAGTGTGGACCCTACCATGACTGCCCATATATCCCACTGATGTGTCTGTATTTTTCCCTATTTGAAAATACGTTTATTTTATATAATTATCTCTACCTCTCTTTTATATATGTATATATATACATATATAATATATTATAATATAATCTCTTTCTCTCTCTCCTTACACCTCACAAGACAAGCCCACACCCCATCACCTCACTCCTCTCCCCCAATGCCAGCCGACTCCCCTCTCTCATTCTCTCTCTCTCTCTAAAATATCTTCTTAAATATCCCCCCTCTTTATATAATATATACACATACATATATATTATATATATATAATCTCTCTCTCTCTACCTACACACTTAAACCCCTCCCCTTACCATCACACTCAGCACTCACCCACACCCCCTTCTGTACGAGCACAACCCCTCCCCATCTCTATCTTACTTTCTCTCTCTCCTCCCTTTTAATTTCTTGTACACATACATGCATACTTCTCTCTCCCACTTCTATTACTACACTCACCCAACCGAGCTCCCCCACAACCGACCTAGGCCGGCCGACCACCACCCCCATGGCTGGCCGAGCCTCTTCTCCGACTTCCCTTCTCCTCCTCCTTCACCATCATCTTCATCATCATCTTCATCATCATCATCACCATCTTCTTCATCATCAACCTCCACCACCATAACCACTCCCACCACCATCACCAGCCGCCACGCCGCCCGCACAGCCCCCGCCGTGCCCGGCGGAGCGCCGCCGCCGCACCACGCTGCAAACAGTAGCAGCGGCAGCGCGCAGCAGTGGCTGCCGCGCCACCCCGCGCGAGCGCGCGCGCATGGGCGCGGCCGTGCGCCGCCACGTGGCCGGCCCGCCGCCCCCGTGAGCCCCCTGAGGCCGGGCGCACCCTGGGCGAGCTCCTCTTCGCCGTCCTCCTCTTCCCCGACGAGCGACGTACCCGATTCGTGCGTTTTGGACGAAATCCCGTCGACGCGCGCGCGGGTTGAATCCAGAAATGGAGTTTCGGGACAGCAACTTTGCACGCATTTTCTGGGAGATCCGACCGTTGGATCGGCGAACTCCTTGCTCAGTCTCAATCTCGGTATATCCCTCTTCACCTCTGTCAAGTTTGAACCGTTAATTTCGTCGTTTGATACATCAAAACCGGCCACCAAGTTGACGTTTTAATTTGTACTGTTTTTGGGCAGTTTTGCGATGCCAACTTCGCGGGTTCGTATCTTCGTCGTCGCAACTCCGTTTTGCGCGCCACCAGTTCCGGTGCACAGCTGGTATAACCCTCTTCCTGCCCCCTTTAGATTTCATTTCAGTTTGAGCTTGTTAGGTCGGTCGAATTCGACGCCAAAGTTGGTCGTTCGAATTCTTTAATTTGCACTAGTTAAATTCTATTTTTGAACCCGGGACTCCGGATTCAATTTCTGACACCACCAGTAGACTCGTGGCATCGTTCTGGTATATTTTCATATAAAGTTTGCTTGATTTGGAGAACGTGGGCCCTGGCACGTATTTCGGTGCAAAACGGGTCCCACTTTCTGAGTCAACGGATCTTTTTGACGCCGGCTCATCGGAATCCAATTTCGGATATACCGTTGAGTTCGTATCGTCATTCTGGACTCGTTGACATATAATTTGCTGAGTTTTGAAGACATTTGCTCCGGCACGCATTTCCGTGCAAACCGGATTCCAAATGTCCGCGTCAACGGACCAATTTGAGATCGGGTCAACGGAATCCAATTCTGGATATACTGTTGGGTTCGTATCGTCATTCTGGATTCGTGGACATATAATTTGTTAGGTTTTGTGCACTTTTATTTTGGCACGTTTTTCGGTGCAAAGTGTGTCCAACGGCGGACATCATTTTGGTCCGAAATTACCGTTTTGCCCCTGTGTCCAAATTGGACTTTTGGACAGGCTATTCTAGCTGATTTGACCATTCTGGACACGTTGGTTATGTTAATTTCATCATCCGACAACATCTGTAGATTTCTTCCCTTTTTTGTGTCATCCTACTATTATAATATTTTCTTCTTTTTGGTTGTTTTAGAGACCCGTCGATTTCAGTGATTTCTAAATCACTGAAATTCATAAGTTGGCCCTGTAGATGTTTGTAGAGACTAGCTTTGATCCAGTTTGACCTTGGTTGACTACTTTGACTGAACGTCGAAGTAGAGTCAACATTTGACCTAGGTTAGACTAGTTTTGACCTAGAGTTGACCAGTTGACCAAAAGTCAACTGTAAGTCGACCATTGACTTAGATTGACCTAGTTTGTTTTGCTTTGACTTGTCTTGACCTAGTTTGACTTAGTGTGACTTGATTTTACTTCCAAACCCTTATGTTGATACAGTATTTCCACCTATAGGTCCTCGAGGCACTGTTCTTGGACCAGTTGACATATTCCACCAGATCTCAGGCGAGTACATTCTCTGATACTTTTCCAATTTATGCTGACTGATATAATCTATGTAATTAGTGTAGATATGCTTGTTCTCGACACATTGGTCACACGGGTTGGTATTCATGGATCCCGACATGAGGTGTTATTCCTTGTTGTCTTGGTATGTCTTGTGCAAGCCCCTTGTAGTTCTTGTGCAGTACATGGACGCCGATTCTCAAGGAGACTTGCTCCCTTCTCGTAGAATCTCGCGTCGTGACGTGTCTTGTTTGGATCCACTCTACCAGTCGGGGACGGGGAGTACTAGTGTAGATGTGTGGTCATTACCCACCTTGTTTATTCTTGTAGACCTTGAATGCTACCAATCCTACACTCCACGTGGGATTGGCTGATCATAACCTTGTGCAGACCCAATCCGGCCACATGTTGTAGCTAGTATTCACACACCTAGATATATGATTCTTGATTCTTGTACATGCCATGATCAGTTTACTTGCCTTGTTCTAGCTCTAGTTTTACAGCTTACCTTGCCATGATTCTCACATGTACATTCCATGATTTTCTTGTATATACTCTCTATTTACAGATTATAGCTTTTGTCATATCTTGTGAAATGTTGTTAGTGGATTGTGCTCGTTCCATCCTGACTGGATATGTTGATAAAATTTTAGGAGTAGTTGTGCCACATTTGTTGGACTGCAGGATGATTCTAGCTGAGGTGGTTCTCACTGTTACTCTATGTGAGTTGCCTAGTAGTACCTTTAGTTGTCTTGTTCTCATTCTTTATTTTTCCTGTCTTATGATCTTTCTAGTAGTTCTAGATGTTCTTGTGTTTAGTTATCTTTCTTGTCTTATCTTCCTTAGATGTTGTTTTGTGATTGAGTACATTGGTAGATATTAGTAGTTCATGGACCTTCTAGTTGTAGTGTATTTTATTGGGAACTAGACAGCGTTCTACCGCCGATACTGCGGCGTAGGCTGGACGTGACCCACGTATTCGTATCCGTATATTGCGGGTGCGGGTCGTGACAATCCTTCACTTTCTGGCTCAGACGCCTGAGTCTTGCTGCCCTGAGGATATACCGTAAGATTGTAATTTTCTTCGGACTCAGTATGGTTGCTACCCCCAGTCTGGTGACTGGCTGTGCCAATGGAGACATCTGTGTCGTATTGTGCCTCGTCAGATTGGAACACAGGGTTGTCGTGCATGGTAGGAGGCTGGCTACCCCCAGTTTTTGACAAGGCATCCAATACAGATTTGGAACAAGTGCCTTGGAACACACCTGCATTGGGTATCTTAGCTTTACTGTTCTCTGACCTCCTCCTTGGTTTAACAACTGATATGTGAGGATTCTGGAAGGGCTCCTTAAAAGCTCTGGAATCCTGCGCCGCGGGGCTCGTCTTCTCTATGTCTCATCGACCCCCTGTTAGGCCTCTGGCGTGGAGTCGGCGTGGAGTAGTCTCTGGAAGACGGAGCGCCTGTGTAGCTTTCCCTTCCCGAATTTTTTTTAAAATATTTTTATTATTTATTTGATTTAAATAGTGATTTTAGAATCTTATAAATAATTATTTAGTCAATTATTACGGTAGATGACTTTAGCCATGGTTGGATTTTGAAGTACCAGACGACTAGGAATCATGGCACGGATAGTGCAGTAGCGTGCCTTGACTAGTGTATTAGCCATGCCAGGAAAGGCCGAGCCATAGTGATGTCCTAACTAGGAAAACCATGCTAAGTTGCAACTTAAACCCTATAGATTAATTAATTATGTATTAATTAAGATTATGATTTTAGGAGACCCGGTTGTGCAAATTTAGTCCGGACTGGACCCGAACTAAGCTCAAGCCCATGCAGGCATATAGTGAGACCAAAGACGTCAATGTAAGTAGGTAGATGTATATATACTTAATGACAGTCCATTTTAAAGCCTAGTGATAAATTCTATAGTAGAATATTAAATATTGCATAATAAGTATTTTATTTCTGGTATTATTATTATTGCTATAAATGGTATATATATAATTATTACCAGCTGATTCCCTATCTTCTAGCAAATAAATATAGAAGGGTAATTAGAAATTTAAAGTATATATATATATATATATATATATATATATATATATATATATATATATATATATATATATACATATATATTTTTTTAGCCTAGTGATAAATTCTATAGTGATAAACAGTCCATTTTATAGCCTAGTGATAAATTCTATAGTAGAATATTAAATATTGCATAATAAGTATTTTATTTCTGGTATTATTATTATTGCTATAAATGGTATATATATAATTATTTCCAGCTGATTCCCTATCTTCTAGCAAATAAATATAGAAGGGTAATTAGGAATTTAAAGTAAATGTATATATATATATATATATATATATATATATATATATATATATATATATATATATATATATATATATATATATATATATATATATATATATATATATATATATATAGGGTAAAAAAAAAAATATATATATATAGGGTAAATAAATATATATATAAATGTATGTGTATGTATATATAAAAATATATTATATATGCGTATATGTGTAAATATATATAAATATGTGAGTAAAAAAAATATAAATATGTGAGTATATATACTATATGTGCGTATGTGTATATATATAAATGTATATAGTATTATGTTTATACATAATTGTGTGTGTGTGTGTGTATATATATATATATATATATATATATATATATATATATATATATATTATATATATATATATATATATATATATATATATATATATATATGAATGTAAAAAAAAAAAAAAAAAAAAAATATATATATATATATATATATATATATATATGAATGTATTTATATATTAGTAGTTGCTAATAAATAAATAGAAAAAGAAAAGAAAAAGAAATAAAAGAAATAAAACCAAAAACAAGGCCAGTCCAGCCCAAGCCAGCCCAGCCCAGCCCAGCCCAGCCCAAGACAGCCCAGCCCAGGCCAGAGTCCAAACTCCCAGTCGAGCGGAACACAGGATTTCTCGATCATGTTATAACTGGCTACATGTACGCTCGAGGGAGGAACTAAACCCTAAATCCAATCATATCTAGCGACCCTCCGACCTAGAAGGTGACAGCGCGCTACCCCAGTGCCGTCGCGAGGTAGCCAGCGACGGCCAAAGCCGCCATGCGAGCGCGCGCAGCGCTGAAAACACCGACCGACAGCAGCAATAGCAGTTGGCACGGCCTACTTCGCGTGCGATTATCTCCGTCGTCGTGCAGTGATTTCACGAACCACTTAAACAGGTCTGAACCTAACCTATACCTTCTTAAATCCCTTCAAGTAGATTGATTTGTAGTGCGTTACCGTGATGAAGAAATCGAACTAAAAATCCCAAGAAACTTGTTCAAATCTGAACAAAAATACGAATCAAACCCCCGACTTGGAAGGCTGATTTCGGCCAACCTATTGACAATTCCTTAGAACCAATTCATGTCAGTCATAGACAACCTATACGAGATTGAAACCCCATTTTTACTTTCATTTATAATTGTTTAAACAGAAAGATATTTATTCGTGAAAATCGAAAAAAATCCGATAAAACTATTTTTCAAAAACTAGAAATTCTTCCGATCCAACGTGCGTCCCGCCAATCCGGGCGACGTGGTCGCGAACCGTAAGCATCGAAAGGTGCGTAATGGATTCGTGGACGTGTGGGCTTTGTAACTCCTCTTTCCGAATTTTTATTATTATTTTTTTTATTGTACTTCAAGGTAATTTTTCGTCGAGACTTCGTTAATGGCATTTTCTTTTATTAAAAACTAATCTCAGAAATTTAAATGTTTTTGAGAATACTGCTTTGTTTAATAAAAAGATTTTATCGAAGTATTTTTAAGTTAAGTCTTAGATTCATAAAAATATAATTATCTATTATTCTTTATGTAAAATCCCTAAATTTCTACTATATTTTAGTACTGATTTTTTTTTTGTATTTATACGTCGCATAGTCGTATTGTACGTTGCACTTGAATTTGCTTTTTTTTCGTATTTACTCGTCGAGTGCGAATACGTGCGAGGTACATATTCTTAGAAAAATAATTTTTGATTTTATTATCGGTAATGGTTTCAAAATTATATATATTAATTATTTTTATTAAAAGTTGTGAAAAGTATCTATCGAGGTTGCCAAAACTTATTATTTTAGTTATTTATAAAAGGCTATCTTATTTTAATAAGTGGTAATTAAGAAAAATTAGATTATGTGAATATTCTACTCGTGTAAAGCATGAAAATTATTTCATGTATATTTTCAAAATTTATTTTTATTATTTATAATAATTTATTTAGCAAGAAGGTATTTTAAATATGTAAATATTTATGTTTATTTTTTAAATTATTTTTACCTAAATTATTTAAAGGGTATTTTGAAGATATTTCCTACTAATTTTTAAAATATATATTGGAATTTTTGAAATTAATTATTATATAAATTTTATAAAAAGATATTTTGGATATATTTGTGATAAATTAAATTGTTATTTGATTTATTGATTTAAATTAAATAGTTTAATTTAAATGTGTAATTTATCTATATTTAAATAGGATTTGGATTTAGATATGAATGTATTGGTTTAAATTTAATAATAGAATTATCTATTTGAGTTTAAATAAATTTTAGTCTCTATCTACATTAGATTATAATTGATTGAGTTACTTTTAAATTAATTTGAATTAAATAGTGAAAAATCTAAGGGGAATTAAAACTCTTCTTAATCCTTATCTAGATAAGATTTTTGTAAACCCCTTGATTTTTCAAAATAAATATTTGTAGAATTTCTGGATTTTTAAATAACTATTTATTGACTTATTATATAATTTGTATTATTTTACATATATTTAGTATAGTGCTCATTGGTGAATTTAGTATAAAAAATATATAAAGCTATTTTTCTAGTACATTAAGGATCTAAACTATATTATACAATTTTTTTTCCTCAAAATTTTAGGATTTATTTCATAACTTTTATTACTTTCTACATGTTACTTATATTGTACACTATTTACATAATATAGAATAAATGTCAAATTAGTATTGGATATTTCAGCTTGTATAAATGAGATTAGATGAAGGTTGTTTAAATAAATATTAACTATAGTTATTATATATAGTAATTTTAAATAATATTATTGATAATTTAGATAAATATAAACTATATTTTAAATTAATACTAATCCTACTTCTACTTGGAAAACATCTCTATCTATATCCTATCCTAACAAAGCAAACACCAATTTATTTAAATCAAATCCTATCTAATTTAGGAGATAAATCTGAAATAAATACCTATATAAATCCAATACATCCGCCTTCTATCATCCATAATTCGAAATTATTTTTAGTCCAATAGAAACTCTAAAATTCGTTATTAGAATTCAGCCCCGCTTTTTGGTAGCAAAGCAACTTGGAACAACGATATCTCCTAGTTCCGAACTCCGTTTCGCCTCCAGTTTTTTTTAAAAGAAACGTATCGAGGTAAGGTTTCCAAAAACATATTTTAATAGATAAAATTCGTTCTGTAGATTTCTGTAAAAATATTTGAGTATTAGATGTCCGAAAAATAAACGTGTTTCAGTATTTTTGCGATTTCGGGAGTTTCCGGAAACGAAAATGCGATCCGTTTAGTTTTTCGGAAAGCTAATACGAAAGCCTATGCCATATCCTAATTATAGAATTTATTAAATAATTCTAGTAGGTATAGTATTAATTATAATTAGATAATAGACTATTTTCAGCATCCGGAGATGTTTGTTTGGACCTTAGTTCCTCAGCAGCCGTTGTTCTACCTACTTTCCTGTCTGATCTTCGCCACCACAATGCTCAGGACCCAGGCAAGTATGCCTTGCTAATTTACTGTCATATTATTTATTTTTCGTATTATTTACTTTGTTTCATATTGTTAGTTTCCTTTGTTATAAATTGCGCGTCCAAGCCACACTTCGGTGCAAGCGACTCTATTAGTCGTTACTTTACTATATGCATGTTAACTTAGTTTTAGTTGACTACCTTCTTGTTGGGGGATATTCTTATATCTCCTTTGGCCATGACACCTACACTACACGGTTTGAGACATTTTGTTAGGGGGCATGACTTATGGACTGGCCATCTTTATTGTCGTGTGACGGATAGATCGTAACTGCTACGATTAAGGTATAGAGACTCGAACAGTTACAAAACTGGGCGGGTCATGAACATGACTTGAACAGTGTGGGAAATATTGGGGAAGGACAGTCGCTAGTGCGTATGGGAAGCCAAACAGGTAAACCACAGTCTCCGGATGGAACTGTGGCGATTTATTTGCAGATGTCCTCTGACGTTTTGGACGTTACGGACGTATACGGATCACTGGATGCCAATTACGTACACATAGCCTAAAATCCCACCCATGCGCATGAAAGTTGTCCTCTAAATTGTACATTAGGCGGTTAGAAATCTCCTTTGCATATTTGTGTCTAGGATAGTCTTTTATATATTATTTTATTATTCTGACAGTTCATATTAGCTTGTTCTTCATGTATCTTGCTACGTCCGTCTGAGGACCTGGTTATTCCCCAGGTGTGTGTTCATGTCTTCCGCAGGTATCTTAGCCGGGATCGTGGTCTTCTCCATTTATTCGAAGATGACGTAACTTGGTTCCTCCTTGCTACTTCCACTTAGTCCTTTTATATATCATGTACTTCTTCCTTTTTATTTTGGTTGGTAGTGGATGTGTATCCACCCAACATATTATACCAAGACAATTTATTATATACTATCTTTTATTCCTTTATTTTGTGGATGAGATTTAGTTTGTCTTGGATTACTACATTTTACAGCTTATGTATTTATACGAGGCCTACGTACTTCGTATGAATACAGCTGGCATGTCTACGTTCCTAGTCCTACGTATATTGGGACTGGGGCGTTACACTTTATTATCAGGATAAACAAAATTATTTGATTTTTTGGTTTTGAATATTGAGTTGATATTCTTATGTTCGAAAAATATTTATTACTGGTAATCCATTGTGAAAGAGATTTGAAGTTCTGCCTTTAAATTATTTATATTAATCATTGCAATCGTTGGTAGGTTGCGAATAAACCCTTGTTGTCATATGAATTGGATTTGAACCTATAAGATTTAAGACTTAACTTTTTCTAGATATTAAAAGATATTTAAATTATTATAGTAGTTAATTATTTAATTTTGAATCTAATATAAATAATTTACATTCTTGATTATATCAAAGTTATATTTAAAATATTTTATGATAATCAATTATTTAATTTCAGTTTTAATTTATAAAATCTGAATTATTTGGTTAGGTCAAATAGTAATTTAAATTAGCATTCCTATCTCCTAACATATTATGATTAAACTAGATTGTTTTAAATATTTATTTGACTTGATCTAAAGGGAAAGTCCTATCTACTAGAAACTTACTCCTTATCCAAGTAGGAGATTAATTCCCTACTTAAGGGATTGCCTATTGCTATTCTACCAAGCAAATTCTCATTAGCCACAAACATCCAGCAACCACCAGAGCCCGACTGCCCTTCGGCAATATCGTGCTGCCAACACCACCGAGGTCGTGTCCGTCCTCCTCCCCTGCCCTTTCCGACATCACCACCACCATCACAGAACTTCGACCACCCCCAATTCCGGCCAAATCAAAGATCATATTGCCATCGTGTCAATCGGGTCCGACCCGAGTGTCCGTGATCGTGTCCATCCATCTTATTCCACTTTTTATTATATTTACATCAAACCATTACCATGTCCGACACACCAGACACGCCACACTCGGAGCGAGGGTTTGGTATTCCATTTATCTCTTGTTTACTTGTTCTTCTTGCAGTTCATTTATGCGTAGTTGATCCCGTATCCGTGTTCATAGTTACCTGTCAGTAGCCACTTGTCAGTTTCTGTCTCGTTTCATGTTTATAGCATGTTTATACTCTTATGCATGATTAAACTGTTAGATAGGCATGTTTTTATGTATCTTGTTATGTCCCCTGAGGACCTGATGATCTCTTCAGGTAGTTGATTGCATGGAGTTAGTTAGCGGCTCATGATGGTAGTGATTACACCTGCAGGGACACAGGTATTTGCTTGTGATATTTTTTATTATCCTCTTGTGCTTTATATTCCATACCATGATATATTCTGCTTATTTTATAGACTCATATTATTCTTGGAGTCTAATTGGACATATATGCTAGTGGGCTGCAGACCACGACCCATAGTTGTTCATTCATGTCTTATATATTCTTGTGGATTGAGATACACTGTAGATTACCATATTAGCCATGATACCACGATCTTGACAGCTTATACGTACTCGAGTCGGGCTGGAGTCCGGTCGATACGTAGCTGGCTTGTTCATGAGCTCGCGTCCGAAAAGCGGGAGCGGGTCGTGACAAGTTTTTATGGTGGCCCATGCAGGTCAGAGCATATCGTATCGGTTACGTAACTGTCCTGATACAAGCCTGCGAATTTGACTAAACTCTTAAAAATCTCAATCCACTCTGCCTTGAAAATTTTCCTAGAAATTTTCTACGTCCTTAAAAACTCCATATTTGCTCTCGATTATACTTCCTTGCTTTCCGTACCATTGAATCTCGTCCCTTCATTTTTTGGAGTGGCGAATGATCGTGCTGACTAGAATTCATCAAAAATTCTTAAATTATAGTATAATATTGCATGATTATTGAGTATTGGTTGTTTATAGATATGAGGGATTATAGATGCCATACGCCCAAAAATATCTGTTGGTAGAATTGTTAGCAACTAGTTAGAAGACTATAAGATTTTAATGACCGTGTTTTAAGGAGTAGTGTGACCAAAGGTGGGTAGAAGTCCCCAAGTATTTGGAGTTATAAAATGGTTAGAGAAGATTATAGAATATTTTTGAGAAATTAAATTTGAGGAGATTAAGGAAATACTAGACTTTAAATTTTAAGGAATAGTTATGAATTAGAATTTCGAGGACGAAATTATTTTTAAGGTGGGTAGATTTATAGCTTCCCTTCCCGAATTTTTTTTAAATATTTTTATTATTTATTTGATTTAAATAGTGATTTTAGAATCATATAAATAATTATTTAGTAAATTATTACGGTAGATGACTTTAGCCATGGTTGAGTTTTGAAGTACCATACGACTAGGAATCATGGCACGGATAGTGCAGTAGCGTGCCTTGACTAGTGTATTAGCCATGCCAGGGAAGGCCGAGCCATAGTGATGTCATAACTAGGAAAATCAGGCTAAGTTACAACTTAACCCCTATAGATTAATTAATTATATATTAATTAAGATTATGATTTTAGGAGACCCGGTTGTGCAAATTTAGTCCGGACTGGACCCAAACTAAGCCCAAGCCCATGCAGGAATATAGTGAGACCAAAGACGTCCATGTAAGTAGGTAGATGTATATATACTTAATGACAGTCCATTTTATAGCCTAGTGATAAATTCTATAGTAGAATATTAAATATTGCATAATAAGTATTTTATTTCTGGTATTATTATTATTGCTATAAATGGTATATATATAATTATTACCAGCTAATTCCCTATCTTCTAGCAAATAAATATAGAAGGGTAATATATATATATATATGAAGGGATATTGCACCAAACGTATTGCATCAATTGTTGCACCAAACAATCTCAACCACACATTTATTTCTATCATGTGGTCATAAAGCATTCCATAAAGTTGTTGCCACGTCATCATGCTTTATAACCACATGATTGAAATAAATGTGTGGTTGAGATTGTTTGGTGAAATAATTGATGCAATAAGCTTGGTGCAATATCCCTCCACTATATATATATATATATATATATATATATATATATATATATATATATATATATATATATATATATATATATATATATATATATATATAAAATATATATGTATATATAAATGTATGTGTATGTATATATAAAAATATATTATATATGCGTATATGTGTAAATATATATAAATATGTGAGTATGTGTATGTAAATATAAATATATATACGATATGTACGTATGTGTATATATATAAATGTATATAGTATTATGTTTATACATAGTTGTGTGTGTGTGTTGGTACATAATTGTGTGTGTGTGTGTATATATATATATATATATATATATATATATATATATATATATATATATATATATATTAGTAGTTGCTAATAAATAAATAAAATAGAAAAAAAGAAAAAAAATAAAACCAAAAAAGGCCAGCCCAGCCCAGGCCCGAGTCCAAACTCCCAGCCGAGCGGAACACAGGATTTTCCGATCCTGTTATATCCGGCTACATGTACGCTCGAGGGAGGAATAAAACCCTAAATTCAATCATATCTAGCGACCCCCCCGACCTAGAAGGCGACAGCGCACCACCCCAGTGCCATCGTAAGGCAGCCAGCGACGGCCAAAGCCGACATGCGAGCGCGTCAGCGCTGAAAACACTGACCGACAGCAGCAATAACAGTTGGCACGGCCGACTTCGCGTGCGATTATCTCCGTCGTCGTGCAGCGATTTCACAAACCACTTGAACAGGTCTGAACCTAACCTATACCTCCTTAAATCCTTTCAAGTAGATTTATTTGTAGTGCGTTAGCGTGATGAGGAAATCGAACCAAAAATCCCGAGAAACTTGTTCAAATCTGAACAAAAATGCGAACCAAACCCCCGACTTGGAAGGCTGATTTCGGCCAACCTACTGACAGTTCCTCAGAACCAATTCATGTTAGTCATCGACAACCTATACGAGATTGAAACCTCATTTTTACTTTCATTTATAATTTTTTAAACAGAAAGATATTTATTCGTGAAAATCAGGAAAAATTCGATAAAACTCTTTTTCAAAAACTAGAAATTCTTCCGATCCAACGTGCGTCCCGCCAATCCGGGCGACGTGATCGCGAACCGTAAGCATCGAAAGGTGCATAATGGATTCGTGAACGTGTGAGCTTTGACGGAATTCAAATTGGTTGCGTGTGCGCGACGAATTTGATGCGTATCCGTCAAAATTTACCTTATCGGCCTCTGTGCAAATTTCTCAATTACGTTGTGCACGTTCGTCAGATCGAGACGAAACTTGCTCAACAGGACTGTATCATTTTTCTGGTCCTGTATGCCAAGTTTGGTCCAATTCTGAGACAGTTGATCGGATTACCGTTTTACGGGCCCCACGATCCGATTCAACGGGCGATTTTGTGCACGGCCTACCGGAATCCAAAATTGGACATACCGTTGGGTTCTTATCATCCAAACAAATTTGTAGACATATAGTTTGATGACTTTAGAGACCATTGACACTAGCATGCTTTTCGGTGCAAAGCGGGTCCAACGGCGGACATCATTTTTTCCAAAATTACCGTTTTGCCCATGTATCCAGAATTGGACTTAAGGACAGGCAATCTTAGCTAATTTGACTATTCTGAGAATGTTGGCAATGTCTGTTCAGCTTTCGGAGACTATTGAGAGATTTGACTCCTGTGGCTTATCAGTTTGATGAGATGTATTTTGATCTACATGCAAACTCCAGGCAAGATACCTTGCCTTCCTCTACAGTTCATTTTCATGCTTATAGTTCTTCTGTATTTAGTATGTTATCATTTAGTTATTCTAGTTGATATGGATTCAGATATTTTCTACATGCCATATTTACTAGTTTATTGTCTTACTTGTATATCAGTATTTTTTGACTTGATAGCGTAGTTACATCAGGCTTGTCCACATTATGGTTCATGCTAGATTTTTTCTTACCTGTGTCATGACTGAGTTGTACCGTGTCTTCACCTGTATCTTGACTGCGTCGTGTCTACAAGTACGTGTGATTGAACTTCTATTCATGTATCGTTTCCACAACCTGCGAGTCCACACACGGGGCGAGGGTTGTCCGTTTGCACCTGCGAGTCCACACACGGGACGAGGGTGACTTGTCTTGAAACTGACCTACGAGTCCACATTCGGGGTGAGGGTTAGTGATTAGTTCAAACTTGTGAGTCCAAATTCGGGGCGAGGGTTTGGTATTCCATTGATCTCTTGTTTACTTGTTCTTCTTGCAGTTCATTTATGCGTAGTTGATCCCGTATCCGTGTTCATAGTTACCTGTCAGTAGCCACTTGTCAGTTTCTATCTCGTTTCATGTTTATAGCCTGTTTATACTCTTATGCATGATTAAACTGTTAGATAGTGCAACTCCCAAAATCATATTTGGTAAATTTAGGGTTTTTTTTTCTAATTTTTCTTGAATTTAAATATTATTTCTTACAAAAAATCTAATTTCGATTAAAATGAATTTCGGGTTTCCCTCAATTTGAAAAGTATTTTAATACTAATTTACGTATTTTAGATGAATTGCAATATTGTTATTGTTATTAATATTGATTGAGTTGTAATTAGTTATTAACTATTAATTATGCTAAATAATTAATTATAGTTTTCGGTTTTATTTAATATATAATTTTATTGGAGGAAACAGTAAATGTTTTTATTAACAGTTGGTAAATTGTAATTAATAAAATCTGTTAAAACAGTTTTGTATTTTGAAATTTGTTTTAAAACTGTTGGAGGGAAATGTTTGGATTTTGATATTTGAAAGTCTTTTGATAATTGAAATTCTGTTGGGAATCTGTTTTCAATTGTGTTTCTGAAAAAGTTGTTTGATTTCGAATTTTGAAATCTGTTGAGATTATTGGAGGCAAAACCTGATTTCAAAAATTATTATTATTTTTGAATTCTGTTATTCTATTAGAACTATTCTAATTACCCTCAGATCTGCTTTTATTTACTGCTTTGCCACTAAGCTAATTACCCCTAGATCTACACAATTTTACCTACACTGCCACTCATTATTACACTATAAATAATATTAAAATATTACACACATTACAATGTTCTGACACTCTCTCTCTACACGTCACCTCTCTCTCATCACTCTCTCTCTCTCTTTCTCTCTCCTCTCTGGAAGAGGCTGAGTTCGTCGTGCGCCACCGCGCCCTCGCCGGAGCGTCACCGAGCTAGCTGGAGCGTTGGTCACCGCCACCGCCACTACTCTGACCGCCTCGAAGCCAGAGCCACCGCCTCGACTGCTGTGCTGCTCCTCGAGTAGTGAGTCACCTCGCAGACCGTGCGCCCTCAGGACCAGAGCCGCCTCGGCTACAGCGCCAGGCGTTGAGCTCCGTACTGACCCCCTCGTTCAGCATGCGCCTTACTTCGAACAGAGCGCACCGCCAACAGTGCAGCACGCCGAGCCCGAGGAGACCCCATCGGCTCTCGTGTGGAGTCCTCGACTGCCGATCCACCAGACTCGCCGAGCCACCACTTGAGCCGTTGCTTCGTATCCTGTGCCGACCGAAGCCTGCTGCGCCGAGCCACCACCGGAGGACGAAGCTCGCCGTCAGTGCTCGGATCTCGCCGCCACGCCGTGGATCGACGTCCCCTTCAGGCCGGTAAATCCCGCCTCGATCTCTCGAACCTTTCTTCTAGCTCTTGATTTTAGGGTTTCTGGTTTGGGAATTAGGGTTTTCTGTGAAGATGGTAGATTAGGGTTCCTGAACCTAGATCTAGGGTTCTTGGCTGGAGATTGGGGAAGACAACCTAGAAACTAGGGTTTTATTTTGGGGGATTTAGGGTTCTGGAACCTTAGAAGAAGGAGACGGAGTGGATGAAATATTTAGGGTTAGGGTTTTACTTGGCTGACTGGAGGAAAGAGATGACCTAGGAATCTAGGGTTTTCGAACTAGGATGAAGAAGGGTCTGGGAGGAGGAAGCAGCTATGGAGATCTAGGGCTAGGGTTTCGGTGAGACATAGTCTGGAGAAGAGGACGGATCCTAGGGTTAGGGTTTTTCCAGCCATGAGAGACAGAAGAAGAAGAACGAGTTTAGGGTTAGGTCTGGAAAGAAGTTGCTCGCCGGAGAAGAAGGGTTGGGGGGAGTGACCGGAGCCGTCGACTGAGAGTGAACGAAGCAGTGGCTGAGTTGCGGCCATGGGTTAGGGTTTACTCTGGAAGTCCGGAGGAGAACGATTTTGGGTTAGGGTTCAGGCGAGCTGGAGAGAAGAAGAGAATAGGAATTGGGTTTCGGGATGGGGCTAGTCGCCGGAGCAGCCGGAGCAGACGGAGAAGATGAAGGGATGAGAAGAGTCCAGAGTTTTCTGATCGGTGGAGTGAAAATGAGAGGAGAGAGAAGGTGATTGGGATTTTATGTAAGGGGTCGGGCCGGGTTCTTGGGCCACAGGGCTGGGCTGTAAGAGCGGGCTGATAATTGATTTTAATGAATTATGGTTTAAACTAAATTTAGCAGTGAGAGGATCGGGCCGGGTCTTGGGCAAGTAGAGAATGGGCTGGTTGATTAAAGAAATTAAATTTAAATTTGTTAGATTAAATGAGCTGGGTTATATTTAGATTGGGCCGGGTTTCTGGGCTGAGCTTCGGGCTTAGGAAAATGGGCTAATAGATTGTAGTATAAATTTTAATATTGATGGGCTGGGTATATGTTGGGCTGAATGGGCTGGACTAAATCTGTCATCTCTGGAATAATAATTTAGAGTAAATAATGGTTATTATTATTTTAGTAGTAATTGAATAATTTTGTTATATTAGTAAATTATAAAATATCATTAGAAGCAAATGATTTAGAAAAATGCTTTACCATATATATATTTTGTTATAAATATTATCTTTTAATATTAGATAAATTATATTTTGTGAATTGTTAGCTATCAAGTGTTTTATAGATATAAATAGTTTTCTTACACATATGGTTTTAAGTATTTTAAACTAAATATTATTTTCAAATAATATTTCCAAATATTGTATTATTTAGACTAATGCTATTCCTTTAAAAGTATTGAAAATACTTTCCAAGTAAACTTTAAGATATTTACTAGTATTTATTTTAACAAACCATTTTCTAAAAAGATGATTTTTTTAAATGTAATTTAAGAGTATTTTCACTAAATGCTTATTTTGATTTATCTAAAAATATTGGCTACTAGTAAAGATTAGATTCTGGTTAGAAATAACTTAGATTGGTTAATGTCATTATTCAAAACCCTAATAATTGTACAAATATTATAACAGGTGATTTACAACCATGCAGTACTATTCTCGTGCAACCAAACCGAGGCAAGTACACTGACTTGACTTGTACCTTGTTTTCTGTCTTATCTTCATGTGCCATATTCTCATATCGGACATGAATTACAAACGATTGCCTTGTACCATTGTTCATTGCTTGTGCGTCATTGTTATTACGGGGATTGGAGGAAATATTAGCTTTTATGTGACCACACCCAACATAGGAAATTGTGGATAGCCTAATCGTACACTTCACGTACGATGAAGCCGGACCTTGTAGAATTGACTCATTGACTAATTGCCTCATTGATTGATTGATTGCTCCCAAGCCGGTCACACATTAGTTTTAATATTTCAAAATTGTCACAATTGCATATTGATTGTCGTGATTCATTGCCTTGTACATTGATAGCCGTGTTCATTGTCTAGCATATTGATTGTCATCCATTACCTGCAGTTTTATATTTCATCTCTGGTACCGCAGTTTCACTTTCATTTCATGTTCTAGTATTCTGGTATTCTAGTTTTACCTTGTACTCTGGATTACAGATTACATTGTATATTGTCTGGTCAGGGTTGTACTTTGCTCTTTTCCTGATAGGATCGTTGCAGGTGAGTGGAGATTACATGGAGCTGGTGATTGCTTGGATATTGCAGCTTTTATTTTAGTTTATTTTTCTGGAAATTGTATTGTAGATATTCATTATTGTATATTATTTCATTTGACCGGATTTGTCTCCGACTGATTTTGTACTAAACACTTGATGGATATTGGTGATTTCTGGGAACGTTATAAAAGCTGTGTTTTGTTTACATTACATTGTGACTTGGAGTTTTTCTTAGTATTGTACAGCTTACTTCGTCGTGTCCATCGACGAAGGCTGGGCGTGTCCGACTCGTATCCGATTATTCGGGAGCGGATCGTGACATATTTTTAGTGGTGGCCCATGCAGGTCTATTCTAATGACACTTAGGCTATAAAGTGTTATTGGGGGACCAGCGAAAGCTAAGGAAAACTTATCACAGCATAGGAACCGCGAGAAAATGGTTTATGGTTTATGATTAATGGTTTATGGTTATTAATGTTTAAAATTTTTGAAAAATTTGATTTTACTTATGATTTTAGGATAGCTTATGATTCTTATAGGATATAGCAATCAACAGTTTATTTCTTTTGCAGGACGGTCGCCACGACGAACGCTGGGACCAGTGAGCAGCCTGTGCCACGCCCCGCTCCCGTAGGAGCGATCGTCCTCGCTAAGGCGTGATGCCGCACGAGCCTAGATTGCGCTCGTGCAAGGCGGGTTCCATAACGGCCGATTTCAGCGGCTACGACGGAGTCGTCGCATAGAAGTCCCGAGCAGAGACATTGAATCATAGCAGCAGAAATTTAAAGTAAACAAAAGTTATCCAAATAAGCTCTTTATTGATATTGAAACAACGGTTACATTGAGGGCGCAAGGCCAAGATTACAATTCTCTCAAGCTCACATTATAAGTCACTCAGCTCTCTCTCATCTCTCAATTACAAATGCTCGATCCAGCGGAAGCTTCGGAAGGCGATGTCCATACATTATGTCCCGTATAAGTCTTTAGTCCATGCGGCCGCACGCTTCGAATCGCCAAGGAACTCCATGCCTCGACGCATCCAAGCGAGCTCCGTGCCACGAGCTTCTACCTGTGCCTGCACATGTAAACTATGTGGGTGTCAGTACCACTGTACTGGTGGAATGAGCTCCTCGCCCACCCATACAAAACCTGCACGTTATTCTACTTTGTGCAACATAGTCCGTTCTTATCAATTGTCTTTCTAGTCTTGCCTTAGGATCAGTTTTATGAACGACGCCTTACTGATTTTGTGTCTTTAGACCATCTCGTGCTTGCAACGAATGTTAACTCAATAATTTGCCTATCAATGACCCTTTTCGTGCCAACAACGTTAACCTATCGAGTCGTGTTTGCCTTACGGCTTAAATCAGAGACGTAACTACGCGATTTAGCTCCATTTTCCGTGTGACCGTGCTACAAACCCTTGCTGAGGCCGTGCCTCACAGTTTAGTGAGACTTAACCATATCGCCGCCTCGCGGCCCTTGCTACTTTGACCACCAACTGGCCCAATCAAGACTTGTGAATCTTAGTGTCACTCAAACAACTTTGCCTTGCGGCGGTTTCTTTTCCAACTCAAACAACTCAACCAACTCAAACTACTTATATGCCGACCACTCAAGACTTGACGCCACATTCCGTGCCGAAGCACGACGCCTATGTTGAAACCCAATCTTAGGCCCAAACTTTGTGTTCTAACTGTACACTCCTTCAGCTCAACTCAATCCAAAGGCATGCATACGGTTAGCCGCTATTTGCCGACATCTATATGAACTTGGCCCCAGCATCACAAGCTGTACCTTGACGTATAGTTTTGTTAATCGGGATCCTTTCGACGCAAGGTAGCTAGCCCCGTCGCAAGTCCCCGCTTAACCTGTGCCAAAACCTTACGCACGACTATACCCTGTTCCCTCCTAGGCCGAGTCGGCCCCCATGGCCCAGGGGTTACCGCTCGAGGGTTCATCTCCCTTGTCGACAAGTTGTCAAATGACCATGCAAGACTCGATACAAACTGACGTCTCACACAGTCATTCCTTTACCAAAAACCAAGACTTCTATCCTTGAGACCCCTCGACGACCCACGGTCGCGAGCATTCTTTCCTTAAGACCCCTCGACGACCCACGGTCGCGAGCATTTTCTTCCTTGTTACCCTATCATTTGGTTCAACTCATAAATGCCTATTTGATATCCCTTTCTTAAAACTCACCTTGAATCATAGTCCTTGCCTTAGACACTAAGCCCGTGCATCGTGCCTTAAGCCAATCGTGCTCTATGTGATACTCCTGCCCAAGTTGACGGGCCTTGAGATCGAGGGACTATTAAACTTGACAACCGCAGAATGAGCGGGACAACACTTGGAAAGACTTAGGTCGACCGGCACAACTTTGCCTAACTTACTCAAGCCTACGACTTAACCCGAGGGACGAGCAAAGGCTATGCCAAGCCTTGCGCAATGGGACCATGCACGCTTTATCAAGCGTTTATGTGGGCGACGCCTATGACTTAGGCTAACTCTTAACTTTTGCACCGAAGACCAACATTCCTTCTCCCAAGCCACGGGACGAAGGACCGAGTGTCATTTTCAAAGCACACCGTGCACCATCTCTAAGCCGACTGTTGGACCTTTTTCCATGTTCTAACTCATTTCGACCCGTCGGGATTATTCCCTTTTAGCTATGTGGATTCATTTCTTTTATTATTAAGCCTACTTGTGCAAGTTGAAAACATGCGTATTATTATGTGAAGGCAAAGATGAGGCAAGTTCACCGAAACTACCCCACCTGAGCGAGCGGTCGCCTTGACCGAACGATGTCTTCCAGCAGCCGTTGCAAGGCTAAGGCCGAACGCCGTCGGCGTTCCTGTTCCTCCGATTGACTGAGCGGGACGGGGCACTACAGCCTGCACCAAGTGCACATGAGCAGCTTCTACCGCCTCCGCCTCAGCCGCTTCCTTCGACGATGATGTTCGATGGCACGCAAGTGATGGCCATGTTCCAGCAATTCATGGAGGTCCTGAATCAGCAAGCTGTGCAGTTCAGAGCGACCGTCGTCGACGTACTCAGGACCAGAGAGCCAGCTCCACCAGCACCGCTAGTACCGTCGGCACCAGCAGCACCGAGGCCAGGGTCTGCCAAGGACTATCAGTTCCTCCGCCCGATGGATTTCTGGGGCAATGAGGGGATAGTCTACGCAGACGAGTGGCTGGAGAATGCTGAACGATCATTGAAGATGGCGAGGATCCCGGATGATTTACAAGTCGAAGTTACGAGCATGCGACTATTCGACATCGCTAGGGCTTGGTATCGAGAGGAGCCCCGGTTAGCAGAGCCCGGAGTTTCCTGGAAGGATTTCAAACTGCTGTTCCAGGAGAAGTTCTTTCCAGATGTGGAGCGGGACGAGCTTAGGATGCAATTTGAGGCGGTACAGCAGGGAAATATGATAGTGGCCCAGTATACATCAGAGTTCACCTGACTCAGCAGGTTCGCAGAGAACCTAGTCAGCACGCCGAAGGAGAGGGCTTGGATGTTCAAGAAGGGTCTCACCAGGGAGCTGCGACATGCAGTAGCTATTAGTCAGGCCACGACCTATGCGAGCATCCTTAAAGTTGTTCAGGGAGTGGAGAAGGAGATGGACCCGAAGCTCAAGCGGGACTGAGATGTTGGCGCCAGCAGTTCCCAGGGTCCACCGAAGCGGACCGACACTCAGCAGAGGCCACCTCAGCATCAGCATCATGTTCGAGCACCGACATCGCCAAGGCAGCAGAGATAGATTCAGACTCCGATGTACTTCTCTTGCGTATATTGCAAGAGGCCGGGATACCATGTCAATGAATGCCGCAAGAAGTTAGGGCAGTGCTTGATTTGTGGGTCTGCCACTCACCAAGTGAGAGATTGCCCTGCAGCTTTCACTCGTCAGGAGCTAGTACCAGAGCAGCATCAGGAGGACCCAGTATTTGAGGATCAGTAGTCGCAGGAGCGCAGTCAGATGGACCGTTATTTTCTTACTTGCTTGTAGTAGCTGTATTTCTTTTATATTGCCTACTTCGAGGCTTGTCTCTGAGTTTTCTTGCATTTACAGTCTTTCCTATTGTCTATTGACTACTTGTTAGTCCTTGTTATTTTTACTCCATAAATAAATCATTTAGTATTTTGTTGTCTTTAATAAATTTCGGCTGATTTTATACACTGCAAAATCCTTGAAATTTCGAGGACGAAATTTTTGTAAGGGGGTTAGATTTGTAACTCCCAAAATCATATTTGGTAAATTTATGGGTTTTTTTCTAATTTTTCTTGAATTTAAATATTGTTTCTTACAAAAAACCTAATTTTGATTAAAATGAATTTCGGGTTTCCCTCAATTTGAAAAGTATTTTAATACTAATTTACGTATTTTAGATGAATTACAATATTGTTATTGTTATTAATATTGATTGAGTTGTAATTAGTTATTAACTATTAATTATGCTAAATAATTAATTATTGTTTTCGGATTTATTTAATATATAATTTTATTGGAGGAAACAGTAAATGTTTTTATTAACAGTTGGTAAATTGTAATTAATAAAATCTGTTAAAACAGTTTTGTATTTTAAAATTTGTTTTAAAACTGTTGGAGGGAAATGTTTGGATTTTGATATTAAAAGTCTTTTGATAATTGAAATTCTGTTGGAAATCTGTTTTCTATTGTGTTTCTGAAAAAAATGTTTGATTTCGAATTTTGAAATCTGTTGAAATTATTGGAGGCAAAACCTGATTTCAAAAATTATTATTATTTTTGAATTCTGTTATTCTGTTAGAACTATTCTAATTACCCTCAGATCTGCTTTTATTTACTGCTTTCCCACTAAGCTAATTACCCCTAGATCTACACAATTTTACCTACACTGCCACTCATTATTACACTATAAATAATATTAAAATATTACACACATTATAATGTTCTGACACTCTCTCTCTACACGTCACCTCTATCTCTCTCATCACTCTCTCTCTTTCTCTCTCCTCTCTGGAAGAGGCTGAGTTCGCCGTGCGCCACCGCGCCCTTGCCGGAGCGTCACCGAGCTAGCCGGAGCGTTGGTCGCCGCCACCGCCACTACTCTGACCGCCTCGAAGACAGAGCCGCCGCCTCGACTGCTGCGCTGCTCCTCGAGCAGTGAGTCACCTCGCAGACCATGCGCCCTCGGGACCAGAGCTGCCTCGGCTGCAGCGCCAGGCGTTGAGCTCCGCGCTGAACCCCTCGTTCAGCGTGCGCCTTGCTTCGAACAGAGCGCACCGCCAACAGTACAGCGTGCCGAGCCCGAGGAGGCCCCATCGGCTCTCGTGTGGAGTCCTCGACTGCCGAGCCACCAGACTCGTCGAGCCACCACTTGAGCCGTTGCTTCGTAGCCTGTGCCGACCGAATCCTGCTGCGCCGAGCCACCACCGGAGGACGAAGCTCGCCGTCAGTGCTCGGATCTCGCCGCCACGCCGTGGATCGATGTCCCCTTCAGGCCGATAAATCCCGCCTCGATCTCTCGAACCTTTCTTCTAACTCTTAATTTTAGGGTTTCTGGTTTGGGAATTAGGGTTTTCTGTGAAGATGGTAGATTAGGGTTCCTGAACCTAGATCTAGGGTTCTTGGCTGGAGATTGGGGAAGACAACCTAGAAACTAGGGTTTCATTTTGGGGGATTTAGGGTTCTGGAACCTTAGAAGAAGGAGACGGAGTGGATGAAATATTTAGGGTTAGGGTTTTACTTGGCTGACTGGAGGAAAGAGATGACCTAGGAATCTAGGATTTTCGAACTGGGATGAAGAAGGGTCTGGGAGGAGGAAGCAGCTATGGAGATCTGGGGCTAAGGTTTCGGTGAGACATAGTCTGGAGAAGAGGACGGATCCTAGGGTTAGGGTTTTCCCAGCCATGAGAGACAGAAGAAGAAGAACGAGTTTAGGGTTAGGTCTGGAAAGAAGTTGCTCGCCGGAGAAGAAGGGTTGGGGGGAGTGACCGGAGCCGTCGACTGAGAGTGAACGAAGCAGTGGCTGAGTTGCAGCCATGGGTTAGGGTTTACTCTGGAAGTCCGGAGGAGAACGAGTTTGGGTTAGGGTTCAGGCGAGCTGGGGAGAAGAAGAGAATAGGAATTAGAGTTTCGGGATGGGGCTAGTCGCCGGAGCAGCCGGAGCAGACGGAGAAGACGAAGGGATGAGAAGAGTCCAGAGTTTTCTGATCAGTGGAGTGAAAATAAGAGGAGAGAGAAGGTGATTGGGATTTTATGTAAGGGGTCGGGCCGGGTTCTTGGGCCACAGGGCTGGGCTGTAAGAGCGGGCTGATAATTGATTTTAATGAATTATGGTTTAAACTAAATTTAGCAGTGAGAGGATCGGGCCGGGTCTTGGGCCAGTAGAGAATGGGCTGGTTGATTAAAGAAATTAAATTTAAATTTGTTAGATTAAATGAGCTGGGTTATATTTAGATTGGGCCGGGTTTCTGGGCTGAGCTTCGGGCTTAGGAAAATGGGCTAATAGATTGTAGTATAAATTTTAATATTGATGGGCTGGGTATATGTTGGGCTGAATGGGCTGGACTAAATCTGTCATTTCTGGAATAATAATTTACAGTAAATAATGGTTATTATTATTTTAGTAGTAATTGAACAATTTTGTTATATTAGTGAATTGTAAAATATCATTAGAAGCAAATGATTTAGAAAAATGCTTTACCATATATATATTTTGTTATAAATATTATCTTTTAATATTAGATAAATTATATTTTGTGAATTGTTAGCTATCAAGTGTTTTATAGACATAAATAGTTTTCTTACAAATATGGTTTTAAGTATTTTAAACTAAATATTATTTTCAAATAATATTTCCAAATATTGTATTATTTAGACTAATGCTATTCCTTTAAAAGTATTGAAAATACTTTCCAAGTAAACTTTAAGATATTTACTAGTATTTATTTTAGCAAACCATTTTCTAAAAAGATGATTTTTTTAAATGTAATTTAAGAGTATTTTCACTAAATGCTTATTTTGATTTATCTAAAAATATTGGCTACTAGTAAAGATTAGATTATGGTTAGAAATAACTTAGATTGGTTAATGTCATTATTCAAAACCCTAATAATTGTACAAATATTATAACAGGTGATTTACAACCATGCAATACTATTCTCGTGCAACCAAACCGAGGCAAGTACACTGACTTGACTTGTAGCTTGTTTTCTGTCTTACCTTCATGTGCCATGTTCTCATATCAGACACGAATTACACACGATTGCCTTGTACCATTGTTCATTCCTTGTACGTCATTGTTATTGCGGGGATTGGGAGAAATATTAGTTTTTGTGAGACCACACCCAACATAGGAAATTGTGGATAGCCTAATCGTACACTTCACGTACGATGAAGCCGGACCTTGTAGAGTTGACTCATTGACTCATTGCCTCATTGATTTATTGATTGCTCCTAAGCCGGTCACACATTAGTTTTAATATTTCAAAATTGTCACAATTGTATATTGATTGTCGTGATTCATTGCCTTGTACATTGATAGCCGTGTTCATTGTCTAGCATATTGATTGTCATCCATTACCTGCAGTTTTACATTTTATCTCTGGTACCGCAGTTTTACTTTCATTTCATGTTCTAGTATTCTGGTATTCTAGTTTCACCTTGTACTCTGGATTACAGATTACATTGTATATTGTCTGGTCAGGGTTGTACTTTGCTCTTTTCCTGATAGGATCGTTGCAGGTGAGTGGAGATTACATGGAGCTGGTGATTGCTTGGATATTGCAGCTTTTATTTTAGTTTATTTTTCTGAAAATTGTATTGTAGATATTCATTAATGTATATTATTTCATTTGACCGGATTTGTCTCCGACTGATTTTGTACTAAACACTTGATGGATATTGGTGATTTCTGGGAATGTTATAAAAGCTGTGTTTTGTTTACATTACATTGTGACTTGGAGTTTTCCTTAGTATTGTACAGCTTACTTCGTCGTGTCCATCGACGAAGGCTGGGCGTGTCCGACTCGTATCCGATTATTCGGGAGCGGGTCGTGACAGATAGGCATGTTTCTATGTACTTGCTATGTCCTCTGAGGACCTGATGATCTCTTCAGGTAGCTGATTGTATGGAATTAGTTAGCGGCTCATGATGGTAGTGATTACACCTGCAGGGACACAGGTATTTGCTTGTGATATTTCTTTATTATCCTCTCATGCTTTATATTCCATACCATGATATATTCTGTTTATTTTATAGACTCATATTATTCTTGGAGTCTAATCGGACATATATGCTAGTGGGCTGCAAACCACGACCCATAGTTGTTCATTCATGTCTTATATATTCTTGTGGAATGAGATACACTGTAGATTACCATATTAGCCATGATACCATGATCTGGACAGCTTATACGTACTCGAGTCGGGCTGAAGTCCGTTCAATACGTAGCTGGCTTGTTCACGAGCTCGCACCCGAAAAGCAGGTGCGGGTCGTGACAGCCTGCTTGGCGATGGCGCAGACGTTTGCTGACAACGACAGTTGATGGTAATCTGGGTGTAATGGTGCCTTGATTTAGGCACGTCTTGTGCCACAGATTCTTCTTCCGCTTGGGAGAGGGTTAGATCAACTGTCGTAGCACTCCCATTATACATGCAGGGAAGCTGTATGTAAGCACGGTCAGAGCGGGTATGGTGAGGAAGCTTCATATTGCTCCTGCAGGAACGCTACTCGTGTGGCTCCCTCTCCGTGGGAAGTACCTCTGGCTTGGCTTACGCACGGGAGTACCCTAATGGGAGGGAGATTCGACTGGTTGAGGCATCTGAGCGCGAGAGCCAGTCTTGTATAGTTTTCCATCGGCTGCGCGTGTTACTGTCAATACGAGCCTCTGGTCTATCGCTGGTGTCGCACGCTTGTTGTACGAAGCGCGAGCCACCTGGGATCTCTTCCTACTACCTCCAGCGGGGGAGAAGTATTCAGAGTCCGCCGAAGGTTTACCTGAAGGAAAAGCGATTCTGTCGAAGACAGATCTCCTTACCGGCAATACTCCCGTCGTGAGGGATTGGACCGGTGTGCGCTTCCTTTGGCATCGTTCCTTCGTCAGATCAACCATGGAACCACCATCTTCCTCGCCGTGCTTTCCCGGGATGGGAATCGGGCGAGGGGATAAGGCTGTAGCTGCCGGGATCTTCTCTGTGGCTTTAACATTGAGGGGGTCCTGAGACGCAGTTTCCGCCATCGTGTTGTTGGTTGCAGCCACCTTAGGCCTACAGACACGTCGAGTCTTCTTCGGTTGTACGAACCACTTCGAAGTCTTCGACTTTTCATCAGAGAGGAGATCTTCAAAAGCCTGCTGGTTGAAGCGTACGACCAACATGTCTTGAGAAGCTCCCAGCAAGTTGTCATCAGATTACGTCACCGCCTTATCATTGGAAGAGAATGTAGTCCCCAGCAGAGTCGTCATTTGTTCGACGTAACAAAAGGTTAAACGAACGTTTTACTTTATTGAATGTATAAGGTATCTGTGTACAAAGAAGAAAGTCCTAAACAGGATATTCTAAGTACAGGAAGAAGTGGTTTCTGGAAAACTGTGACGGTGGAGATCGAGCACTACAGCGGCTCCTTTACTCCGTTGACGATCTGACGACGAATTAACCTTGCTATGGCTCTCTGGCGCCTTTGATAGGACTCTGGGGTCATCGATCAAGACGCTGTCTGGATGAGAAGATCCCTTGAAGATGGTTGGTTGGTTGATTCTTTGGTTGATAGGTGGATGAGGGTGGTCGACTCTTTGTAGATAGAGATCGCTGCTCCTTTGAAGATTATCGATTGTCAATGTTCCCTCTCACTTTTCCCCCTCTCTTTGGTGGAAGAAGAACTCCTTTTATTTATAGAGAACCGAGCACATATGCGATGTGCATTAGGGTACTTGAGATATGAAAGAATCTGCCGTTATTGCACGGTGCGGACTTCTGTGGCGCTGACACGTGGCGGACATCGAGATTTCCTTCAAACGAGATCTCTGATGGTTATAAACATAACCGAATGAGGGGACACGTGGCGCGTGCCGATTTGCTTGCTCGGATAAAACCGAGTAAATCTTGGAATTTCATCCTAGATTTGGAGTCTAATTGATCCTCGTCTAAGATTTATATCAATATGATATGATATCAATCATGATTTAATTCCAATCTTCTCTGCAAGAGGCGGTTTAAACAAACCAATTGGGGTGGACCCATGCTTCCTGCGTCTCTGGTGAGGACTAAGTGCTGCTGTGCTTCTGGGGCGACGAGTAGACCGTGCTTCTGGAGACGACGGAACCTCTGTGCTTTCAGGCTACGAGTGGACTTGGATTCGAATGACGACGAGACTTCTGTACGTATATAGCAACTTATGAAGCTGTGTTTCGGGCTACCAGAGTCACTATGCTATAGGCAACAAGTAGGCTTGTACTTCAGGTTGACGAGGTTATTGCGCTTTTAGAGCGACAGGTTGACTTACATTAGTTGCGATGGGAATTCCTAAGTCTCTTGTAGAGAAGTGACTTAAGCTTCTGATCCGGAGCAGATGACTCCGCCATGGGAATGGAGATGGTGTGAGCATATCACCATCCTGCGCCTCATGCCGACGTGTTGGGAAAGAAGCGCGAAAACCTTTCCCCAAACCGGGAGTACCTGCGAGAGGACCGAACAATACAACGCACGAACCCAAAAACAATCACACAAAACAATCCACGCAGACACAGAGAATTTTTGACGTGGAAAACCCTTGCGGGAAAAATCACGGGACGATCGGAGTCCAACCCTGAGAAGCCTCCACTAATGGAATAGAAGAATTACACCCTCTACAAACTCCTCTCCGATCCAAATCGGATCCCCACAACACTCAGAGATAAGAACAATGATTACAAGGCTACGAAGGGCGAGAACGACGAGTAGAGATTACCCGAACACGATCTCCTTCGAATAGCGACCTTCAATCCTCCGTCTTATTCTCCAGAGTTGCAATGGCACTCTTGCCTCCTTCCTCTCTCAAACTTGTGTTACCTTGCGTTATGTTGCGTGAATGAATTAGGGTTGGGAAATCCCAACTTAACTCCCCAATCCCGTAACCAACCTGGACCGTTGGATTAGATCCAATGATGAAAACTCATCCTAAAATCCGCTTCAGCCCCCGACGACACAGAGTTCGGCCAGAACTCTGTGTGGGACATCCAGAATCTACTCGCCAAATCCTGGAATGGCCAGACCGAGTTCGGCCAGAACTCGGCCTGGGACTGAGTTCGGGCCGAACTCGGCAGACTCAGTCCAGAACCCCCCTTTGGGGCAGCAGCAGCAGCAACTCCTACTTCACGAGCTTCTCCGACATCGGACGGCGCTCGTCGCACTCCGGGATCTTCTCCACATAGGTTGGGAACCCCACCCACTCCAACAAATCTCCCCCTTCACAACTATGGAGAGGATGTCGTCATCCCGACGATCTGCCTGCAGTACTCAAACTTCCCCCTTGGTAGAATCTTCGTGAACATATCAGCTCCGTTGTCATCTGTATGAACCTTCTCAAGCTCCGCGTCCTTCTTCTCAACCACATCCCGTATCCAATGATACCGAGTCTCGATGTGCTTGGACCGGCTATGAAACGTCTGATTCTTCACAAGGTGGATAGCACTCTGACTGTCGCAAAGCAAAGTATACTGCTCTTGCTTCAGCCCTATTTCCTGCAACAGCTTCTTCATCCACAACAGCTCCTTGCAAGCCTCCGTCGCTGCAATATATTCCGCCTCCGTCGTCGACAAGGCAACACACTTCTGCAACCGCGACTTCCACGACACCGCTCCTCCCGCAAACATCATCACGTAGCCCGAAGTCGATCTCCTCGTGTCTACATCTCCAGCCATATCAGCGTCAGTATACCCAACCAGCTTCGGCTCGTCACCACCAAAGGAAAGTCTCCAACCAGCAGTGCCCTGAAGATATCGTAGAATCCACTTGACCGCTGTCACGCCCCAGTACTGGAATACTGAGACGGACTAGGCCAGCTACACCGTATGAGGTATATAAACGTCATACGGCGATCGTGGCTGTCAAGAGACTAGGGGGTGCATGCTACAATCAGGTCTCCTATGATCCCACAGAGCATCTATGTCCCAATCAATCAAAACAAAAAGCAGTAAATAATGATCATATAAGACAAAGCAGTAAGGCGTCCCCGACGCTTCATCAGAATGATTCATGAGTCTAGCTATACAAAATGATGAGCTAGTTCCGAGAGTCAATAGTACATAACTATAGTCAGCTGCAGTCTGATTTAATTACAATTATGTAAAGGAAACTAGTGTTCAGAACTGCCGGCTAAACAAGTGCCGGTGGCTAAACGCCAAGTACAAAATAGAAGATATCAGAGCGGTGAAGAAGAAACCCACTCATGGTCCCTGGCGCCCATACTCCTGGTGTGCACCATTATTCGGGTGGAAAGCTGGATCCTCTGGAGCTGCTACGAAATCTGGCCAAACAAAACCAGCGGGGTCAGGCCCCGAATAGCAAGTACCACAAGGGAGCACAAAAGAGTGAGATAAATCCAATAAGTTAGATAAGACCTGATTCATGAGTTATAGGCTTATACCATATCATCGAGACGATACGACACCCTTACAACCAAACAAGGACAAACGGTGCCAATATCGTACCGAGATAAGATATATCCTATAACCATGGGCAGGTAAAAGGGCTTCTGATCGCGACTTCGGTCCATAGCCTATCGCAGCACAATAGCCCAACCCAACAACCAAACAAGGACATGGGTTGGACCACGCACCACGATAGTCAATGTTTCTCAGTTGCTAACAGAAGAAAACATATCACAAACAAGTCAGCTTACAATCGGCCAATCAATCCTACGGCTTTCTATGATTTGCCTGGGTTATCCCAGTAATGTAATATATATATATATATATATATATATATATATATATATATATAGGAATCCTCAGATCGTATCGCATTCCAGCAGGGCTAGCCAAACCATTATATACAAGCAAGCACGAAATGCACCGGTCCCCCGAAAGGCCACCGCGCTAGAATAAGCAGTAACGGTTCCAGCTCTCCTATAGGAAGAGCTGGCTCGGCAGTCACAAATCAGATACTGCACTCCACTAGTGCGGATGACTATACAGTATCCGAGGCAGCCAACCCGATGCGCCAGGACGGGACCCAGGGCGGCTAGTGACGTACGATCTCGAGATTCTGTTCCCTCCCAATGCTTCTACCGATTTAAGTTGCTTAGATTAACCCTATCTCGATATTGGAATTACATGTCGTGGTCACATGGTCATCCTCCTATATGTTGTACCATAGTACGTGTACCCTAAGTATGAATTCACATTGGCTCAATCTAGATCCATGCTTAGTGTAATGCTTCAAACAACAAACAACATACCACGATACTATTACTGACCAATTACCATGACTTGCTGGAAGGTACACATGTATTGACATATAACACGAATGATCACTTAGCATGTAGAGTCACACCTCAGTGCACTCATTAAATGGCACCGCAGTGCATACTAATATTGTATCTCAATACACACTTAGAATATGTACCAGCACGTATACAGGTAATCAGGTCAGGAACATGGTCAAGTCAGAAAGTCACTCGGACTCCTCGTGACATAAAAGTCACATATGAATTCAGGTTAAAGTGGGACATGAAGGTCCTTGAAGCCAAGACAAAGATCTACAACTTTCATGTTGGGAGTTAGGAGAAATTCTGGCCACAATTCAGCCAAATAGGACTTAAAATAGCCAAAAACAGCCAAAATAGGCACTATGCGGCACTATTCAGCACTATGCGGCACTATTCAGCATCCTCATGCGGCTCGGCACTATGCGGCACTATGCAGTATCCTCATGCGGCTCGGCACTATGCGGCACTATGCAGCATCCTCATGCGGCTCGGCACTATGCAGCACTATGCAGCATTCTCATGCGGCTCGGCACTATGCAGCACTATGCAGCATCCTCATGCGGCTCGGCACTATACGGCACTATGCAGCATTCTCATGCGGCTCGGCACTATGCGGCACTATGCAGCATCCTCATGCGGCTCGACACTATGCAGCACTATGCAGCATTTTCATGCGGCTCGGCACTATGCAGCACAATGCAGCATCCTCATGCGGCTCGGCACTATGCAGCATCCTCATGCGGCTCGACACTATGCGGCACTATGCAGCATTCTCATGCGGCTCGGCACTATGCGGCACTATGCAGCATCCTTATGCGGCTCGGCACTATACAGCACTATGCAGCATTCTCATGCGGCTCGGCATTATGCAGCACTATGCAGCATCCTCATGCGGCTCGGCACTATGCGGCACTATGCAGCATTCTCATGCGGCTCGGCACTATGCGGCACTATACAGCATCCTTATGCGGCTCGGCACTATGCAGCGGCACTATTCATCCTTATGCGGCTCGGCACTATGCGGTACTATGCAGCACTATTCATCGTCCCTGTCAAAACCAGGACTGATGACATAAAAAAATATCCAAATATTGTTTTGGCCATAACTTCCTCAAAACAAGTCGAAATCTAACTTTTCAAAGGTCAAAATTGGATAGAATTGAATTCCCTACAACATAGGACCATTAGTTTTCGAAAATAACCAAGTTTGATAGATCAAAACCATGAAAACCCATAGAACCCTAGTTTTAGAAACTTAGATCTACACCAAACTAGCCATTAAAATCAAAAACTCCAAGAACTAAACTTGTAGAGAATGAAGAGAAGAACAATATAGACAAATAATATCAAAGAAAAATCAAGAAATAAAAATGTAATAATCTCTCCATTTGGTGCAAGATGTACTTGCCTAAAAGTTTGCTTGAGAAAAATAAATGAAAGAGTGAATGAGGAGAGAGAGTGTGGAAAAGAATATATATAGGGGTTGGGTTGACTCAAAGAAACCCTAAGCTTAAGTATGCTCTTAACTACATGACCAATGACATGTTAAATGCTTCATGATACAACTAATTAAATTAATTAAATAAAATCCTAACCACAACACGGTTCAGAAATCTTATCATCAAAACAGTGAACCACGCCTACAACCAGACAAGGACAAGGGGTGGCACACTAATCCGCGACGAGATACTGTTCCATGCCATGGCCAGTTACAAATACAGGATAAATACAATAAAGATACAGGTGCCGATACCATATACATAAAAAAAATCAAAAATTTACGTATTCCGGGAATGGGGAGTGACATCTCTACCCTCCTTAGAAAAATTTCGTCCTCGGAATTTCGATAAGGCTTGTCGAACGCGCTCTCAGATCACGAAATACACTCATGACATAATGCAAGCACAATTATCAAACAACACATGACATATGAATAGATTACGAAAGAAAGTACTATTAAGTAAAAGCACAAACAATAATCATACCATAGAAGGAAAGTGATCGGAGACATACGAATAAAATATGCCTCTCAAGTCAGGTAGGAATTCGTCCTCGATGTCCTACACTGACTCCCAAAGTGGACAAGGGTCAACGCTTGAGATAAGTCGGTACCAATGACTAAATCAAGAACGAGACTCTGCCCAGGACGTACTCTCGTAATCAAGACACATGATGAATATCACGTATCACATGATACGAGAGCAGATGAGTGAGACGAGAAAGTCGCCTTCACTCTTCGAATATAGAACTCAAGGAATTATAATGAATAATACTCAAAACTTACCCAAAATCTGACCGCCTTCAGCCAACCTCTGCTCTAATACTCCAAATTCTTCTTGTCTTTGTCCCTGCCTTCCCTGGCCCTGCTGTTGTGGCCTCTGCGGTCCTGCTTGATGTTGTACTTGTCGGTACATCTGAGCTTGTGTCAGTAATGGACGCTGGACTAGTGGCCTCACTGCTAGTAATGGCCCTTGATACGGTGCTACCTCTGGAGCTGGCAACGCCAAAAACCGTTGAGCTGGCCCTCCTGGCCTCTGCATCATAGGACAATTGGCAATCCTATGATATGGACTGCCACACCTCAAGCATAATCCATTAGCTGAACGACACACATCCCTAGTGTGCCCTCCCTTACCACAGTAAGTGCAACCTACTGGTGCTTCCTGACGCTGCTGCTGGTTCCTCTGTTGCTGCTGTCGAACTGGTGTAGTCACAATTGTCGTGACTGGTGCTGCATCACGAATACGGACGCCAGGTGCTGGTGCTGACGTCCGAGGTACTGCTCCTCCCCCAGCACTCTGCGTATGAGACCTCTTCTGGCCCCCAGTCCTTGCTGATAACCTTTGAATAGTAAGCTCGTGCCTCCGAGCCGCCGTCAATACTGCATCGAATGTCTGGTAGTCGTGCCCCTCGACCAGCTGCAAAATCTCTAGGTGAAGTCCCTGCTGGAACCTCATTGCTCTCTCTGGCTCTGTCGCCACCATCATCCGAGCAAACCTACTTAACCTGCAGAACTCCGCTGCATAACCATCCACCGTCTTACCAGCCTGCTTGAGACTGATAAACCTCTGCTGTAGCTCATATCGCGCTACCACGCCAAAGTACTTGGCCTTGAATCTGGTACTGAAGCTATCCCAGGGAACAGGACGCCTCATTCCAACCTCTTCCGATGCCCACCAATCGCGGGCGAGATCCTGAAGTAAAAGTCTGACCTGGTCAACCTTCTCTTCTGCTGGAACCTTTGCTGCAGTCAATATGGCCTCTGTATCCTGAAGCCAAGCATCCGCCGTGATGGCATCCTCCGTGCCGTCAAAATATCTTGGGTTAAGTCGACAAAACCTCCCGGACGCTCCTGAATCATTCCTGACACTTCTCTCAAGGGCTAATTGCAACCCCTGATTCTGTAGCACATTCTGTTCTTGCTGTCGGGTTTGTTGTTGCTGTTGGGCTGCCATCTGGCGTTGCTGGGTCTCTAATAATCCTCTGATAATCTGCAACAGTGCCGGCGCATCTAGTGCTACTGGTACTACCGGTACCACTGGAGGTACGGGATCCTCTGGCCTTTGTAGCTCAACTGGCTCATGCTCGGTAACGTTTTCGATGTGAATCTGTCCAGGTAGAGGGGCTACCCCTTGCTGATCTCCAACTGGTCCCTGATCTACTGGATTCTCTCCCATGTCGGCTCCTCCAATAGCCGAGAATGATGTGACCCTAAAGGAAAGGATACAAGGTATCAAAAGACAGGATGGGAAGGAATCGAGGATGACAATCATGTTAGCAATCAAGGTGGGAGAAAGAGAAGACGAATCAGGAGATCAAGGGGAACATGTTTTGATTGAGACTCCTATAATCGTAACACCCCACAAGTCTGAAAAACAGACCTGCATGGACCACCACTAAAACCTTGTCACGCTCCAGTACCGGAATACTGAGACGGACTAGGCCAGCTACACCGTATGAGGTATATAAACGTTATACGGCGATCGTGGCTGTCAAGAGACTAGGGGGTGCATGCTACAATCAGGTCTCCTATGGTCCCACAGAGCATCTATGTCCCAATCAATCAAAATAAAAAGCAGTAAATAATGATCATATAAGACAAAGCAGTAAGGCGTCCCCGACGCTTCATCAAAATGATTCATGAGTCTAGCTATACAAAATGATGAGCTAGTTCCGAGAGTCAATAGTACATAACTATAGTCAGCTGCAGTCTGATTTAATTACAATTATGTAAAGGAAACTAGTGTTCAGAACTGCCGGCTAAACAAGTACCGGTGGCTAAACTCCAAGTACAAAATAGAAGATATCAGAGCGGTGAAGAAGAAACCCACTCATGGTCCCTGGCGCCCATACTCCTGGTGTGCACCATTGTTCGGGTGGAAAGCTGGATCCTCTGGAGCTGCTACGAAATCTGGCCAAACAAAACCAGCGGGGTCAGGCCCCGAATAGCAAGTACCACAAGGGAGCACAAAAGAGTGAGATAAATCCAATAAGTTAGATAAGACCTGATTCATGAGTTATAGGCTTATACCATATCATCGAGACGATACGACACCCTTACAACCAAACAAGGACAAACGGTGCCAATATCGTACCGAGATAAGATATATCCTATAACCATGGACAGGTAAAAGGGCTTCTGATCGCGACTTCGGTCCATAGCCTATCGCAGCACAATAGCCCAACCCAACAACCAAACAAGGACATGGGTTGGACCACGCACCACGATAGTCCATGTTTCTCAATTGCTAACAGAAGAAAACATATCACAAACAAGTCAGCTTATAATCGGCCAATCAATCCTACGGCTTTCTATGATTTGCCTGGGTTATCCCAGTAATGCAATATATATATATATATATATATATATATAGGAATCCTCAGATCGTATCGCATTCCAGCAGGGCTAGCCAAACCATTATATACAAGCAAGCACGAAATGCACCGGTCCCCCGAAAGGCCACCGCGCTAGAATAAGCAGTAACGGTTCCAGCTCTCCTATAGGAAGAGCTGGCTCGACAGTCACAAATCAGATACTGCACTCCACTAGTGCGGATGACTATACAGTATCCGAGGCAGCCAACCCGACGCGCCAGGACGGGATCCAGGGCGGCTAGTGACGTACGATCTCGAGATTCTGTTCCCTCCCAATGCTTCTACCGATTTAAGTTGCTTAGATTAACCCTATCTCGATATTGGAATTACATGTCGTGGTCACATGGTCATCCTCCTATATGTTGTACCATAGTACGTGTACCCTAAGTATGAATCCACATTGGCTCAATCTAGATCCATGCTTAGTGTAATGCTTCAAACAACAAACAACATACCACGATACTATTACTGACCAATTACCATGACTTGCTGGAAAGTACACATGTATTGACATATAACACGAATGATCACTTAGCATGTAGAGTCACACCTCAGTGCACTCATTAAATGGCACCGCAGTGCATACTAATATTGTATCTCAATACACACTTAGAACATGTACTAGCACGTATACATGTAATCAGGTCAGGAACATGGTCAAGTCAGAAAGTCACTCGGACTCCTCGTGACATAAAAGTCACATATGAATTCAGGTTAAAGTGGGACATGAAGGTCCTTGAAGCCAAGACAAAGATCTACAACTTTCATGTTGGGAGTTAGGAGAAATTCTGGCCACAATTCAGCCAAATAGGACTTAAAATAGCCAAAAACAGCCAAAATAGGTACTATGCGGCACTATTCAGCACTATGCGACACTATTCAGCACTATGCGATACTATGTAGCATCCTCATACGGCTCGGCACTATGCGGCACTATGCAACATCCTCATGCGGCTCGGCACTATACGGCACTATGCAGCATCCTCATGCGGTTCGACACTATGCAGCACTATGCAGCATTCTCATGCGGCTCGGCACTATGCAGCACTATGCAGCATCCTCATGCGGCTCGGCACTATGCGGCACTATGCAGCATTCTCATGCTGCTCGGCACTATGCGACACTATGCAGCATCCTCATGCGGCTCGGCACTATACAGCACTATGCAGCATTCTCATGCGGCTCGGCACTATGCGGCACTATGCAGCATTGTCATGCGGCTCGGCACTATGCGGCACTATGCAGCATCCTTATGCGGCTCGGCACTATGCAGCGGCACTATTCATCCTTATACGGCTCGGCACTATGCGGCACTATGCAGCACTATTCATCGTCCCTGCCAAAACCAGGACTGATGACATAAAAAAATATCCAAATATTGTTTTGGCCATAACTTCCTCAAAACAAGTCGAAATCTAACTTTTCAAAGGTCAAAATTGGATAGAATTGAATTCCCTACAACATAGGACCATTAGTTTTCGAAAATAACCAAGTTTGATAGATCAAAACCATGAAAACCCATAGAACCCTAGTTTTAGAAACTTAGATCTACACCAAACTAGCCATTAAAATAAAAAACTCCAAGAACTAAACTTGTAGAGAATGAAGAGAAGAACAATATAGACAAATAATATCAAAGAAAAATCAAGAAATGAAAATGTAATAATCTCTCCATTTGGTGCAAGATGTACTTGCCTAAAAGTTTGCTTGAGGAAAATAAATGAAAGAGTGAATGAGGAGAGAGAGTGTGGAAAAGAATATATATTTGGGTTGGGTTGACTCAAAGAAACCCTAAGCTTAAGCATGCTCTTAACCACATGACCAATGACATGTTAAATGCTTCATGATACAACTAATTAATTAATTAAATAAAATCCTAACCACAACACGGTTCAGAAATCTTATCATCGAAACAGTGAACCACGCCTACAACCAGACAAGGACAAGGGGTGACACACTAATTCGCGACGAGATACTGTTCCATGCCATGGCCAGTTACAAATACAGGATAAATACAATAAAGATACAGGTGCCAGATACCATATACATAAAAAAAATCAAAAATTTACGTATTCCGGGAATGGGGAGTGACAACCGCACTCCAATGTACCCTTCCAGGATTTGAAAGATACCTGCTAACCGTACCAACTGCATGAGCAATATCTGGCCTCGTACACACCATCGCATACATAAGGCTCCCCACAGCTGAAACATATGGAACCCGCTCCATATCTTCCTTTTCGTCCTCGGTAGATGAACACTGCTCCTCAGTGAACTTAAAGTGAGCCGCAAGAGGGGAAACTCACTTTCTTCGACCCGTCCATCCCGAAACGCTGAAGTACCCGGTGAATGTACTTCGTTTGGGACAAGTGTAGCAGTTTGGACTCTCTCTCTCGGTTGATCTCCATTCCAAGAATAGTCTTCGCTGCGCCCAAATCCTTCATAGAGAAGGCCGTGCCCAGTTGGCGCTTCAGCTCCGCTATCCTAGTGGCATTCCGACCCACTAATAGCATATCATCAACATAGAGCAGTAAAATGATGAAATCATCATCGGCAAAATACCTCACAAATGCACAATGGTCCGACGTCGTCCGTGCATAACCATGCTCCCCCATAAACGACTCGAACTTCCTGTACCACTGCCTCGGAGCCTGCTTCAGACCATACAAGCTCTTCCTCAACCGGCAGACCAAATGTGACTTGCCCTTCCCACAGAATCCCTCCGGCTGCTCCATGTACAACTCCTCCTCAAGATCACCATGGAGGAACGCCGTCTTCACGTCCATCTGCTCGACCTCCAAGTCGAGACTGGCTGCTAATGCTAGCACCACCCGAATAGATGAATGCTTGACGACAGACGAAAAGATCTCATCATAATCCACGCCTTTCCGCTGACCGTAGCCTTTGACTACCAGCCTCGCTTTGTATCGAGGGTGAGTAGCATCATCCGTCTGCTTCACTCTGAACACCCATCGATTCTTCAAAGCCTTCTTGCCCTTTGGCAACTGCACCAGATCATAAGTGGAATTGGTGTGCAAGGAACTCATCTCCTCCTGCATAGCCACCATCCACTCCTGCCTGTGTTCGTCTTCCATAGCCTCTGCAAAACTTTCGGGCTCTCCCGTCAGTCAATAGCACATACTCATCTGGTGAGTATCTCGTAGATGGTCGACGATCCCTGTCACTCCTTCTCAGTGGAGCCACTAGTGCTGGCTGTATACCAACAGCCTCTTCCCCTTCAGGAACTGCCTCCCCGGCATGCATCTCCTGAGGGACACCCTGACCACCATTAGATGGCTGATGATCAAGGTTGGGAGCAACTCCATGTACCGGCTCCCCCATAACAGGATCCTCTGCGATGTCCTCTGGAAACTGCTCGAAGCGAAA
>JANAVB010002199.1:16954981-17099981 GCA_029216955.1 Iris pallida
GACCTTGGTTGACTACTTTGACTGAACGTCGAAGTAGAGTCAACATTTGACCTAGGTTAGACTAGTTTGACCTAGAGTTGACCAGTTGACCAAAAGTCAACTGTAAGTCGACCATTGACTTAGATTGACCTAGTTTGTTTTGCTTTGACTTGTCTTGACCTAGTTTGACTTAGTGTGACTTGATTTACTTCCAAACCCTTATGTTGATACAGTATTTCCACTATAGGTCCTCGAGGCACTGTTCTTGGACCAGTTGACATATTCCACCAGATCTCAGGCGAGTACATTCTCTGAACTTTTCCAATTTATGCTGACTGATATAATCTATGTAATTAGTGTAGATATGCTTGTTCGACACATTGGTCACACGGGTTGGTATTCATGGATCCCGACATGAGGTGTATTCCTTGTTGTCTTGGTATGTCTTGTGCAAGCCCCTTGTAGTTCTTGTGCAGTACATGGACGCCGATTCTCAAGGAGACTTGCTCCCTTCTCGTAGAATCTCGCGTCGTGACGTGTCTTGTTTGGATCCACTCTACCAGTCGGGACGGGGAGTACTAGTGTAGATGTGTGGTCATTACCCACCTTGTTTATTCTTGTAGACCTTGAATGCTACCAATCTACACTCCACGTGGGATTGGCTGATCATAACCTTGTGCAGACCCAATCCGGCCACATGTTGTAGCTAGTATTCACACACCTAGATATATGATTCTTGATTCTTGTACATGCCATGATCAGTTACTTGCCTTGTTCTAGCTCTAGTTTTACAGCTTACCTTGCCATGATTCTCACATGTACATTCCATGATTTCTTGTATATACTCTCATTTACAGATTATAGCTTTTGTCATATCTTGTGAAATGTTGTTAGTGGATTGTGTCGTTCATCCTGACTGGATATGTTGATAAAATTTTAGGAGTAGTTGTGCCACATTGTTGGACTGCAGGATGATTCTAGCTGAGGTGGTTCTCACTGTTACTCTATGTGAGTTGCCTAGTAGTACCTTTAGTTGTCTTGTTCTCATTCTTTATTTTCCTGTCTTATGATCTTTCTAGTAGTTCTAGATGTTCTTGTGTTTAGTTATCTTTCTTGTCTTATCTTCCTTAGATGTTGTTTTGTGATTGAGTACATTGGTAGATATTAGTAGTTCATGGACCTTCTAGTTGTAGTGTATTTATTGGGAACTAGACAGCGTTCTACCGCCGATACTGCGGCGTAGGCTGGACGTGACCCACGTATTCGTATCCGTAATGCTGGGTGCGGGTCGTGACAATCCTTCACTTTCTGGCTCAGACGCCTGAGTCTTGCTGCCTGAGGATATACCGTAAGATTGTAATTTTCTTCGGACTCAGTATGGTTGCTACCCCCAGTCTGGTGACTGGCTGTGCCAATGGAGACATCTGTGTCGTATTGTGCCTCGTCAGATTGGAACACAGGGTTGTCGTGCATGGTAGGAGGCTGGCTACCCCCAGTTTTTGACAAGGCATCCAATACAGATTTGGAAACAAGTGCTTGGAACACACCTGCATTGGGTATCTTAGCTTTACTGTTCTTGACCTCCTCCTTGGTTAACAACTGATATGTGAGGATTCTGGAAGGGCTCCTTAAAAGCTCTGGAATCCTGCGCCGCGGGGCTCGTCTTCTCTATGTCTCATCGACCCCCTGTTAGGCCTCTGGCGTGGAGTCGGCTGGAGTAGTCTCTGGAAGAGGAGCGCCTGTGTAGCTTTCCCTTCCCGAATTTTTTTAAAATATTTTTATATTATTTGATTTAAATAGTGATTTAGAATCTTATAAATAATTATTTAGTCAATTATTACGGTAGATGACTTTAGCCATGGTTGGATTTTGAAGTACCAGACGACTAGGAATCATGGCACGGATAGTGCAGTAGCGTGCCTTGACTAGTGTATTAGCCATGCCAGGAAGGCCGAGCCATAGTGATGTCCTAACTAGGAAAACATGCTAAGTTGCAACTTAAACCCTATAGATTAATTAATTATGTATTAATTAGATTATGATTTAGGAGACCCGGTTGTGCAAATTAGTCCGGACTGGACCCGAACTAAGCTCAAGCCATGCAGGCTATAGTGAGACCAAAGACGTCAATGTAAGTAGGTAGATGTATATATACTTAATGACAGTCCATTTTAAAGCCTAGTGATAAATTCTATAGTAGAATATTAAATATTGCATAATAAGATTTTATTTCTGGTATTATTATTATTGCTATAAATGGTATATATATAATTATTACCAGCTGATTCCTATCTTCTAGCAAATAAATATAGAAGGGTAATTAGAAAAAGTATATATATATATATATATATATATATATATATATATATATATATCTATATATATATACATATATATTTTTTTAGCCTAGTGATAAATTCTATAGTGATAAACAGTCCATTTTATAGCCTAGTGATAAATTCTATAGTAGAATATTAAATATTGCATAATAAGTATTTTATTCTGGTATTATTATTATTGCTATAAATGGTATATATATAATTATTTCCAGCTGATTCCTATCTTCTAGCAAATAAATATAGAAGGGTAATTAGGAATTTAAAGTAAATGTATATATATATTATATATATATATATATATATATATATATATATATATATATATAATATATATATATAATATATATATATATATATATATATATATAGGGTAAAAAAAAAAATATATATATAGGGTAAATAAATAATATATAAATGTATGGATGTATATAAAAATATATTATATATGCGTATATGTGTAAATATATATAAATATGTGAGTAAAAAAAATATAAATATGTGAGTATATATACTATATGTGCGTATGTGTATATATAAATGTAATAGTATTATGTTTATACATAATTGTGTGTGTGTGTGGTATATATATATATATATATATAGATATATATATATATTATATATATATATATCTATTTATATATATATATATATATCTATATATAATGAAAAAAAAAAAAAAAAAAAAATATATATATCTATATATATATATATATATATGAATGTATTTATATATTAGTAGTTGCTAATAAATAAATAGAAAAAGAAAAGAAAAAGAAATAAAAGAAATAAAACCAAAAACAAGGCCAGCCCAGCCCAAGCCAGCCCAGCCCAGCCCAGCCCAGAAGACAGCCCAGCCCAGGCCAGAGTCCAAACTCCCAGTCGAGCGGAACACAGGATTTCCGATCATGTTATAACTGGCTACATGTACGCTCGAGGGAGGAACTAAACCCTAAATCCAATCATATCTAGCGACCCCCGACCTAGAAGGTGACAGCGCTACCCCAGTGCCGTCGCGAGGTAGCCAGCGACGGCCAAAGCCGCCATGCGAGCGCGCGCAGCGCTGAAAACACCGACCGACAGCAGCAATAGCAGTTGGCACGGCCTACTTCGCGTGCGATTATCTCCGTCGTCGTGCAGTGATTTCACGAACCACTTAAACAGGTCTGAACCTAACCTATACCTCCTTAAATCCCTTCAAGTAGATTGATTTGTAGTGCGTTACCGTGATGAAGAAATCGAACTAAAAATCCCAAGAAACTTGTTCAAATCTGAACAAAAATACGAATCAAACCCCCGACTTGGAAGGCTGATTTCGGCCAACCTATTGACAATTCCTTAGAACCAATTCATGTCAGTCATAGACAACCTATACGAGATTGAAACCCCATTTTTACTTTCATTTATAATTGTTTAAACAGAAAGATATTTATTCGTGAAAATCGAAAAAATCCGATAAAACTATTTTTCAAAAACTAGAAATTCTTCCGATCCAACGTGCGTCCCGCCAATCCGGGCGACGTGGTCGCGAACCGTAAGCATCGAAAGGTGCGTAATGGATTCGTGGACGTGTGGGCTTTGTAACTCCTCTTTCCGAATTTTTATTATTATTTTTTTTATTGTACTTCAAGGTAATTTTTCGTCGAGACTTCGTTAATGGCATTTTCTTTTATTAAAAACTAATCTCAGAAATTTAAATGTTTTTGAGAATACTGCTTTGTTTAATAAAAAGATTTTATCGAAGTATTTTTAAGTTAAGTCTTAGATTCATAAAAATATAATTATCTATTATTCTTTATGTAAAATCCCTAAATTTCTACTATATTTTAGTACTGATTTTTTTTTGTATTTATACGTCGCATAGTCGTATTGTACGTTGCACGGGAATTTGCTTTTTTTTGTATTTACTCGTCGAGTGCGAATACGTGCGAGGTACATATTCTTAGAAAAATAATTTTTGATTTTATTATCGGTAATGGTTTCAAAATTATATATATTAATTATTTTTATTAAAAGTTGTGAAAAGTATCTATCGAGGTTGCCAAAACTTATTATTTTAGTTATTTATAAAAGGCTATCTTATTTTAATAAGTGGTAATTAGAAAAATTAGATTATGTGAATATTCTACTCGTGTAAAGCATGAAAATTATTTCATGTATATTTTCAAAATTATTTTTATTATTTATAATAATTTATTTAGCAAGAAGGTATTTTAAATATGTAAATATTTATGTTTATTTTTTAAATTATTTTACCTAAATTATTTAAAGGGTATTTTGAAGATATTTCCTACTAATTTTTAAAATATATATTGGAATTTTTGAAATTAATTATTATATAAATTTTATAAAAAGATATTTTGGATATATTTGTGATAAATTAAATTGTTATTTGATTTATTGATTTAAATTAAATAGTTTAATTTAAATGTGTAATTTATCTATATTTAAATAGGATTTGGATTTAGATATGAATGTATTGGTTTAAATTTAATAATAGAATTATCTATTTGAGTTTAAATAAATTTAGTCTCTATCTACATTAGATTATAATTGATTGAGTTACTTTTAAATTAATTTGAATTAAATAGTGAAAAATCTAAGGGGAATTAAAACTCTTCTTAATCCTTATCTAGATAAGATTTTGTAAACCCCTTGATTTTTCAAAATAAATATTTGTAGAATTTCTGGATTTTTAAATAACTATTTATTGACTTATTATATAATTTGTATTATTTTACATATAAGTATAGTGCTCATTGGTGAATTTAGTATAAAAAATATATAAAGCTATTTTTCTAGTACATTAAGGATCTAAACTATATTATACAATTTTTTTCCTCAAAATTTTAGGATTTATTTCATAACTTTTATTACTTTCTACATGTTACTTATATTGTACACTATTTACATAATATAGAATAAATGTCAAATTAGTATTGGATATTTCAGCTTGTATAAATGAGATTAGATGAAGGTTGTTTAAATAAATATTAACTATAGTTATTATATAGTAATTTTAAATAATATTATTGATAATTTAGATAAATATAAACTATATTTTAAATTAATACTAATCCTACTTCTACTTGGAAAACATCTCTATCTATATCCTATCCTAACAAAGCAAACACCAATTTATTTAAATCAAATCCTATCTAATTTAGGAGATAAATCTGAAATAAATACCTATATAAACCCAATACATCCGCCTTCTATCATCCATAATTCGAAATTATTTTTAGTCCAATAGAAACTCTAAAATTCGTTATTAGAATTCAGCCCCGCTTTTTGGTAGCAAAGCAACTTGGAACAACGATATCTCCTAGTTCCGAACTCCGTTTCGCCTCCAGTTTTTTTTAAAAGAACGTATCGAGGTAAGGTTTCCAAAAACATATTTTAATAGATAAAATTCGTTCTGTAGATTTCTGTAAAAATATTTGAGTATTAGATGTCCGAAAAATAAACGTGTTTCAGTATTTTTGCGATTTCGGGAGTTTCCGGAAACGAAAATGCGATCCGTTTAGTTTTTGGAAAGCTAATACGAAAGCCTATGCCATATCCTAATTATAGAATTTATTAAATAATTCTAGTAGGTATAGTATTAATTATAATTAGATAATAGACTATTTTCAGCATCCGGAGATGTTTGTTTGGACCTTAGTTCCTCAGCAGCCGTTGTTCTACCTACTTTCCTGTCTGATCTTCGCCACCACATGCTCAGGACCCAGGCAAGTATGCCTTGCTAATTTACTGTCATATTATTTATTTTTCGTATTATTTACTTTGTTTCATATTGTTAGTTTCCTTTGTTATAAATTGCGCGTCCAAGCCACACTTCGGTGCAAGCGACTCTATTAGTCGTTACTTTACTATATGCATGTTAACTTAGTTTTAGTTGACTACCTTCTTGGGGGATATTCTTATATCTCCTTTGGCCATGACACCTACACTACACGGTTTGAGACATTTTGTTAGGGGGCATGACTTATGGACTGGCCATCTTTATTGTCGTGTGACGGATAGATCGTAACTGCTACGATTAAGGTATAGAGACTCGAACAGTTACAAAACTGGGCGGGTCATGAACATGACTTGAACAGTGTGGGAAATATTGGGGAAGGACAGTCGCTAGTGCGTATGGGAAGCCAAACAGGTAAACCACAGTCTCCGGATGGAACTGTGGCGATTTATTTGCAGATGTCCTCTGACGTTTTGGACGTTACGGACGTATACGGATCACTGGATGCCAATTACGTACACATAGCCTAAAATCCCACCCATGCGCATGAAAGTTGTCCTCTAAATTGTACATTAGGCGGTTAGAAATCTCCTTTGCATATTTGTGTCTAGGATAGTCTTTTATATATTATTTATTATTCTGACAGTTCATATTAGCTTGTTCTTCATGTATCTTGCTACGTCCGTCTGAGGACCTGGTTATTCCCCAGGTGTGGTTCATGTCTTCCGCAGGTATCTTAGCCGGGATCGTGGTCTTCTCCATTTATTCGAAGATGACGTAACTTGGTTCCTCCTTGCTACTTCCACTTAGTCCTTTTATATATCATGTACTTCTTCCTTTTTATTTTGGTTGGTAGTGGATGTGTATCCACCCAACATATTATACCAAGACAATTTATTATATACTATCTTTTATTCCTTTATTTTGTGGATGAGATTTAGTTTGTCTTGGATTACTACATTTTACAGCTTATGTATTTATAGAGGCCTACGTACTTCGTATGAATACAGCTGGCATGTCTACGTTCCTAGTCCTACGTATATTGGGACTGGGGCGTTACACTTTATTATCAGGATAAACAAAATTATTTGATTTTTTGGTTTTGAATATTGAGTTGATATTCTTATGTTCGAAAAATATTTATTACTGGTAATCCATTGTGAAAGAGATTTGAAGTTCTGCCTTTAAATTATTTATATTAATCATTGCAATCGTTGGTAGGTTGCGAATAAACCCTTGTTGTCATATGAATTGGATTTGAACCTATAAGATTTAAGACTTAACTTTTTCTAGATATTAAAAGATATTTAAATTATTATAGTAGTTAATTATTTAATTTTGAATCTAATATAAATGATTTACATTCTTGATTATATCAAAGTTATATTTAAAATATTTTATGATAATCAATTATTTAATTTCAGTTTTAATTTATAAAATCTGAATTATTTGGTTAGGTCAAATAGTAATTTAAATTAGCATTCCTATCTCCTAACATATTATGATTAAACTAGATTGTTTTAAATATTTATTTGACTTGATCTAAAGGGAAAGTCCTATCTACTAGAAACTTACTCCTTATCCAAGTAGGAGATTAATTCCCTACTTAAGGGATTGCCTATTGCTATTCTACCAAGCAAATTCTCATTAGCCACAAACATCCAGCAACCACCAGAGCCCGACTGCCCTTCGGCAATATCGTGCTGCCAACACCACCGAGGTCGTGTCCGTCCTCCTCCCCTGCCCTTCCGACATCACCACCACCATCACAGAACTTCGACCACCCCCAATTCCGGCCAAATCAAAGATCATATTGCCATCGTGTCAATCGGGTCCGACCCGAGTGTCCGTGATCGTGTCCATCCATCTTATTCCACTTTTTATTATATTTACATCAAACCATTACCATGTCCGACACACCAGACACGCCACACTCGGAGCGAGGGTTTGGTATTCCATTTATCTCTTGTTTACTTGTTCTTCTTGCAGTTCATTTATGCGTAGTTGATCCCGTATCCGTGTTCATAGTTACCTGTCAGTAGCCACTTGTCAGTTTCTGTCTCGTTTCATGTTTATAGCATGTTTATACTCTTATGCATGATTAAACTGTTAGATAGGCTTTTTATGTATCTTGTTATGTCCCCTGAGGACCTGATGATCTCTTCAGGTAGTTGATTGCATGGAGTTAGTTAGCGGCTCATGATGGTAGTGATTACACCTGCAGGGACACAGGTATTTGCTTGTGATATTTTTTATTATCCTCTGTGCTTTATATTCCATACCATGATATATTCTGCTTATTTTATAGACTCATATTATTCTTGGAGTCTAATTGGACATATATGCTAGTGGGCTGCAGACCACGACCCATAGTTGTTCATTCATGTCTTATATTCTTGTGGATTGAGATACACTGTAGATTACCATATTAGCCATGATACCACGATCTTGACAGCTTATACGTACTCGAGTCGGGCTGGAGTCCGGTCGATACGTAGCTGGCTTGTTCATGAGCTCGCGTCCGAAAAGCGGGAGCGGGTCGTGACAAGTTTTTATGGTGGCCCATGCAGGTCAGAGCATATCGTATCGGTTACGTAACTGTACTGATACAAGCCTGCGAATTTGACTAAACTCTTAAAAATCTCAATCCACTCTGCCTTGAAAATTTTCCTAGAAATTTTCTACGTCCTTAAAAACTCCATATTTGCTCTCGATTATACTTCCTTGCTTTCCGTACCATTGAATCTCGTCCCTTCATTTTTGGAGTGGCGAATGATCGTGCTGACTAGAATTCATCAAAAATTCTTAAATTATAGTATAATATTGCATGATTATTGAGTATTGGTTGTTTATAGATATGAGGGATTATAGATGCCATACGCCCAAAAATATCTGTTGGTAGAATTGTTAGCAACTAGTTAGAAGACTATAAGATTTTAATGACCGTGTTTTAAGGAGTAGTGTGACCAAAGGTGGGTAGAAGTCCCCAAGTATTTGGAGTTATAAAATGGTTAGAGAAGATTATAGAATATTTTTGAGAAATTAAATTTGAGGAGATTAAGGAAATACTAGACTTTAAATTTTAAGGAATAGTTATGAATTAGAATTTCGAGGACGAAATTATTTTTAAGGTGGGTAGATTTATAGCTTCCCTTCCCGAATTTTTTTAAAATATTTTTATTATTTATTTGATTTAAATAGTGATTTTAGAATCATATAAATAATTATTTAGTCAATTATTACGGTAGATGACTTTAGCCATGGTTGAGTTTTGAAGTACCATACGACTAGGAATCATGGCACGGATAGTGCAGTAGCGTGCCTTGACTAGTGTATTAGCCATGCCAGGGAAGGCCGAGCCATAGTGATGTCATAACTAGGAAAATCAGGCTAAGTTACAACTTAACCCCTATAGATTAATTAATTATATATTAATTAAGATTATGATTTTAGGAGACCCGGTTGTGCAAATTTAGTCCGGACTGGACCCAAACTAAGCCCAAGCCCATGCAGGAATATAGTGAGACCAAAGACGTCCATGTAAGTAGGTAGATGTATATATACTTAATGACAGTCCATTTTATAGCCTAGTGATAAATTCTATAGTAGAATATTAAATATTGCATAATAAGTATTTTATTTCTGGTATTATTATTATTGCTATAAATGGTATATATAATTATTACCAGCTAATTCCCTATCTTCTAGCAAATAAATATAGAAGGGTATATATATATATATGAAGGGATATTGCACCAAACTTATTGCATCAATTGTTGCACCAAACAATCTCAACCACACATTTATTTCTATCATGTGGTATAAAGCATTCATAAAGTTGTTGCCACGTCATCATGCTTTATAACCACATGATTGAAATAAATGTGTGGTTGAGATTGTTTGGTGAAATAATTGATGCAATAAGCTTGGTGCAATATCCCTCCACTATATATATATATATATATATATATATATATATATATATATATATATATATATATATATATATATATATATATAATATATAGTATATAAATGTATGTGTATGTATATAAAAATATATATATGCGTATATGTGTAAATATATAAATATGTGAGTATGTGTATGTAAATATAAATATATACGATATGTACGTATGTGTATATATATAAATGTATAGTATTATGTTTATACATAGTTGTGTGTGTGTTGGTACATAATTGTGTGTGTGTGTGTATATATATATATATATATATATATATATATATATATATATATATATATATATATTAGTAGTTGGCTATAAATAAATAAAATAGAAAAAAAGAAAAAAATAAAACCAAAAAAGGCCAGCCCAGCCCAGGCCCGAGTCCAAACTCCCAGCCGAGCGGAACACAGGATTTTCCGATCCTGTTATATCCGGCTACGCTCGAGGGAGGAATAAAACCCTAAATTCAATCATATCTAGCGACCCCCCCGACCTAGAAGGCGACAGCGCACCACCCCAGTGCCATCGTAAGGCAGCCAGCGACGGCCAAAGCCGACATGCGAGCGCGTCAGCGCTGAAAACACTGACCGACAGCAGCAATAACAGTTGGCACGGCCGACTTCGCGTGCGATTATCTCCGTCGTCGTGCAGCGATTTCACAAACCACTTGAACAGGTCTGAACCTAACCTATACCTCCTTAAATCCTTTCAAGTAGATTTATTTGTAGTGCGTTAGCGTGATGAGGAAATCGAACCAAAAATCCCGAGAAACTTGTTCAAATCTGAACAAAAATGCGAACCAAACCCCCGACTTGGAAGGCTGATTTCGGCCAACCTACTGACAGTTCCTCAGAACCAATTCATGTTAGTCATCGACAACCTATACGAGATTGAAACCTCATTTTTACTTTCATTTATAATTTTTTAAACAGAAGATATTTATTCGTGAAAATCAGGAAAAATTCGATAAAACTCTTTTTCAAAAACTAGAAATTCTTCCGATCCAACGTGCGTCCCGCCAATCCGGGCGACGTGATCGCGAACCGTAAGCATCGAAAGGTGCATAATGGATTCGTGAACGTGTGAGCTTTGACGGAATTCAAATTGGTTGCGTGTGCGCGACGAATTTGATGCGTATCCGTCAAAATTTACCTTATCGGCCTCTGTGCAAATTTCAATTACGTTGTGCACGTTCGTCAGATCGAGACGAAACTTGCTCAACAGGACTGTATCATTTTTCTGGTCCTGTATGCCAAGTTTGGTCCAATTCTGAGACAGTTGATCGGATTACCGTTTTACGGGCCCCACGATCCGATTCAACGGGCGATTTTGTGCACGGCCTACCGGAATCCAAAATTGGACATACCGTTGGGTTCTTATCATCCAAACAAATTTGTAGACATATAGTTTGATGACTTTAGAGACCATTGACACTAGCATGCTTTTCGGTGCAAAGCGGGTCCAACGGCGGACATCATTTTTTCCAAATTACCGTTTTGCCCATGTATCCAGAATTGGACTTAAGGACAGGCAATCTTAGCTAATTTGACTATTCTGAGAATGTTGGCAATGTCTGTTCAGCTTTCGGAGACTATTGAGAGATTTGACTCCTGTGGCTTATCAGTTTGATGAGATGTATTTTGATCTACATGCAAACTCCAGGCAAGATACCTTGCCTTCCTCTACAGTTCATTTTCATGCTTATAGTTCTTCTGTATTTAGTATGTTATCATTTAGTTATTCTAGTTGATATGGATTCAGATATTTTCTACATGCCATATTTACTAGTTTATTGTCTTACTTGTATATCAGTATTTTTTGACTTGATAGCGTAGTTACATCAGGCTTGTCCACATTATGGTTCATGCTAGATTTTTTCTTACCTGTGTCATGACTGAGTTGTACCGTGTCTTCACCTGTATCTTGACTGCGTCGTGTCTACAAGTACGTGTGATTGAACTTCTATTCATGTATCGTTTCCACAACCTGCGAGTCCACACACGGGGCGAGGGTTGTCCGTTTGCACCTGCGAGTCCCACACGGGACGAGGGTGACTTGTCTTGAAACTGACCTACGAGTCCACATTCGGGGTGAGGGTTAGTGATTAGTTCAAACTGTGAGTCCAAATTCGGGGCGAGGGTTTGGTATTCCATTGATCTCTTGTTTACTTGTTCTTCTTGCAGTTCATTTATGCGTAGTTGATCCCGTATCCGTGTTCATAGTTACCTGTCAGTAGCCACTTGTCAGTTTCTATCTCGTTTCATGTTTATAGCCTGTTTATACTCTTATGCATGATTAAACTGTTAGATAGTGCAACTCCCAAAATCATATTGGTAAATTTAGGGTTTTTTTTTCTAATTTTTCTTGAATTTAAATATTATTTCTTACAAAAATCTAATTTCGATTAAAATGAATTTCGGGTTTCCCTCAATTTGAAAAGTATTTTAATACTAATTTACGTATTTTAGATGAATTGCAATATTGTTATTGTTATTAATATTGATTGAGTTGTAATTAGTTATTAACTATTAATTATGCTAAATAATTAATTATTGTTTTCGGTTTATTTAATATATAATTTTATTGGAGGAAACAGTAAATGTTTTTATTAACAGTTGGTAAATTGTAATTAATAAAATCTGTTAAAACAGTTTTGTATTTTGAAATTTGTTTTAAAACTGTTGGAGGGAAATGTTTGGATTTTGATATTTGAAAGTCTTTTGATAATTGAAATTCTGTTGGGAATCTGTTTTCAATTGTGTTTCTGAAAAAGTTGTTTGATTTCGAATTTTGAAATCTGTTGAGATTATTGGAGGCAAAACCTGATTTCAAAAATTATTATTATTTTTGAATTCTGTTATTCTATTAGAACTATTCTAATTACCCTCAGATCTGCTTTTATTTACTGCTTTGCCACTAAGCTAATTACCCCTAGATCTACACAATTTTACCTACACTGCCACTCATTATTACACTATAAATAATATTAAAATATTACACACATTACAATGTTCTGACACTCTCTCTCTACACGTCACCTCTCTCTCATCACTCTCTCTCTCTTTCTCTCTCCTCTCTGGAAGAGGCTGAGTTCGTCGTGCGCCACCGCGCCCTCGCCGGAGCGTCACCGAGCTAGCTGGAGCGTTGGTCACCGCCACCGCCACTACTCTGACCGCCTCGAAGCCAGAGCCACCGCCTCGACTGCTGTGCTGCTCCTCGAGTAGTGAGTCACCTCGCAGACCGTGCGCCCTCAGGACCAGAGCCGCCTCGGCTACAGCGCCAGGCGTTGAGCTCCGTACTGACCCCCTCGTTCAGCATGCGCCTTACTTCGAACAGAGCGCACCGCCAACAGTGCAGCACGCCGAGCCCGAGGAGACCCCATCGGCTCTCGTGTGGAGTCCTCGACTGCCGATCCACCAGACTCGCCGAGCCACCACTTGAGCCGTTGCTTCGTATCCTGTGCCGACCGAAGCCTGCTGCGCCGAGCCACCACCGGAGGACGAAGCTCGCCGTCAGTGCTCGGATCTCGCCGCCACGCCGTGGATCGACGTCCCCTTCAGGCCGGTAAATCCCGCCTCGATCTCTCGAACCTTTCTTCTAGCTCTTGATTTTAGGGTTTCTGGTTTGGGAATTAGGGTTTTCTGTGAAGATGGTAGATTAGGGTTCCTGAACCTAGATCTAGGGTTCTTGGCTGGAGATTGGGGAAGACAACCTAGAAACTAGGGTTTTTATTTGGGGGATTTAGGGTTCTGGAACCTTAGAAGAAGGAGACGGAGTGGATGAAATATTTAGGGTTAGGGTTTTACTTGGCTGACTGGAGGAAAGAGATGACCTAGGAATCTAGGGTTTTCGAACTAGGATGAAGAAGGGTCTGGGAGGAGAAGCAGCTATGGAGATCTAGGGCTAGGGTTTCGGTGAGACATAGTCTGGAGAAGAGGACGGATCCTAGGGTTAGGGTTTTTCCAGCCATGAGAGACAGAAGAAGAAGAACGAGTTTAGGGTTAGGTCTGGAAAGAAGTTGCTCGCCGGAGAAGAAGGGTTGGGGGGAGTGACCGGAGCCGTCGACTGAGAGTGAACGAAGCAGTGGCTGAGTTGCGGCCATGGGTTAGGGTTTACTCTGGAAGTCCAGGAGAACGATTTTGGGTTAGGGTTCAGGCGAGCTGGAGAGAAGAAGAGAATAGGAATTGGGTTTCGGGATGGGGCTAGTCGCCGGAGCAGCCGGAGCAGACGGAGAAGATGAAGGGATGAGAAGAGTCCAGAGTTTTCTGATCGGTGGAGTGAAAATGAGAGGAGAGAGAAGGTGATTGGGATTTTATGTAAGGGGTCGGGCCGGGTTCTTGGGCCACAGGGCTGGGCTGTAAGAGCGGGCTGATAATTGATTTTAATGAATTATGGTTTAAACTAAATTTAGCAGTGAGAGGATCGGGCCGGGTCTTGGGCAAGTAGAGAATGGGCTGGTTGATTAAAGAAATTAAATTTAAATTTGTTAGATTAAATGAGCTGGGTTATATTTAGATTGGGCCGGGTTTCTGGGCTGAGCTTCGGGCTTAGGAAAATGGGCTAATAGATTGTAGTATAAATTTTAATATTGATGGGCTGGGTATATGTTGGGCTGAATGGGCTGGACTAAATCTGTCATCTCTGGAATAATAATTTAGAGTAAATAATGGTTATTATTATTTTAGTAGTAATTGAATAATTTTGTTATATTAGTAAATTATAAAATATCATTAGAAGCAAATGATTTAGAAAAATGCTTTACCATATATATATTTTGTTATAAATATTATCTTTTAATATTAGATAAATTATATTTTGTGAATTGTTAGCTATCAAGTGTTTTATAGATATAAATAGTTTTCTTACACATATGGTTTTAAGTATTTTAAACTAAATATTATTTTCAAATAATATTTCCAAATATTGTATTATTTAGACTAATGCTATTCCTTTAAAAGTATTGAAAATACTTTCCAAGTAAACTTTAAGATATTTACTAGTATTTATTTTAACAAACCATTTTCTAAAAAGATGATTTTTTTAAATGTAATTTAAGAGTTATTTACTAAATGCTTATTTGATTTATCTAAAAATATTGGCTACTAGTAAAGATTAGATTCTGGTTAGAAATAACTTAGATTGGTTAATGTCATTATTCAAAACCCTAATAATTGTACAAATATTATAACAGGTGATTTACAACCATGCAGTACTATTCTCGTGCAACCAAACCGAGGCAAGTACACTGACTTGACTTGTACCTTGTTTTCTGTCTTATCTTCATGTGCCATATTCTCATATCGGACATGAATTACAACGATTGCCTTGTACCATTGTTCATTGCTTGTGCGTCATTGTTATTACGGGGATTGGAGGAAATATTAGCTTTTATGTGACCACACCCAACATAGGAAATTGTGGATAGCCTAATCGTACACTTCACGTACGATGAAGCCGGACCTTGTAGAATTGACTCATTGACTAATTGCCTCATTGATTGATTGATTGCTCCCAAGCCGGTCACACATTAGTTTTAATATTTCAAAATTGTCACAATTGCATATTGATTGTCGTGATTCATTGCCTTGTACATTGATAGCCGTGTTCATTGTCTAGCATATTGATTGTCATCCATTACCTGCAGTTTTATATTTCATCTCTGGTACCGCAGTTTCACTTTCATTTCATGTTCTAGTATTCTGGTATTCTAGTTTTACCTTGTACTCTGGATTACAGATTACATTGTATATTGTCTGGTCAGGGTTGTACTTTGCTCTTTTCCTGATAGGATCGTTGCAGGTGAGTGGAGATTACATGGAGCTGGTGATTGCTTGGATATTGCAGCTTTTATTTTAGTTTATTTTTCTGGAAATTGTATTGTAGATATTCATTATTGTATATTATTTCATTTGACCGGATTTGTCTCCGACTGATTTTGTACTAAACACTTGATGGATATTGGTGATTTCTGGGAACGTTATAAAAGCTGTGTTTTGTTTACATTACATTGTGACTTGGAGTTTTTCTTAGTATTGTACAGCTTACTTCGTCGTGTCCATCGACGAAGGCTGGGCGTGTCCGACTCGTATCCGATTATTCGGGAGCGGATCGTGACATATTTTTAGTGGTGGCCCATGCAGGTCTATTCTAATGACACTTAGGCTATAAAGTGTTATTGGGGGACCAGCGAAAGCTAAGGAAAACTTATCACAGCATAGGAACCGCGAGAAAATGGTTTATGGTTTATGATTAATGGTTTATGGTTATTAATGTTTAAAATTTTTGAAAAATTTGATGTTACTTATGATTTTAGGATAGCTTATGATTCTTATAGGATATAGCATCAACAGTTTTTTCTTTTGCAGGACGGTCGCCACGACGACGCTGGGACCAGTGAGCAGCCTGTGCCACGCCCGCTCCCGTAGGAGCGATCGTCCTCGCTAAGGCGTGATGCCGCACGAGCCTAGATTGCGCTCGTGCAAGGCGGGTTCCATAACGGCCGATTTCAGCGGCTACGACGGGTCGTCGCATAGAAGTCCCGAGCAGAGACATTGAATCATAGCAGCAGAAATTTAAAGTAAACAAAAGTTATCCAAATAAGCTCTTTATTGATATTGAAACAACGGTTACATTGAGGGCGCAAGGCCAAGATTACAATTCTCTCAAGCTCACATTATAAGTCACTCAGCTCTCTCTCATCTCTCAATTACAAATGCTCGATCCAGCGGAAGCTTCGGAAGGCGATGTCCATACATTATGTCCCGTATAAGTCTTTAGTCCATGCGGCCGCACGCTTCGAATCGCCAAGGAACTCCATGCCTCGACGCATCCAAGCGAGCTCCGTGCCACGAGCTTCTACCTGTGCCTGCACATGTAAACTATGTGGGTGTCAGTACCACTGTACTGGTGGAATGAGCTCCTCGCCCACCCATACAAAACCTGCACGTTATTCTACTTTGTGCAACATAGTCCGTTCTTATCAATTGTCTTTCTAGTCTTGCCTTAGGATCAGTTTTATGAACGACGCCTTACTGATTTTGTGTCTTTAGACCCTCGTGCTTGCAACGAATGTTAACTCAATAATTTGCCTATCAATGACCCTTTTCGTGCCAACAACGTTAACCTATCGAGTCGTGTTTGCCTTACGGCTTAAATCAGAGACTAACTACGCGATTTAGCTCCATTTTCCGTGTGACCGTGCTACAAACCCTTGCTGAGGCCGTGCCTCACAGTTTAGTGAGACTTAACCATATCGCCGCCTCGCGGCCCTTGCTACTTTGACCACCAACTGGCCCAATCAAGACTTGTGAATCTTAGTGTCACTCAAACAACTTTGCCTTGCGGCGGTTTCTTTTCCAACTCAAACAACTCAACCAACTCAAACTACTTATATGCCGACCACTCAAGACTTGACGCCACATCCGTGCCGAAGCACGACGCCTATGTTGAAACCCAATCTTAGGCCCAAACTTTGTGTTCTAACTGTACACTCCTTCAGCTCAACTCAATCCAAAGGCATGCATACGGTTAGCCGCTATTTGCCGACATCTATATGAACTTGGCCCCAGCATCACAAGCTGTACCTTGACGTATAGTTTTGTTAATCGGGATCCTTTCGACGCAAGGTAGCTAGCCCCGTCGCAAGTCCCCGCTTAACCTGTGCCAAAACCTTACGCACGACTATACCCTGTTCCCTCCTAGGCCGAGTCGGCCCCCATGGCCCAGGGGTTACCGCTCGAGGGTTCATCTCCCTTGTCGACAAGTTGTCAAATGACCATGCAAGACTCGATACAAACTGACGTCTCACACAGTCATTCCTTTACCAAAAACCAAGACTTCTATCCTTGAGACCCCTCGACGACCCACGGTCGCGAGCATTCTTTCCTTAAGACCCCTCGACGACCCACGGTCGCGAGCATTTTCTTCCTTGTTACCCTATCATTTGGTTCAACTCATAAATGCCTATTTGATATCCCTTTCTTAAAACTCACCTTGAATCATAGTCCTTGCCTTAGACACTAAGCCCGTGCATCGTGCCTTAAGCCAATCGTGCTCTATGTGATACTCCTGCCCAAGTTGACGGGCCTTGAGATCGAGGGACTATAAACTTGACAACCGCAGAATGAGCGGGACAACACTTGAAAGACTTAGGTCGACCGGCACAACTTTGCCTAACTTACTCAAGCCTACGACTTAACCCGAGGGACGAGCAAAGGCTATGCCAAGCCTTGCGCAATGGGACCATGCACGCTTTATCAAGCGTTTATGTGGGCGCCCTATGACTTAGGCTAACTCTTAACTTTTGCACCGAAGACCAACATTCCTTCTCCCAAGCCACGGGACGAAGGACCGAGTGTCATTTTCAAAGCACACCGTGCACCATCTCTAAGCCGACTGTTGGACCTTTTTCCATGTTCTAACTCATTTCGACCCGTCGGGATTATTCCCTTTTAGCTATGTGGATTCATTTCTTTTATTAAGCCTACTTGTGCAAGTTGAAAACATGCGTATTATTATGTGAAGGCAAAGATGAGGCAAGTTCACCGAAACTACCCCACCTGAGCGAGCGGTCGCCTTGACCGAACGATGTCTTCCAGCAGCCGTTGCAAGGCTAAGGCCGAACGCCGTCGGCGTTCCTGTTCCTCTGATTGACTGAGCGGGACGGGGCACTACAGCCTGCACCAAGTGCACATGAGCAGCTTCTACCGCCTCCGCCTCAGCCGCTTCCTTCGACGATGATGTTCGATGGCACGCAAGTGATGGCCATGTTCCAGCAATTCATGGAGGTCCTGAATCAGCAAGCTGTGCAGTTCAGAGCGACCGTCGTCGACGTACTCAGGACCAGAGAGCCAGCTCCACCAGCACCGCTAGTACCGTCGGCACCAGCAGCACCGAGGCCAGGGTCTGCCAAGGACTATCAGTTCCTCCGCCCGATGGATTTCTGGGGCAATGAGGGGATAGTCTACGCAGACGAGTGGCTGGAGAATGCTGAACGATCATTGAAGATGGCGAGGATCCCGGATGATTTACAAGTCGAAGTTACGAGCATGCGACTATTCGACATCGCTAGGGCTTGGTATCGAGAGGAGCCCCGGTTAGCAGAGCCCGGAGTTTCCTGGAAGGATTTCAAACTGCTGTTCCAGGAGAAGTTCTTTCCAGATGTGGAGCGGGACGAGCTTAGGATGCAATTTGAGGCGGTACAGCAGGGAAATATGATAGTGGCCCAGTATACATCAGAGTTCACCTGACTCAGCAGGTTCGCAGAGAACCTAGTCAGCACGCCGAAGGAGAGGGCTTGGATGTTCAAGAAGGGTCTCACCAGGGAGCTGCGACATGCAGTAGCTATTAGTCAGGCCACGACCTATGCGAGCATCCTTAAAGTTGTTCAGGGAGTGGAGAAGGAGATGGACCCGAAGCTCAAGCGGGACTGAGATGTTGGCGCCAGCAGTTCCCAGGGTCCACCGAAGCGGACCGACACTCAGCAGAGGCCACCTCAGCATCAGCATCATGTTCGAGCACCGACATCGCCAAGGCAGCAGAGATAGATTCAGACTCCGATGTACTTCTCTTGCGTATATTGCAAGAGGCCGGGATACCATGTCAATGAATGCCGCAAGAAGTTAGGGCAGTGCTTGATTTGTGGGTCTGCCACTCACCAAGTGAGAGATTGCCCTGCAGCTTTCACTCGTCAGGAGCTAGTACCAGAGCAGCATCAGGAGGACCCAGTATTTGAGGATCAGTAGTCGCAGGAGCGCAGTCAGATGGACCGTTATTTTCTTACTTGCTTGTAGTAGCTGTATTTCTTTTATATTGCCTACTTCGAGGCTTGTCTCTGAGTTTTCTTGCATTTACAGTCTTTCCTATTGTCTATTGACTACTTGTTAGTCCTTGTTATTTTTACTCCATAAATAAATCATTTAGTATTTTGTTGTCTTTAATAAATTTCGGCTGATTTTATACACTGCAAAATCCTTGAAATTTCGAGGACGAAATTTTTGTAAGGGGGTTAGATTTGTAACTCCCAAAATCATATTTGGTAAATTTATGGGTTTTTTTCTAATTTTTCTTGAATTTAAATATTTTTCTTACAAAAAACCTAATTTTGATTAAAATGAATTTCGGGTTTCCCTCAATTTGAAAAGTATTTTAATACTAATTTACGTATTTTAGATGAATTACAATATTGTTATTGTTATTAATATTGATTGAGTTGTAATTAGTTATTAACTATTAATTATGCTAAATAATTAATTATTGTTTTCGGATTTATTTAATATATAATTTTATTGGAGGAAACAGTAAATGTTTTTATTAACAGTTGGTAAATTGTAATTAATAAAATCTGTTAAAACAGTTTTGTATTTTAAAATTTGTTTTAAAACTGTTGGAGGGAAATGTTTGGATTTTGATATTAAAAGTCTTTTGATAATTGAAATTCTGTTGGAAATCTGTTTTCTATTGTGTTTCTGAAAAAAATGTTTGATTTCGAATTTTGAAATCTGTTGAAATTATTGGAGGCAAAACCTGATTTCAAAAATTATTATTATTTTTGAATTCTGTTATTCTGTTAGAACTATTCTAATTACCCTCAGATCTGCTTTTATTTACTGCTTTCCCACTAAGCTAATTACCCCTAGATCTACACAATTTTACCTACACTGCCACTCATTATTACACTATAAATAATATTAAAATATTACACACATTATAATGTTCTGACACTCTCTCTCTACACGTCACCTCTACTCTCTCATCACTCTCTCTCTTTCTCTCTCCTCTCTGGAAGAGGCTGAGTTCGCCGTGCGCCACCGCGCCCTTGCCGGAGCGTCACCGAGCTAGCCGGAGCGTTGGTCGCCGCCACCGCCACTACTCTGACCGCCTCGAAGCAGAGCCGCCGCCTCGACTGCTGCGCTGCTCCGAGCAGTGAGTCACCTCGCAGACCATGCGCCCTCGGGACCAGAGCTGCCTCGGCTGCAGCGCCAGGCGTTGAGCTCCGCGCTGAACCCCTCGTTCAGCGTGCGCCTTGCTTCGAACAGAGCGCACCGCCAACAGTACAGCGTGCCGAGCCCGAGGAGGCCCCATCGGCTCTCGTGTGGAGTCCTCGACTGCCGAGCCACCAGACTCGTCGAGCCACCACTTGAGCCGTTGCTTCGTAGCCTGTGCCGACCGAATCCTGCTGCGCCGAGCCACCACCGGAGGACGAAGCTCGCCGTCAGTGCTCGGATCTCGCCGCCACGCCGTGGATCGATGTCCCCTTCAGGCCGATAAATCCCGCCTCGATCTCTCGAACCTTTCTTCTAACTCTTAATTTTAGGGTTTCTGGTTTGGGAATTAGGGTTTTCTGTGAAGATGGTAGATTAGGGTTCCTGAACCTAGATCTAGGGTTCTTGGCTGGAGATTGGGGAAGACAACCTAGAAACTAGGGTTTCATTTTGGGGGATTTAGGGTTCTGGAACCTTAGAAGAAGGAGACGGAGTGGATGAAATATTTAGGGTTAGGGTTTTACTTGGCTGACTGGAGGAAAGAGATGACCTAGGAATCTAGGATTTTCGAACTGGGATGAAGAAGGGTCTGGGAGGAGGAAGCAGCTATGGAGATCTGGGGCTAAGGTTTCGGTGAGACATAGTCTGGAGAAGAGGACGGATCCTAGGGTTAGGGTTTTCCCAGCCATGAGAGACAGAAGAAGAAGAACGAGTTTAGGGTTAGGTCTGGAAAGAAGTTGCTCGCCGGAGAAGAAGGGTTGGGGGAGTGACCGGAGCCGTCGACTGAGAGTGAACGAAGCAGTGGCTGAGTTGCAGCCATGGGTTAGGGTTTACTCTGGAAGTCCGGAGGAGAACGAGTTTGGGTTAGGGTTCAGGCGAGCTGGGAGAAGAAGAGAATAGGAATTAGAGTTTCGGGATGGGGCTAGTCGCCGGAGCAGCCGGAGCAGACGGAGAAGACGAAGGGATGAGAAGAGTCCAGAGTTTTCTGATCAGTGGAGTGAAAATAAGAGGAGAGAGAAGGTGATTGGGATTTTATGTAAGGGGTCGGGCCGGGTTCTTGGGCCACAGGGCTGGGCTGTAAGAGCGGGCTGATAATTGATTTTAATGAATTATGGTTTAAACTAAATTTAGCAGTGAGAGGATCGGGCCGGGTCTTGGGCCAGTAGAGAATGGGCTGGTTGATTAAAGAAATTAAATTTAAATTTGTTAGATTAAATGAGCTGGGTTATATTTAGATTGGGCCGGGTTTCTGGGCTGAGCTTCGGGCTTAGGAAAATGGGCTAATAGATTGTAGTATAAATTTTAATATTGATGGGCTGGGTATATGTTGGGCTGAATGGGCTGGACTAAATCTGTCATTTCTGGAATAATAATTTACAGTAAATAATGGTTATTATTATTTTAGTAGTAATTGAACAATTTTGTTATATTAGTGAATTGTAAAATATCATTAGAAGCAAATGATTTAGAAAAATGCTTTACCATATATATATTTTGTTATAAATATTATCTTTTAATATTAGATAAATTATATTTTGTGAATTGTTAGCTATCAAGTGTTTTATAGACATAAATAGTTTTCTTACAAATATGGTTTTAAGTATTTTAAACTAAATATTATTTTCAAATAATATTTCCAAATATTGTATTATTTAGACTAATGCTATTCCTTTAAAAGTATTGAAAATACTTTCCAAGTAAACTTTAAGATATTTACTAGTATTTATTTTAGCAAACCATTTTCTAAAAAGATGATTTTTTTAAATGTAATTTAAGAGTATTTTCACTAAATGCTTATTTTGATTTATCTAAAAATATTGGCTACTAGTAAAGATTAGATTATGGTTAGAAATAACTTAGATTGGTTAATGTCATTATTCAAAACCCTAATAATTGTACAAATATTATAACAGGTGATTTACAACCATGCAATACTATTCTCGTGCAACCAAACCGAGGCAAGTACACTGACTTGACTTGTAGCTTGTTTTCTGTCTTACCTTCATGTGCCATGTTCTCATATCAGACACGAATTACACACGATTGCCTTGTACCATTGTTCATTCCTTGTACGTCATTGTTATTGCGGGGATTGGGAGAAATATTAGTTTTTGTGAGACCACACCCAACATAGGAAATTGTGGATAGCCTAATCGTACACTTCACGTACGATGAAGCCGGACCTTGTAGAGTTGACTCATTGACTCATTGCCTCATTGATTTATTGATTGCTCCTAAGCCGGTCACACATTAGTTTTAATATTTCAAAATTGTCACAATTGTATATTGATTGTCGTGATTCATTGCCTTGTACATTGATAGCCGTGTTCATTGTCTAGCATATTGATTGTCATCCATTACCTGCAGTTTTACATTTTATCTCTGTACCGCAGTTTTACTTTCATTTCATGTTCTAGTATTCTGGTATTCTAGTTTCACCTTGTACTCTGGATTACAGATTACATTGTATATTGTCTGGTCAGGGTTGTACTTTGCTCTTTTCCTGATAGGATCGTTGCAGGTGAGTGGAGATTACATGGAGCTGGTGATTGCTTGGATATTGCAGCTTTTATTTTAGTTTATTTTTCTGAAAATTGTATTGTAGATATTCATTAATGTATATTATTTCATTTGACCGGATTTGTCTCCGACTGATTTTGTACTAAACACTTGATGGATATTGGTGATTTCTGGGAATGTTATAAAAGCTGTGTTTTGTTTACATTACATTGTGACTTGGAGTTTTCCTTAGTATTGTACAGCTTACTTCGTCGTGTCCATCGACGAAGGCTGGGCGTGTCCGACTCGTATCCGATTATTCGGGAGCGGGTCGTGACAGATAGGCATGTTTCTATGTACTTGCTATGTCCTCTGAGGACCTGATGATCTCTTCAGGTAGCTGATTGTATGGAATTAGTTAGCGGCTCATGATGGTAGTGATTACACCTGCAGGGACACAGGTATTTGCTTGTGATATTTCTTTATTATCCTCTCATGCTTTATATTCCATACCATGATATATTCTGTTTATTTTATAGACTCATATTATTCTTGGAGTCTAATCGGACATATATGCTAGTGGGCTGCAAACCACGACCCATAGTTGTTCATTCATGTCTTATATATTCTTGTGGAATGAGATACACTGTAGATTACCATATTAGCCATGATACCATGATCTGGACAGCTTATACGTACTCGAGTCGGGCTGAAGTCCGTTCAATACGTAGCTGGCTTGTTCACGAGCTCGCACCCGAAAAGCAGGTGCGGGTCGTGACAGCCTGCTTGGCGATGGCGCAGACGTTTGCTGACAACGACAGTTGATGGTAATCTGGGTGTAATGGTGCCTTGATTTAGGCACGTCTTGTGCCACAGATTCTTCTTCCGCTTGGGAGAGGGTTAGATCAACTGTCGTAGCACTCCCATTATACATGCAGGGAAGCTGTATGTAAGCACGGTCAGAGCGGGTATGGTGAGGAAGCTTCATATTGCTCCTGCAGGAACGCTACTCGTGTGGCTCCCTCTCCGTGGGAAGTACCTCTGGCTTGGCTTACGCACGGGAGTACCCTAATGGGAGGGAGATTCGACTGGTTGAGGCATCTGAGCGCGAGAGCCAGTCTTGTATAGTTTTCCATCGGCTGCGCGTGTTACTGTCAATACGAGCCTCTGGTCTATCGCTGGTGTCGCACGCTTGTTGTACGAAGCGCGAGCCACCTGGGATCTCTTCCTACTACCTCCAGCGGGGGAGAAGTATTCAGAGTCCGCCGAAGGTTTACCTGAAGGAAAAGCGATTCTGTCGAAGACAGATCTCCTTAACCGGCAATACTCCCGTCGTGAGGGATTGGACCGGTGTGCGCTTCCTTTGGCATCGTTCCTTCGTCAGATCAACCATGGAACCACCATCTTCCTCGCCGTGCTTTCCCGGGATGGGAATCGGGCGAGGGGATAAGGCTGTAGCTGCCGGGATCTTCTCTGTGGCTTTAACATTGAGGGGGTCCTGAGACGCAGTTTCCGCCATCGTGTTGTTGGTTGCAGCCACCTTAGGCCTACAGACACGTCGAGTCTTCTTCGGTTGTACGAACCACTTCGAAGTCTTCGACTTTTCATCAGAGAGGAGATCTTCAAAAGCCTGCTGGTTGAAGCGTACGACCAACATGTCTTGAGAAGCTCCCAGCAAGTTGTCATCAGATTACGTCACCGCCTTATCATTGGAAGAGAATGTAGTCCCCAGCAGAGTCGTCATTTGTTCGACGTAACAAAAGGTTAAACGAACGTTTTACTTTATTGAATGTATAAGGTATCTGTGTACAAAGAAGAAAGTCCTAAACAGGATATTCTAAGTACAGGAAGAAGTGGTTTCTGGAAAACTGTGACGGTGGAGATCGAGCACTACAGCGGCTCCTTTACTCCGTTGACGATCTGACGACGAATTAACCTTGCTATGGCTCTCTGGCGCCTTTGATAGGACTCTGGGGTCATCGATCAAGACGCTGTCTGGATGAGAAGATCCCTTGAAGATGGTTGGTTGGTTGATTCTTTGGTTGATAGGTGGATGAGGGTGGTCGACTCTTTGTAGATAGAGATCGCTGCTCCTTTGAAGATTATCGATTGTCAATGTTCCCTCTCACTTTTCCCCCTCTCTTTGGTGGAAGAAGAACTCCTTTTATTTATAGAGAACCGAGCACATATGCGATGTGCATTAGGGTACTTGAGATATGAAAGAATCTGCCGTTATTGCACGGTGCGGACTTCTGTGGCGCTGACACGTGGCGGACATCGAGATTTCCTTCAAACGAGATCTCTGATGGTTATAAACATAACCGAATGAGGGGACACGTGGCGCGTGCCGATTTGCTTGCTCGGATAAAACCGAGTAAATCTTGGAATTTCATCCTAGATTTGGAGTCTAATTGATCCTCGTCTAAGATTTATATCAATATGATATGATATCAATCATGATTTAATTCCAATCTTCTCTGCAAGAGGCGGTTTAAACAAACCAATTGGGGTGGACCCATGCTTCCTGCGTCTCTGGTGAGGACTAAGTGCTGCTGTGCTTCTGGGGCGACGAGTAGACCGTGCTTCTGGAGACGACGGAACCTCTGTGCTTTCAGGCTACGAGTGGACTTGGATTCGAATGACGACGAGACTTCTGTACGTATATAGCAACTTATGAAGCTGTGTTTCGGGCTACCAGAGTCACTATGCTATAGGCAACAAGTAGGCTTGTACTTCAGGTTGACGAGGTTATTGCGCTTTTAGAGCGACAGGTTGACTTACATTAGTTGCGATGGGAATTCCTAAGTCTCTTGTAGAGAAGTGACTTAAGCTTCTGATCCGGAGCAGATGACTCCGCCATGGGAATGGAGATGGTGTGAGCATATCACCATCCTGCGCCTCATGCCGACGTGTTGGGAAAGAAGCGCGAAAACCTTTCCCCAAACCGGGAGTACCTGCGAGAGGACCGAACAATACAACGCACGAACCCAAAAACAATCACACAAAACAATCCACGCAGACACAGAGAATTTTTGACGTGGAAAACCCTTGCGGGAAAAATCACGGGACGATCGGAGTCCAACCCTGAGAAGCCTCCACTAATGGAATAGAAGAATTACACCCTCTACAAACTCCTCTCCGATCCAAATCGGATCCCCACAACACTCAGAGATAAGAACAATGATTACAAGGCTACGAAGGGCGAGAACGACGAGTAGAGATTACCCGAACACGATCTCCTTCGAATAGCGACCTTCAATCCTCCGTCTTATTCTCCAGAGTTGCAATGGCACTCTTGCCTCCTTCCTCTCTCAAACTTGTGTTACCTTGCGTTATGTTGCGTGAATGAATTAGGGTTGGGAAATCCCAACTTAACTCCCCAATCCCGTAACCAACCTGGACCGTTGGATTAGATCCAATGATGAAAACTCATCCTAAAATCCGCTTCAGCCCCCGACGACACAGAGTTCGGCCAGAACTCTGTGTGGGACATCCAGAATCTACTCGCCAAATCCTGGAATGGCCAGACCGAGTTCGGCCAGAACTCGGCCTGGGACTGAGTTCGGGCCGAACTCGGCAGACTCAGTCCAGAACCCCCCTTTGGGGCAGCAGCAGCAGCAACTCCTACTTCACGAGCTTCTCCGACATCGGACGGCGCTCGTCGCACTCCGGGATCTTCTCCACATAGGTTGGGAACCCCACCCACTCCAACAAATCTCCCCCTTCACAACTATGGAGAGGATGTCGTCATCCCGACGATCTGCCTGCAGTACTCAAACTTCCCCCTTGGTAGAATCTTCGTGAACATATCAGCTCCGTTGTCATCTGTATGAACCTTCTCAAGCTCCGCGTCCTTCTTCTCAACCACATCCCGTATCCAATGATACCGAGTCTCGATGTGCTTGGACCGGCTATGAAACGTCTGATTCTTCACAAGGTGGATAGCACTCTGACTGTCGCAAAGCAAAGTATACTGCTCTTGCTTCAGCCCTATTTCCTGCAACAGCTTCTTCATCCACAACAGCTCCTTGCAAGCCTCCGTCGCTGCAATATATTCCGCCTCCGTCGTCGACAAGGCAACACACTTCTGCAACCGCGACTTCCACGACACCGCTCCTCCCGCAAACATCATCACGTAGCCCGAAGTCGATCTCCTCGTGTCTACATCTCCAGCCATATCAGCGTCAGTATACCCAACCAGCTTCGGCTCGTCACCACCAAAGGAAAGTCTCCAACCAGCAGTGCCCTGAAGATATCGTAGAATCCACTTGACCGCTGTCACGCCCCAGTACTGGAATACTGAGACGGACTAGGCCAGCTACACCGTATGAGGTATATAAACGTCATACGGCGATCGTGGCTGTCAAGAGACTAGGGGGTGCATGCTACAATCAGGTCTCCTATGATCCCACAGAGCATCTATGTCCCAATCAATCAAAACAAAAAGCAGTAAATAATGATCATATAAGACAAAGCAGTAAGGCGTCCCCGACGCTTCATCAGAATGATTCATGAGTCTAGCTATACAAAATGATGAGCTAGTTCCGAGAGTCAATAGTACATAACTATAGTCAGCTGCAGTCTGATTTAATTACAATTATGTAAAGGAAACTAGTGTTCAGAACTGCCGGCTAAACAAGTGCCGGTGGCTAAACGCCAAGTACAAAATAGAAGATATCAGAGCGGTGAAGAAGAAACCCACTCATGGTCCCTGGCGCCCATACTCCTGGTGTGCACCATTATTCGGGTGGAAAGCTGGATCCTCTGGAGCTGCTACGAAATCTGGCCAAACAAAACCAGCGGGGTCAGGCCCCGAATAGCAAGTACCACAAGGGAGCACAAAAGAGTGAGATAAATCCAATAAGTTAGATAAGACCTGATTCATGAGTTATAGGCTTATACCATATCATCGAGACGATACGACACCCTTACAACCAAACAAGGACAAACGGTGCCAATATCGTACCGAGATAAGATATATCCTATAACCATGGGCAGGTAAAAGGGCTTCTGATCGCGACTTCGGTCCATAGCCTATCGCAGCACAATAGCCCAACCCAACAACCAAACAAGGACATGGGTTGGACCACGCACCACGATAGTCAATGTTTCTCAGTTGCTAACAGAAGAAAACATATCACAAACAAGTCAGCTTACAATCGGCCAATCAATCCTACGGCTTTCTATGATTTGCCTGGGTTATCCCAGTAATGTAATATATATATATATATATATATATATATATATATATATATAGGAATCCTCAGATCGTATCGCATTCCAGCAGGGCTAGCCAAACCATTATATACAAGCAAGCACGAAATGCACCGGTCCCCCGAAAGGCCACCGCGCTAGAATAAGCAGTAACGGTTCCAGCTCTCCTATAGGAAGAGCTGGCTCGGCAGTCACAAATCAGATACTGCACTCCACTAGTGCGGATGACTATACAGTATCCGAGGCAGCCAACCCGATGCGCCAGGACGGGACCCAGGGCGGCTAGTGACGTACGATCTCGAGATTCTGTTCCCTCCCAATGCTTCTACCGATTTAAGTTGCTTAGATTAACCCTATCTCGATATTGGAATTACATGTCGTGGTCACATGGTCATCCTCCTATATGTTGTACCATAGTACGTGTACCCTAAGTATGAATTCACATTGGCTCAATCTAGATCCATGCTTAGTGTAATGCTTCAAACAACAAACAACATACCACGATACTATTACTGACCAATTACCATGACTTGCTGGAAGGTACACATGTATTGACATATAACACGAATGATCACTTAGCATGTAGAGTCACACCTCAGTGCACTCATTAAATGGCACCGCAGTGCATACTAATATTGTATCTCAATACACACTTAGAATATGTACCAGCACGTATACAGGTAATCAGGTCAGGAACATGGTCAAGTCAGAAAGTCACTCGGACTCCTCGTGACATAAAAGTCACATATGAATTCAGGTTAAAGTGGGACATGAAGGTCCTTGAAGCCAAGACAAAGATCTACAACTTTCATGTTGGGAGTTAGGAGAAATTCTGGCCACAATTCAGCCAAATAGGACTTAAAATAGCCAAAAACAGCCAAAATAGGCACTATGCGGCACTATTCAGCACTATGCGGCACTATTCAGCATCCTCATGCGGCTCGGCACTATGCGGCACTATGCAGTATCCTCATGCGGCTCGGCACTATGCGGCACTATGCAGCATCCTCATGCGGCTCGGCACTATGCAGCACTATGCAGCATTCTCATGCGGCTCGGCACTATGCAGCACTATGCAGCATCCTCATGCGGCTCGGCACTATACGGCACTATGCAGCATTCTCATGCGGCTCGGCACTATGCGGCACTATGCAGCATCCTCATGCGGCTCGACACTATGCAGCACTATGCAGCATTTTCATGCGGCTCGGCACTATGCAGCACAATGCAGCATCCTCATGCGGCTCGGCACTATGCAGCATCCTCATGCGGCTCGACACTATGCGGCACTATGCAGCATTCTCATGCGGCTCGGCACTATGCGGCACTATGCAGCATCCTTATGCGGCTCGGCACTATACAGCACTATGCAGCATTCTCATGCGGCTCGGCATTATGCAGCACTATGCAGCATCCTCATGCGGCTCGGCACTATGCGGCACTATGCAGCATTCTCATGCGGCTCGGCACTATGCGGCACTATACAGCATCCTTATGCGGCTCGGCACTATGCAGCGGCACTATTCATCCTTATGCGGCTCGGCACTATGCGGTACTATGCAGCACTATTCATCGTCCCTGTCAAAACCAGGACTGATGACATAAAAAAATATCCAAATATTGTTTTGGCCATAACTTCCTCAAAACAAGTCGAAATCTAACTTTTCAAAGGTCAAAATTGGATAGAATTGAATTCCCTACAACATAGGACCATTAGTTTTCGAAAATAACCAAGTTTGATAGATCAAAACCATGAAAACCCATAGAACCCTAGTTTTAGAAACTTAGATCTACACCAAACTAGCCATTAAAATCAAAAACTCCAAGAACTAAACTTGTAGAGAATGAAGAGAAGAACAATATAGACAAATAATATCAAAGAAAAATCAAGAAATAAAAATGTAATAATCTCTCCATTTGGTGCAAGATGTACTTGCCTAAAAGTTTGCTTGAGAAAAATAAATGAAAGAGTGAATGAGGAGAGAGAGTGTGGAAAAGAATATATATAGGGGTTGGGTTGACTCAAAGAAACCCTAAGCTTAAGTATGCTCTTAACTACATGACCAATGACATGTTAAATGCTTCATGATACAACTAATTAAATTAATTAAATAAAATCCTAACCACAACACGGTTCAGAAATCTTATCATCAAAACAGTGAACCACGCCTACAACCAGACAAGGACAAGGGGTGGCACACTAATCCGCGACGAGATACTGTTCCATGCCATGGCCAGTTACAAATACAGGATAAATACAATAAAGATACAGGTGCCGATACCATATACATAAAAAAAATCAAAAATTTACGTATTCCGGGAATGGGGAGTGACATCTCTACCCTCCTTAGAAAAATTTCGTCCTCGGAATTTCGATAAGGCTTGTCGAACGCGCTCTCAGATCACGAAATACACTCATGACATAATGCAAGCACAATTATCAAACAACACATGACATATGAATAGATTACGAAAGAAAGTACTATTAAGTAAAAGCACAAACAATAATCATACCATAGAAGGAAAGTGATCGGAGACATACGAATAAAATATGCCTCTCAAGTCAGGTAGGAATTCGTCCTCGATGTCCTACACTGACTCCCAAAGTGGACAAGGGTCAACGCTTGAGATAAGTCGGTACCAATGACTAAATCAAGAACGAGACTCTGCCCAGGACGTACTCTCGTAATCAAGACACATGATGAATATCACGTATCACATGATACGAGAGCAGATGAGTGAGACGAGAAAGTCGCCTTCACTCTTCGAATATAGAACTCAAGGAATTATAATGAATAATACTCAAAACTTACCCAAAATCTGACCGCCTTCAGCCAACCTCTGCTCTAATACTCCAAATTCTTCTTGTCTTTGTCCCTGCCTTCCCTGGCCCTGCTGTTGTGGCCTCTGCGGTCCTGCTTGATGTTGTACTTGTCGGTACATCTGAGCTTGTGTCAGTAATGGACGCTGGACTAGTGGCCTCACTGCTAGTAATGGCCCTTGATACGGTGCTACCTCTGGAGCTGGCAACGCCAAAAACCGTTGAGCTGGCCCTCCTGGCCTCTGCATCATAGGACAATTGGCAATCCTATGATATGGACTGCCACACCTCAAGCATAATCCATTAGCTGAACGACACACATCCCTAGTGTGCCCTCCCTTACCACAGTAAGTGCAACCTACTGGTGCTTCCTGACGCTGCTGCTGGTTCCTCTGTTGCTGCTGTCGAACTGGTGTAGTCACAATTGTCGTGACTGGTGCTGCATCACGAATACGGACGCCAGGTGCTGGTGCTGACGTCCGAGGTACTGCTCCTCCCCCAGCACTCTGCGTATGAGACCTCTTCTGGCCCCCAGTCCTTGCTGATAACCTTTGAATAGTAAGCTCGTGCCTCCGAGCCGCCGTCAATACTGCATCGAATGTCTGGTAGTCGTGCCCCTCGACCAGCTGCAAAATCTCTAGGTGAAGTCCCTGCTGGAACCTCATTGCTCTCTCTGGCTCTGTCGCCACCATCATCCGAGCAAACCTACTTAACCTGCAGAACTCCGCTGCATAACCATCCACCGTCTTACCAGCCTGCTTGAGACTGATAAACCTCTGCTGTAGCTCATATCGCGCTACCACGCCAAAGTACTTGGCCTTGAATCTGGTACTGAAGCTATCCCAGGGAACAGGACGCCTCATTCCAACCTCTTCCGATGCCCACCAATCGCGGGCGAGATCCTGAAGTAAAAGTCTGACCTGGTCAACCTTCTCTTCTGCTGGAACCTTTGCTGCAGTCAATATGGCCTCTGTATCCTGAAGCCAAGCATCCGCCGTGATGGCATCCTCCGTGCCGTCAAAATATCTTGGGTTAAGTCGACAAAACCTCCCGGACGCTCCTGAATCATTCCTGACACTTCTCTCAAGGGCTAATTGCAACCCCTGATTCTGTAGCACATTCTGTTCTTGCTGTCGGGTTTGTTGTTGCTGTTGGGCTGCCATCTGGCGTTGCTGGGTCTCTAATAATCCTCTGATAATCTGCAACAGTGCCGGCGCATCTAGTGCTACTGGTACTACCGGTACCACTGGAGGTACGGGATCCTCTGGCCTTTGTAGCTCAACTGGCTCATGCTCGGTAACGTTTTCGATGTGAATCTGTCCAGGTAGAGGGGCTACCCCTTGCTGATCTCCAACTGGTCCCTGATCTACTGGATTCTCTCCCATGTCGGCTCCTCCAATAGCCGAGAATGATGTGACCCTAAAGGAAAGGATACAAGGTATCAAAAGACAGGATGGGAAGGAATCGAGGATGACAATCATGTTAGCAATCAAGGTGGGAGAAAGAGAAGACGAATCAGGAGATCAAGGGGAACATGTTTTGATTGAGACTCCTATAATCGTAACACCCCACAAGTCTGAAAAACAGACCTGCATGGACCACCACTAAAACCTTGTCACGCTCCAGTACCGGAATACTGAGACGGACTAGGCCAGCTACACCGTATGAGGTATATAAACGTTATACGGCGATCGTGGCTGTCAAGAGACTAGGGGGTGCATGCTACAATCAGGTCTCCTATGGTCCCACAGAGCATCTATGTCCCAATCAATCAAAATAAAAAGCAGTAAATAATGATCATATAAGACAAAGCAGTAAGGCGTCCCCGACGCTTCATCAAAATGATTCATGAGTCTAGCTATACAAAATGATGAGCTAGTTCCGAGAGTCAATAGTACATAACTATAGTCAGCTGCAGTCTGATTTAATTACAATTATGTAAAGGAAACTAGTGTTCAGAACTGCCGGCTAAACAAGTACCGGTGGCTAAACTCCAAGTACAAAATAGAAGATATCAGAGCGGTGAAGAAGAAACCCACTCATGGTCCCTGGCGCCCATACTCCTGGTGTGCACCATTGTTCGGGTGGAAAGCTGGATCCTCTGGAGCTGCTACGAAATCTGGCCAAACAAAACCAGCGGGGTCAGGCCCCGAATAGCAAGTACCACAAGGGAGCACAAAAGAGTGAGATAAATCCAATAAGTTAGATAAGACCTGATTCATGAGTTATAGGCTTATACCATATCATCGAGACGATACGACACCCTTACAACCAAACAAGGACAAACGGTGCCAATATCGTACCGAGATAAGATATATCCTATAACCATGGACAGGTAAAAGGGCTTCTGATCGCGACTTCGGTCCATAGCCTATCGCAGCACAATAGCCCAACCCAACAACCAAACAAGGACATGGGTTGGACCACGCACCACGATAGTCCATGTTTCTCAATTGCTAACAGAAGAAAACATATCACAAACAAGTCAGCTTATAATCGGCCAATCAATCCTACGGCTTTCTATGATTTGCCTGGGTTATCCCAGTAATGCAATATATATATATATATATATATATATATAGGAATCCTCAGATCGTATCGCATTCCAGCAGGGCTAGCCAAACCATTATATACAAGCAAGCACGAAATGCACCGGTCCCCCGAAAGGCCACCGCGCTAGAATAAGCAGTAACGGTTCCAGCTCTCCTATAGGAAGAGCTGGCTCGACAGTCACAAATCAGATACTGCACTCCACTAGTGCGGATGACTATACAGTATCCGAGGCAGCCAACCCGACGCGCCAGGACGGGATCCAGGGCGGCTAGTGACGTACGATCTCGAGATTCTGTTCCCTCCCAATGCTTCTACCGATTTAAGTTGCTTAGATTAACCCTATCTCGATATTGGAATTACATGTCGTGGTCACATGGTCATCCTCCTATATGTTGTACCATAGTACGTGTACCCTAAGTATGAATCCACATTGGCTCAATCTAGATCCATGCTTAGTGTAATGCTTCAAACAACAAACAACATACCACGATACTATTACTGACCAATTACCATGACTTGCTGGAAAGTACACATGTATTGACATATAACACGAATGATCACTTAGCATGTAGAGTCACACCTCAGTGCACTCATTAAATGGCACCGCAGTGCATACTAATATTGTATCTCAATACACACTTAGAACATGTACTAGCACGTATACATGTAATCAGGTCAGGAACATGGTCAAGTCAGAAAGTCACTCGGACTCCTCGTGACATAAAAGTCACATATGAATTCAGGTTAAAGTGGGACATGAAGGTCCTTGAAGCCAAGACAAAGATCTACAACTTTCATGTTGGGAGTTAGGAGAAATTCTGGCCACAATTCAGCCAAATAGGACTTAAAATAGCCAAAAACAGCCAAAATAGGTACTATGCGGCACTATTCAGCACTATGCGACACTATTCAGCACTATGCGATACTATGTAGCATCCTCATACGGCTCGGCACTATGCGGCACTATGCAACATCCTCATGCGGCTCGGCACTATACGGCACTATGCAGCATCCTCATGCGGTTCGACACTATGCAGCACTATGCAGCATTCTCATGCGGCTCGGCACTATGCAGCACTATGCAGCATCCTCATGCGGCTCGGCACTATGCGGCACTATGCAGCATTCTCATGCTGCTCGGCACTATGCGACACTATGCAGCATCCTCATGCGGCTCGGCACTATACAGCACTATGCAGCATTCTCATGCGGCTCGGCACTATGCGGCACTATGCAGCATTGTCATGCGGCTCGGCACTATGCGGCACTATGCAGCATCCTTATGCGGCTCGGCACTATGCAGCGGCACTATTCATCCTTATACGGCTCGGCACTATGCGGCACTATGCAGCACTATTCATCGTCCCTGCCAAAACCAGGACTGATGACATAAAAAAATATCCAAATATTGTTTTGGCCATAACTTCCTCAAAACAAGTCGAAATCTAACTTTTCAAAGGTCAAAATTGGATAGAATTGAATTCCCTACAACATAGGACCATTAGTTTTCGAAAATAACCAAGTTTGATAGATCAAAACCATGAAAACCCATAGAACCCTAGTTTTAGAAACTTAGATCTACACCAAACTAGCCATTAAAATAAAAAACTCCAAGAACTAAACTTGTAGAGAATGAAGAGAAGAACAATATAGACAAATAATATCAAAGAAAAATCAAGAAATGAAAATGTAATAATCTCTCCATTTGGTGCAAGATGTACTTGCCTAAAAGTTTGCTTGAGGAAAATAAATGAAAGAGTGAATGAGGAGAGAGAGTGTGGAAAAGAATATATATTTGGGTTGGGTTGACTCAAAGAAACCCTAAGCTTAAGCATGCTCTTAACCACATGACCAATGACATGTTAAATGCTTCATGATACAACTAATTAAATTAATTAAATAAAATCCTAACCACAACACGGTTCAGAAATCTTATCATCGAAACAGTGAACCACGCCTACAACCAGACAAGGACAAGGGGTGACACACTAATTCGCGACGAGATACTGTTCCATGCCATGGCCAGTTACAAATACAGGATAAATACAATAAAGATACAGGTGCCAGATACCATATACATAAAAAAAATCAAAAATTTACGTATTCCGGGAATGGGGAGTGACAACCGCACTCCAATGTACCCTTCCAGGATTTGAAAGATACCTGCTAACCGTACCAACTGCATGAGCAATATCTGGCCTCGTACACACCATCGCATACATAAGGCTCCCCACAGCTGAAACATATGGAACCCGCTCCATATCTTCCTTTTCGTCCTCGGTAGATGAACACTGCTCCTCAGTGAACTTAAAGTGAGCCGCAAGAGGGGAACTCACTTTCTTCGACCCGTCCATCCCGAAACGCTGAAGTACCCGGTGAATGTACTTCGTTTGGGACAAGTGTAGCAGTTTGGACTCTCTCTCTCGGTTGATCTCCATTCCAAGAATAGTCTTCGCTGCGCCCAAATCCTTCATAGAGAAGGCCGTGCCCAGTTGGCGCTTCAGCTCCGCTATCCTAGTGGCATTCCGACCCACTAATAGCATATCATCAACATAGAGCAGTAAAATGATGAAATCATCATCGGCAAAATACCTCACAAATGCACAATGGTCCGACGTCGTCCGTGCATAACCATGCTCCCCCATAAACGACTCGAACTTCCTGTACCACTGCCTCGGAGCCTGCTTCAGACCATACAAGCTCTTCCTCAACCGGCAGACCAAATGTGACTTGCCCTTCCCACAGAATCCCTCCGGCTGCTCCATGTACAACTCCTCCTCAAGATCACCATGGAGGAACGCCGTCTTCACGTCCATCTGCTCGACCTCCAAGTCGAGACTGGCTGCTAATGCTAGCACCACCCGAATAGATGAATGCTTGACGACAGACGAAAAGATCTCATCATAATCCACGCCTTTCCGCTGACCGTAGCCTTTGACTACCAGCCTCGCTTTGTATCGAGGGTGAGTAGCATCATCCGTCTGCTTCACTCTGAACACCCATCGATTCTTCAAAGCCTTCTTGCCCTTTGGCAACTGCACCAGATCATAAGTGGAATTGGTGTGCAAGGAACTCATCTCCTCCTGCATAGCCACCATCCACTCCTGCCTGTGTTCGTCTTCCATAGCCTCTGCAAAACTTTCGGGCTCTCCCCCGTCAGTCAATAGCACATACTCATCTGGTGAGTATCTCGTAGATGGTCGACGATCCCTGTCACTCCTTCTCAGTGGAGCCACTAGTGCTGGCTGTATACCAACAGCCTCTTCCCCTTCAGGAACTGCCTCCCCGGCATGCTCATCCTCCTGAGGGACACCCTGACCACCATTAGATGGCTGATGATCAAGGTTGGGAGCAACTCCATGTACCGGCTCCCCCATAACAGGATCCTCTGCGATGTCCTCTGGAAACTGCTCGAAGCGAAATGACTCTAACTCAGGCAATTCCTCAGCCTCAGAAGGCGTCTCAGAATCCTGAGTGTTGGTCATGGTCTGATCCTCGACGAACACCACGTCCCTGATTCTGTAGAGCTTTCCTTCCACTGGGTCGTAGAGTCTATAGCCAAACTCATCCCGACCGTAGCCGACAAAGACGCATCGCCTCGTCTTCGGCTCAAGTTTGGTCCTCTCGTCCTTCGGTACATGCACGAAGGCCTTACAACCAAATGCCCGCAGGTGATTGTATGACGGCTCTTTGCCATACCATACTTTGTCAGGCACATCACCCTGCAAAGGAGCACTAGGAGACAAATTAATAACATAAGCAGCTGTGAGAAGAGCCTCACCCCAATAACTGCCCGACAAGTTTGCTTCTGACAGCAAACACCGCACCCTCTCCATCAGTGTCCTGTTCATGCGCTCTGCTACACTATTGAGCTGAGGTGTCTTTGGCGGAGTCTTCTGGTGTCGTATCCCTTGCTCTCTGCAATACACATCAAAGGGACCAATGTATTCGCCGCCATTGTCGGACCGAACACACAAAAACTTCTTGCCCGTCTCCCTTTCAACGGAGGCCTGAAACTCCTTCAAAGTAGGCAGCACCTGATCCTTGGTCTTTAAGGCATAGACCCAAACCTTCCTGGAACAGTCATCAATAAAAGTTACAAAGTAAGAAGCACCACCAAGAGATTTTACCTTCATAGGACCGCAGACATCCAAGTGAATCAACTCGAGCAACGCCGGCTTTCTCGAACTTGGGTGACTTTGGAAAGACACCCTATTTTGCTTCCCAGCTAAACAGTGCGTGCACTTCTCCAACTTTGTAGACTTGAGCCCCGGAATCACCTTCCTGTTCACCAAGTAGCTCATCCCCTTCTCGCTGATATGGCCGAGCCGCCTGTGCCACAACTCGGTAGACGCATCACTAACTGCGTTCACCTCCTGTGTCCCCTGTGCGCTCCCCTCTATATAATAGAGATCGGACTTCTTGCTTCCTCTGGCAATCACCATCGAACCTCTGGAAAGCTTCCACTGACTATTCCCGAAGAGACAGAAGAATCCCTCATCATCCAACCTTCCAACCGATACCAGGTTGAAACGGATATCAGGGACATGACGAACATCCTTGAGAACAAGAACCGCACCCGTCTTCGTTCTCAAATGCACATCTCCAACGGCAACCGCCTTCGACACATCTCCGTTGCCCATCTTCAACACGCCACAGTCGCCTGTTGTGTAAGTGGCAAACAGTGCCCTATTGTGAGATACATGTGCTGAAGCCCCTGAGTCCACCAGCCAAGAATTATCATCGCAGGCGAGGTTAGTAATGACCTCATCACCTACGACGATCACATCGCCTCCATGCGTCGAGGCCGCCGCTGTAGTGTTCTCTTCTTGCTTCCCCTTGTCGCCCTTCTTCTCTCTCTTCCAAGCGAAACAGTTCCGCTTGATATGGCCCTTCTTACCGCAATGGTAACACTCTGAGTTCTCGTAACGACCCTTGGACTTCCTCCTGCTCTTGTCTCTGCCACCACCTGGACCCCTGCTTTTGCCCCTTCCGTGGCTCTCTGAAACCAATGCCTCTGAGTGGTGGGATGTGGATGAAGTGCCCTGAGAACGTCTCCGTATCTCTTCATTCAGCACCCCGCTCTTGGCAAACTCCAGACAGACCACGCCCTCTGGAGCAGAAGCGATCATAGATACTCGTACGGTCTCCCATAAGTCTGGCATTGTACACAGCAGCCACAGTCCCTGAACTTCGTCGTCGAACTTGACTCCCATAGAAGATAGCTGGTCAACCACGCCCTGGAACTCACTCAAGTGATCCGAAATAGACGCCCCATCCTTGTATCGCAGACCCATCATCGTTCGGATCAGGAACAACTTGTTTACCCCGGTCTTCTTCGCATACAAGGATTCCAGCTTATCCCACAACGTCTTCGCGTGCTCAATATTGGCAACGTGGTTGTATACGTTCTCATCAACAAACTGCCGTATGTACCCACACACCTGTATATGCTCGAATGTCCAGTCCTCCTCGGATATATCACTGGGCCTCTCGGATGCAAACACGGGTAGATGCAGCTTCTTGACAAATAACAAATCTTTCATCTTGCTCCGCCAATAGTGATAATTGGTGCCGTTCAGGTTCACCATGCGCACCGGCTTCGCGTCCATCTCTCCTCTCTGGTTTCTCTGTCAACTCCTGACACCCTTTGAATCCAAAGCTCTGATACAACTCTGTTGGGAAAGAAGCGCGGAAACCTTTCCCCAAACCGGAGAGTACCTGCGAGAGGACCGAAGAATACAACGCACGAACCCAAAAACAATCACACAAAATAATCCACGCAGACACAGAGAATTTTTGACGTGGAAAACCCTTGCGGGAAAAACCACGGGACGATCGGAGTCCAACCCTGAGAAGCCTCCACTAATGGAATATCTACAAACTCCTCTCCGATCCAAATCGGATCCCCACAACACTCAGAGATAAGAACAATGATTACAAGGCTACGAAGAGCGAGAACGACGAGTAGAGATTACCCGAACACGATCTCCTTCGAATAGCGACCTTCAATCCTCCGTCTTCTTCTCCGAAGTTGCAATGGCACTCTTGCCTCCTTCCTCTCTCAAACTTGTGTTACCTTGCGTTATGTTGCATGAATGAATTAGGGTTGGGAAATCCCAACTTAACTCCCCAATCCCGCAACCAACCTGGACCGTTGGATTAGATCCAATGATGAAAACTCATCCTAAAATCCGCTTCAGCCCCCGACGACACAGAGTTCGGCCAGAACTCTGTGTGGGACATCCAGAATCTACTCGCCAAATCCTGGAATGGCCAGACCGAGTTCGGCCAGAACTCGGCCTGGGACCGAGTTCGGACCGAACTCGGCAGACTCAGTCCAGAACCCCCCTTTGGGGCAGCAGCAGCAGCAACTCCTACTTCCCGAGCTTCTCCGACATCGGACGGCGCTCGTCGCACTCCGGGATCTTCTCCACATAGGTTGGGAACCCCACCCACTCCAACACGACGCAGGAAAGTAGCTGCGCCTCTGAACAGTGAAGGCGTTGGCTGCGAAGGGAAGGGTATGACAACCTTGCGCGTCTGAGATTGGCGCAGGCAGATAGCTGCATCTCCGGAGTGAAGATACTGGCATCTGGAATAAAAGAAGGGGAGGGGGCCCTACCACCATCTTGTTTCTGAGGTTGGCACAGGGAGGTGGCTGCGCCTCTGGCTTGAAGGCTCTGGCTTCTTCAAAATGCTGAGTTGCTGATATGCTTCTGAGAGGCTGCGCCCACAAGAACATCAAAACATGCTTCGGTGGAGGTCAATCCTCCAATGTGTGTATCAAAAAAAAGGGAGGCTGCGCTTCGATGAAGATTGCATCCCTAGGGAACCATTTTATACCATATTTTGTTTTTTCTTGAAAATTAATATCCTATCTTTTTCATTTTGTTTGACATCCAAACACAAGAAAAAATGACTTCTTTTCTTTCCAAGATCCTGCTTCTGCAAACCAGACGTGTGACCTGAGTTATAAGGACAAAGTCCTGAATTAATGTAAAACTTGCGACTAAAGATTAAAAAAATGTGATTAACTAATTGCAAATGCTCAAAAGTCAGTGATAGCGATTTGCTAACAAAGATAGTTCATTTTAGCATTCTTTTTTTAAAAAAAAAAAAGTTAGTCGGCAGGTAACAAAGCATGAACGTTCAAAGTTTACGAATGCAAATAAGCCTTTTTTTTTTTTTTTTTTTTTTTAAACAATTGACTCGGCATCAATCAAATATACACACAATCACTCTCACCCCCATAACACAACGAAGAAAGAAATAGAAAACAGGACAAATCCCAAAGAACGAGAAAGAACACTTTCTAATCCATTTATTGATGAACCAGCCTTTTTCAGTTGATGTCATAAGACCCCATTTGATATATTTATTTTGTTTTGACTAATATCCTACCCATAAGAATTATTTAATATTGGAAAAATATGATATATTTAATTATTTGATTAATTAATTTGACAAAAAGACTTTTCGAAGTCAATGATTCAATGAACATGCTAATCTCTTCCATAAGACCCCATTTTTGTTTTTGTTTTTGTTTTTATCTTTTATTAGTGAGTTGTTAATCCCATTATGGAGAAACTAATTTTCAAAATAAAGGAAAATGTCATACCATACGGCATTTGTCTGCAAAATATGTTGGTGTTTTTGCCTTTAGACTAGGAAAGATGGTCCCACATCGACTACACCAAATGATGAGTATCTCAATATAATGCATTGCTTGTGTTGAGATGTGCACATGAGGTGTGGTGGGACACAAGTATATGTCATGTGGGGGTATTTTTCTAGAAGGAAAAATGATTAATTCCAACAAAGATATAAATTGATTTTTGTTGTGCAGACACGGACTACAAGATGTCTCGTGCATATCTATTTTTGAGTATTGGTATTTTAGTCCCACATCGGATAGGAGAAAAGGTGAAGTCTCACTCCACTATATAAATAGAGCCCCTTGGCCACCTTTGAAAGATGCACCAAGAAGAGAGTTAAGGGAGTCCGTAAAGTCCAGGAAGCCCGTTCAAGTATCAAATATTGACTTACGTGGAACGAATCTTGCTTTGAGCAACGGTGATTTTAATCACCCAGGCAAGAATCTTTCATCTTCTTCTTTCTTCTCTTTTCTCTGAGTTGTAACTCAGTTCTGTCCGTCAGTAACTGCGATTGCGAGGAAAATCGTGAGATTTATTTTCTGATTATTGTTGTTTTTGTAATCAGATTTATATTATAGTGTTCCTCGTGGATCTCGAGAATAATAAGAAGGGGAACGTTTGTTTGAACCTCTGATCTCGACATCTAGTTCTACCATCTTTGATGAAGCCCCGGGACTAACAAAACATCCCTACCATTTTAGTTCTCGTTTTGCAATTTCTTAAAACTTTGTTCATTCTATCCAATTTCTTAAAACTTTGATGCTTATTATGAAAATTTCCAATAGTTTTACTGCTCCCTTGTCTCGAATACATACATCATTTGCACGAACACATAGCATTTCAAACATACACTTGGGGTAGGGTCGACATCAAACCTTAGCTTTGAAGAGCAGAGTTGTAGGTCATCCTCTCTCCTTGCTTCCATTATAGCATTATTCATCAAGAAATTCACTCCCTTCTCAAAAACTTCATACACAAGTTTAGCTACTTTTATTCATCATATTGTTAGTATTTCCAGTTGAGGAGCCAATTTTAGCTAAAATGTTCTCGAGGCCTGCAAAAATCTCCATCATAAGTGCCGAGCTCCTCCTTTCGGGGTCACAACATTTCAAACCGATGCGTGCCAGATACTCAGCCACAAGATCAGGCCATAGCCCAGCTTTAGAATCAACCAATTTCAACAACGATTTCCCTTCATTTGCTTTACGCACCCTCCTAACGATTCCAGCAGGTGACTCTCCGGTCAGAATCCTAAGGATCGTAACCCCAAAAGAGTACACATCGCAGCGTGGACTGAGGTGCCCCGTCCCGAAGAAGTCGGGGTCCATGTACCATTCCGTGCCTTTGATATCATTCGTATGATGGAATGCATCGGTGGTGTCTGTGCCTTTGGATAAGAAGCGGCACAGGCCAAAGTCGGTGAGCTTGCTGTTGAAGTTGGCATCGAGAAGAATGTTAGCAGGCTTGAGATCGCCGTGGACTATGGGCCCTGGCTCATTCGAGTGGAGAAAAATTAAAGCCGAACATATCTCGTATACAACACGAGTGCGCATCTGCCATGTGAGAAGCCTCGGGCTCTTCTCAAGGCAATCCTCCAAGCTTCCATTAGGCAGGAACTCGTAGACGAGAGAGTGATGTGTGAAGCATGCTCCTATTAACCTGACAAGGTTTGGATGCCGCATTTTTCCTAGAACATCCAGCTGCAGTATTCAAACAAAAGCAAAACAAATTTACAAATATGTTTAATTAAATTAGTATCGGTCATGAATGTCTATAAATTTGCAATTCAGTACCTCTCGAATGAACTCTTTCGGGCCTTGGTCGCCTCCCGTGTTTAACATCTTTATAGCTACCTCCGTGTTGTCAAGGTAACCTTTGTAAACACTCCCATACCCTCCTTGCCCGATCTTTGATGACTTGCTAAAACCATTAGTTGCACGCTCGATGTCCGAGTATGAGAACACTTTGACGCTTGATGTTCTGCTCAAGATATCTATTTCTTCTTCTTCTTCTTCTTCTTCTTCTTCTTCTTCTTCTTCCCAAGTTGTTCCACAAGTTTCTTCTATCCTAATGCTTTTACTGTCCTTGTAATCAGAACATAGGATTGTCTATATTGGAAGTTACCAAATGAAAGGTTAAATATGTTAGTCCACAGTGGAAAAACAAGGGTCAAACAAATATAGAAAAAGTATTCACATATAATCGCTTAACAGAAAGGAAAAGGAAAAAAAAAAAATTAAATTCCTAGTGAGTTCTTTCATTTTAAAGACTCGGTCATTAATAGCTGTTATACATCTCGTAACAGAAAAGGTTCTAAACGCACGCACCTCTCTGTTTTTGAAGTTATCGATCACGGCTAAGAAGTTCCCGAGTTCTTTCACGATCTCCTTCACGCTCAACAAGCTGCTCTTGCTACTGTAGCAACATTGTGGACCGAAGTATGCAAGCTCCTCAACCAGTTCAGGAGGCCAATTCCCAGCTGTATGATCAACATTATTCGTCAACCATTCACTTATACGTGCACCACCATGCGACTGTCCTTCAATTGTAGCAGCCGACAATCCTGTCAAGAGTCTCAGGACCACAATTCCAAGAGAGTACACGCCGTCGCCTAGTTTGCGATTTCCTGTTTCAATGTACTCTGTGAATCTGCCTTTGGGGTTGGGATTGCTGGTGGCAGTGCCTTCGGGTATCGATACAGTACAGTTGAAGTTACCATCAAGAAGAATGTTGGCAGGCGTGAGATGCCTGGGTGACGCTTATTAGAGTAGAGAAAGATGAGGGCGGAACAGACCTGGTAGATAATGCCGGTGCGGATCTGCCATGTAAGAAGCCGAGGTCTATTTTCAAGGCAGAGTTCCAAGTTTTCGTCAGGGAACTTGTACAAAACAGCAGGGGGTTCAATACATGCGCCTACCAACTCCGCAAGATTTGGATGCCTTAATTCTTTTAGAACATTCAGCTGACAAGTTGCATGACAGTTAGGAAATAACATGATATTTGAACTTCAAATATCCATCTAATGGTTCCATTTACCTCTTGAATGAAATCTGATTCTTCCATTGGGAGCTTGGGATCTAACATTTTTATATAAACCTCAGTATTGTCGTCGACGTAACCTTTGTAATATCTCCCATATCTCCATAACCACATTCCGGACGACTTGCGTAAACCATTAGTTGCACGCACAATGTCTGCGCGGGAGAACAGTGTGATGCTTGACATTTGGCTTGTGATGCCGGTCTGCGATCCTTCACTTGCCGGTGCCATTCCGCAGCTTTGTGTCCTCAATACCTTGTACTCCTCTGATACTTCACTTTCTGATGCCATTACGCAGCTTTGTGTCGTTGATACCTTGTAGTCCCCTGATACTTCATTTTCCGATGCCATTCCGCAGCTTTGTGTCCTTGATACCTTGAACTCCTCTGATACTTCATTTTCCGATGCCATTCTGCAGCTTTGTGTCCTTGATACCTTGTACTCCTCTGATACTTCATTTTCCGATGCCATTCTGCAGCTTTGTGTCCTTGATGCCTCCTTCTTCACGGAGTATTCTGCAGCTTTTTCGGGCTGGTTTAATATTGACCCACTGATGTTAGACTTTGGGTCTCAAATAAGTTTTAAAATTTGTGTTTGGGTCTCTATATTAGTGTTTGGGTCTCAAAAGTGTTATTAATGTCTCAAAAGTGTCACTAATGTCTCGAAAGTGTCACCAAAAGTGTCGCTAATTATTTTTGGTGACACATTTGAGATCCAAACACTAATTTATTCTACTATATAATAGGAAAACTTAGATGGTGAAACTTTTGAATTCCGAAAATACCCTTACATACTTATACTAATTTATATTCTACTATATAATAGAAAAACTTAGATGGTGAAACTTTTGAATTTCGAAAATACCCTTACATACTTATGCTAATTAAAAATAGTTCATTAATTTTAATAAGGACAACTTAGTAATTAGGAAGACTATCCTTTGGTCTTCCTAAAGAGTCTTCCTAAACTAATTAAGAAATGTTAAAATACGTGCAAGGCACGTGCACATATGCTAGTTATGTATAATATGGAGACCAAACATTAATTATGTATAATATGGAGACCCAAACACATATTTCAGAACTTATTTGAGGCCCAAAGTCTAAATATCCCTTTAATTTTTCAAAAACTCGGTAAATCCGGTCGGTCAAACCACCGGACCGTCTGATCAAGTTGGATTTTTAACCAGTTTGATCCTGACTTTTGTTTTGGACCACTGCTTTAAAAACCGGACAGGATCGATTTCCGGTCCAGTTCATTGTTGATCCATTGTTTTTTTAAAAACCGATTATACATATATATATATATATTTTTTAAAAATCAGTGTCTATAAGGAATTAAACATGGGACCACTTAGATTAACCCAGTGGTTGAACCAGTTTGATCCGATCCAGTGTCTTATCCGGATCAATCTTCGGTCCGGTTTTTAAAACACATTTTTGGACTTTACCTACAATCAAAGTTAATGTTGCTTCTTGACTAATTCTACTGTGGTAAGCATGCATGCAAAACTTCTAAGTAGTACATATGTAGTTGTGTACTATATAATATATTCAATATAAGATTGTAAGCCTATATAACTGGTTCAACCCGGATTAATCTACTAGAAGACAACATCCCTATCACGATTTTGAAATACTTCATAACAATAACAATAAATAGATATCTAATAAAAAATATAACCTATTCTAGTAGCTTCACAGCATCCCTTCTCCCTCCCCCAAACCACGTCCTACCAAACTTTACACAAAAGGTCATTCACCTATTATGGTTATGGTTAACTCTAGAGTCAGCTATTTCATCCAGGAAGGAAGCAAACACGAGGGTTTATATTGAAATAGGCAAAGTTCTTTTGAAGAGAGTCAGTTTAGGCACAAAAAGTTGATTCACTTGTAAGGGTGTTATGGTTATTACTGGAGTTAGGTTACTTCGAAGAGTCTTTTTTTTTTCCCCCACAAAATTGCTTATTTAGCATCAAAGTTTATTGATATTGCTTTCAAAGCATAAAGTTTGCACAAATTATATTTTGAGATCCAAAACGTCCATCGGAAAGATGTATTAAATGATTCACCGGTTGTAGCCTTTAATGGTTACACGTGTATAAGTATTTTGGATATTTCAAGCGTTTTTTTTCGTTCAAAATTTGCCTATAACGTTTAAATTGTAACGACTGGACGGAGGAGGTGATTGATCAAAGTACCTAAAATGCGATGGTTTAATTGATGAAATTTATTGAGTTTTTGCTAAAAGTGTAAATCTTGCGATAATTTTTAACAAGAGTTTTGGGGGTATGTTATCTTCTACAAGTAAGAACAATATCCCATATTATGAATCACCTATCCTGTATATAATCAAGTTGATTTTCACTTTCCCAATTGTTGGAGAGATTCAAGTATTTTCTTGACAAGTGAATGAAACCTTGAACTACCCAAAATCAAAGTAAAGGTTGGTAAAGATAAATAGTCATGTACCTGCAACACCAGCTGCTACTGCCTCCTCTCTTCTCCTTCCCTGTTGTCTATAACCTCTAGCAACTCTTCGTCTTCCTTTTCTTCTTCATTCTCTCCTTATACAGGTAATGAAGAGGAAGAGGACTTTTCTAATGTTGACTTGAAAGCTTCATGTCAACTGAAACTCTAGAAGAACTGATCTATTTACTTGAAAGGAAACATTTTCCCTCTTTTTTTGGTTAACTAATGGTTATTAATATATAGGCTTTAAAGTCCTAGACTATTTTACAGAAGGCCTCCAATTCTCATATTTCCTGTTAACTCCCTCAAATCGAGTAAAATTTTAAGTGGGAGGCTTAACCTACCCTAGTGTATGTTGGCAACAAAATCAATTTTCTAAAACCCACTTCTAAGACTTCTAGCTCAAGTGGTTAGAGTGAGTCATTTTCTCCCACTCGATAGCTAATTCGAGCAACGGAGGTGGCATATTAATTCTCTTCATGAATTAATAATATATGGAGAAGCCGATATATCTAGGAATAAATTAACGTCAATCATTCGGCAATCTACATGGTCATGAAGCTAGTATACCAAAATATAACATAGTGGAGTTGGAGAGAAGAGAAGGAGAAAGAGAAAAGAATGAAAAGACACTACCAAAATAAGTCAATTTAGCGACGTATTTAGCGACTCAAGGAGGAACGTCGCTAAATTATATAACATTGGCGACGAAATACATAATACGTCGCTATACGTCGCAATTTTGCGACAAAAAGCGACAATAGCGACGTATAGCGACGATGTCAAGTTACCCGTCGTTAATTTTTTAACATGTAGCGACATTTTGCGACGTCTGTGTAGTACGTCGCTAATTTTCATTACCAAAATATTATATAGACGATCGGAATTCATTTTCCCCCATCTCCAAATTTCCGACCCCAAATCGAAATCTCCTTCCCCTCCCGGCGACCCTGTTGCTCCTCCTCCCCTCCTGGTGCTCCCGCTCCCCTCCGACGACCCCGTTGCTCCTCCTCCCCTCCCGGCGCTTTCGCTCCCCTCCGACGAACCCTGCTGCTGCTCCTCCCGACGATCCCGCTCCCCTCCGGCAATCTCGCTGCTCCTCTCACCGGCGCTCTCCTCTCCTACCCCTCCTTCGGTAAACCTTAACCCTAACTCGGACACAAACGCGCACGCGTACCTTAACCTTAACTTGGACACGGACACGAACACACACACACACACACAGATACATGCACACGCACACACTGACACACTAACACTCGCTGACAGAAATCATATCCCTAACACGGACACGAACACACGCGCACGCGTACCCTAACCCTAACATGGACACGAACACACACACACACACACACACACACACACACACACACACACAGATACATGCACACACACGCACTGACATACTAACACTCGATGACAGAAATCCTATCCCTAACACGGACACGAACACACACACACACACATACACACACACACACACACACACACACACGGTGTTCATATATGGACACACATGGACACACACACCCTAGTTAATATATTTATGTTCATTTGAGTCCATTTAGATATATTGTGAATTTTTATAGAGTAGTTTGATAGAATTTTTATTGTGAATTTACTATCATATGGTGTTGAGTATCATATAATTAGCTTGGTAGTATAGAATTGAGTATTGATATCATTGAGAGTTAGTATGTATGTGTCAAATTAGATGTATGTTGATTGAAGAGTGTCAATTTGATATTCTTAAATAATCAAGATACGAAACATACGTATCCATCTAAGTATTTATGTATCTATATTTATATTTTGATACTAAGGAGTATCGTAATACCTAGAGTGTATAGAGTGAGTATCCTAGAAGGATATAAGATATCTTAGTACTAGCTAGGTAAGTGCTAGCTTGGACACTCCGAGGTCAAGTTTTCCTTGTGGGCTCACAAGGAACACATGACAACAGAGATACCATTATCTCTTATGTTAAGTGTCCGTGTTAGCCTGAAATCAAGTGTCCATGTGAGCCCTTATCTGAAATTAAATTTACTTATGCAAGCCTTTTGGGTCTATAAGAGTTCTATATTTTTTTGGAAATCTAGTATAACACTGATTGCCTCAAAAGGCTTGCATAAGTAAGAGTGTATAGAGTGAGTATCCTAGTATTATATCGTAATATCCTAGAGTGTATAGAGTGAGTATCCTAGAGTGTATGTAGTGAGTACCTAGAGTGTATATCGTAGTACCTAGAGTGTATAGAGTGAGTATCCTAGTAGTATATAAGATATTTTAGAAATTGGGTAATTGTCAAGGTAAGTTTGGGGTTTAATTGAAAGTATCCAGAGTGTATCCTTCCTACTTCCCTTCTTCTCATTCGGGTCATGTGGCCTCCTATTCCGCATCATATGATATCCACCTCAACCAAAGCCTAGAGAAGTGTGAAAATATTAATTTTAACCAATGTTCACAGTATCGGTATCGGAATCGGTATCATTTACGGTTGATACCATGAATCTCATGACTTTCTCTACCACAGCAAAATGTAAAACCAAACGTGAAGCAGAGCTTTATATTCAAAACATCAGAAGTAAAAAGATTTCGATTGGTGGTAGAACGAGCCAGAATTCTTTGATGGAGAATCCTGGCTCGCCCCATGTCACTTTTCGTTCCCAGAATGCGTATTTTTATGCATGTACAACTCATGTGTATTTATTTAATATTTATCATGTATTATTCTGTATTTAAATCCCTTTAATTTCATGTTAATTAATTAATCTGCCCTTTAAATTTTTATGTTAATTTATTTCCTGCAATTATATTTCCGCCATTTTATTTCTGCACTTTATTTCCTGCTTTTATTCCCTGCCTTAGTCTTGCTTATTTGGGTTCGGGTTGGCTTTGGTTGGATCCCCCAACCCGACCCATTGGACCCATTGGACCCATTGGACCCGGCCCAACTCCCACCTACCACCACCCCCTCCATTTAAAGCTTCCATCTCTTTCTCTCTCTTTCATAAACTCCTCCACCATTACTTCTTCTTCCTTTCATTACTCTCTCCACCTACCAACCATAGGCAAGTACAACTTGCTCTCCATGAGAAACCATGTTTTTGTAGTTCATTTATCTTTCTCGCAAGATCCTAAGAGAGTTTAGAACTTGGCATTTCTCATTTCGAAGTCTTAATTTTTGTAGATCTAGAAATTAGTATTTTCGGATTTTGGTGGTTTTGATCTATCAAACTTCTTTGTTTGCAAGTTTTGATGGTTCCATGTTGTAAAGAGTTTTATTCTACCCAATTTTGACCTTTGGAAAGTTGGATTTGGACTTATTTTGACCAAGTTATGGACTTTTGAAGCTTTGGGGTACAACCATGGAGTTCTTGCTGTTTGGAGAAGACAGTGAGCAGTGTACGCTAGCTTTTTAGCTTGCGTCACAGAGCTGTACGCGCTCTTTAGCGTAGCACAGTATGGAGTCCATACGCTGCCTTTTTAGGAAGTGTGTGTCTTGCATACGCTGCCTTTTGGGAGCGTATGACTTGCATACGCTGACTTGAATGGTCAGGAGTCGTATGGAGTTCATACGCTGCCTTTTGGGAGCGTATGACTTGCATACGCTGACTTGAATGGTCAGGAGTCGTATGGAGTTCATACGCTGCCTTTTGGGAGCGTATGACTTGCATACGCTCACTTGGATAGTGAGGAGTTGTATAGAGCTCATACGCTGCCTTTTGGGAGCGTATGTCTCGCATACGCTCACTTGGGTGTCAAGGAGTCGTATGGAGTTTATACGCTGCTGACTTGAGCGTAGTTTGACTTGAGCGTAGTCTGACCTGAGCGTATGACTTTTGCACTGAGCGTGTGGCCTTTGGCTGACTTGGTCTTACGTCAGCGTGTCACTTGGTTTTATTTTCCTTAAGCTTGGCTCTTCTATAGCCCTGTATATTGATATTTTATTAGATATTTTACGCCCATTTTATATCCTTACGCCTTTTGGCATGAACTCGATAAAATCATGATATGTTAATATTGTTAATATCAATTGTTATGTGGAATGCGCCTTGTGTCCCGATTGATTTTTGATACCCAGTTTGACTGGAACTAACCCTGAGAGTTATAGACTCGACCCCATTTAACACTAATTGACTTTCATGCCTTGTCACCATTAATGACGATGGTTATCTTGACTAAATTGATCATGCGTTCCTAGTTGGAACTAAGAGACTGGCTAGTCGTCTTATTGAATTGAATGAATGAGACACGTTCATATTACCTATGAACTATTGTAATCGACTGGCTGATCCCGAATATCGACATACATGCACATGCAGGCTTCAATCTATTTATTTAATTATTTATTTATTTATTTTCTACAAAAGAAGCATGTGTACTTTATGGTCAAGGCATGATTACCGTGGTTAGATTTGATTGTTGCATTACGCTATGTAAGACCTGCAACCTAACTGTAGGAACCCTAGAGGGGGGGTGAATAGGGTCAAGCTAACTAATCAAGCACTTAGCACAAGCTAATTGGCAATTTAAAAATATAAGTACAAGAGAAGAAGTAAACACAATACCGACACCCGATATATCCTGGTATCCTCCTAAGAGGCAGTCCAGTCCCGGAACTCTCTCCGGCTTTAATCCACTATTTGAGCAAATAGTTACACACGAGTTTGGATCCGAAGAACTCGCCAACTTCTTACACAAGAGCTTTAATCCGAAGGGCTCTCCGACTTCAACCGAGAGTTTGGATACGAAGACTCCCTAACTTCAACCGAGAGTTTGGATACGAAGACTCTCCAACTTCAACCTTTCACAATAGGTTTTGATCTCCTTATACAATAGGATGAAGATCTCACTTTTCAACTCAATAACTCTAACACCATTTGTAGATGGCAAATGAAGGCTTTGTAGAGTTGTATGTGGATAAACTTTGGTGGTTTAGAAATTTTTAGGCTCAAAGCATCAACCTTGAATGAAGGGGTTCAAGGCTATTTATAACCAAAGCATTGAAAAGAGCTCAAGGCAACTTTTCAGTCCACGAACCGGCATACCGCCGGTATGATCCGGCATACCGGCGGTATACCGGTCTGGAATTGCAACGGCTAGAAATAGAGCCGTTGGGATCATTAATTGCTGGAAATCCGACCGTTGGAATTTCAACGATTCGGAAGCGGTATACCGTCGGTATGATCCGGTATGCCGTCGGTATGCCGGTTTTGTAAACAGAAACTTTCTGTGAACAAAAACCGGTATACCGTCGGTATACTCCGGTATACCGTCGGTATGCCGCTTATCCACCAAAAATGATCCTGGGCTTATTTCTGCCCTAGCTTTCGATTTTGCCATCTATTTTTGTGTTTACAATTAATTCCTAAGACTCATTACAGACTCCAGATAAACTTAGGCAGGTGCAGGCTTCTTCAGAGTCTTGAAATGATGATGGCATGGCTTGGCTTCTTCCTTTGATAGGTGCTGGCTTTTTTCCTTGGCGGCAGCAGTCCAAAGATATCCAGTTTGCGAAAACTGAATACCTTTCGGGGGCTTCACCCCCGAACCCCCGACGAGGGGCGCTGCCCCCTCGACCCCCATCCGCTGACCGGGCAGCGGAACCCCCGGTGCGTGGCTCCAGAGATGTCGTCGGGTGGTTCAGAGAGATCTTGTGGGATCCGTCGTCTTTGGCCCACCATGATTTCTTCATTGCATATGTCCACATTGATCTTGTTTATTGCTTTTCTGCATGTACATGTTAGACGAACAAAGCAATATACATAGTAGCAAGTATGATAAGTTAAAGCACATTAGGACTATACAAAGTTTAAGTATAAGTGCTAAGGTGATAGCATAAATGTTAGTGATATAATAATGATTAAACTTAATTGAATGACCACAATCAAAAACATAGTTTTGATTTTAGCAACCCAAGTAAGTTTAAGATAGATAAGCTCATATCACTAATATGTAAACCAATAGGCACATATCACCAAAGATATAAGTATAAGTAGAAATGCTATAGCGATAGTATGAAGATTAGTGATAATGAAATGCTAAACTTAACATATTAACCATATTCAAAAATATGATACAATCATTGGGCCAACACTAACCGCACTGGTATCGTTGTAGAGTTGTGCATATCGTACCCCGTACGAAAGTACTCATTTAAATGACCATGATCCACGGTATGGGATTTCACTCAACGTAGGGACTATTAAATTAAATAAAATAATGATTGCATGGAGAGAATGGATTTCCGAGTTCTTACATGGCAGCCCCCTTGGGACGAGTAGTACCCGACGGGCCGGCTGGTTCCCACAGATACTGTAAATCTGCCACACGGGCAGGGAACAGTATCTGCTTTTATTATTATTGTATATGGTATATTAACGGGCGTCCTGTTAGGACTCGTCTAATTCATGCATGGCGCAATGGTTGACTGGATAGACTAGCCTTGCTTGCACATAGTAAGAACTGAGGAATCCCTATTACATAAAATTCCAGGATAACTTGGGACTCACAATAGCAAGCCGTAGGAGTTGATTGGCCGTTCAAGATGATTTGTTTGTATACTGTGCTACTCTGTTACCTAACTGGGATGATCAGAATGTCAGGACATGACGGGCCAACTTCTGTCCTTGTTTGGTTGGGAGGTTGGTTCGAAGTGTCGTGATGTGATGTGAATCCTAGTAGCAAGCAGAGATCTATTAGTATTCTCCTACTTACTGGTTTTAGTTCTCATGTCGTGCTCCCTTGTGGTACTTGCTATTAGAGGTCTAACCTCTCTGGTTTTGCATGGCCAGATTTAGAGCCGGTTCCCGAGGACTCAGCTTACTTCTACCTCGAAGATGGTCAACACTAGAAGGATGATCGCAGGAGGACTCGAGTGGGTTTCTTACTTCCCCGCTCGTTTTGTTATTTACTTAATACCTTGCCGTTTGGCACCGACATGTTAGTCGGATTGTCTTGTACTTACTTTTACATGATTGTAACTAAAGTCAGGCTGCAGCTGATAACAATTGTGTATACTTTTGCTATATCAATCTGGCTATGTTTTGTAAAGCCAGATATCAAGAACATTTTGACAGAGCGTTTGGGACGCCTTACTGCTTTATCTTACATGTTCTCTATTACTGTTTCTTGCTTGGATGATTGAGACAATAGATGTGAAGTGACCATAGTGAGACTTATATGTAGTATGCACCCCCTCGTATGGTTAGACAGCATTGATCGTATTATACGGTATTCAATCTACCCGTAATACGTAGCTGGCTGAGTCATTCCCCCGCTCTCTAGTATTCTGGTTCTGGGGCGTGACACCCCACCACAAATCCTTTGACGGAGAATCCTTCGTCAAAGGATTCTGGCTCGCCCTACCACCAATCGAAAACTTTTTACTTCTGATGTTTTGAATATAAATCTCTGCTTCACGTTTGGTTTTACATTTTACTCTGGTAGAGGAAGCCATGAGATTCTGGTATCAACCATAAATAATACCGATTTCGATACCAATATTGTGAACCTTGGTTAATATTAATATTTTCAAACTTCTCTAGGCTTTGGTTGAGGTGGATATCATATGATGTGGAATAGAAGACTGAGAGAGTCGAATGAGAAGCAGAAAAGTAGAGGAGGGCCAGAGAGGGGGCCTTCTTGTTGAACACGTGACGACACTCATTTAACACTCATGTGTCTATGCATCCATTTGGAATATACTCGAATAATGTGTATCCATCTTTGCAGAATTATTATCAAATGTATATGAATTACTATCTGCGACATCGTTTGTGGATGTACAATCGTTATCCTGATCACATGTGCGGTGTGCATGATGAATTTATACAGGGGGTAGAGCAGTTCCTGTAGTTCGTCAAGGCGTTTCCTCAGTTCATGGACCGTACCAAAATTAAGTGTTCATGTGTGAGATATCGCAACATAAAATATCATCCAAAAGTGAAAGTGACATATCATTTGTACTCGAGAGGTTTTATGCCAAATTACTATCAGTGGACCTCACACGGAGAACTTGTGCCTTTAGCATCGGAGCTGGAGTCTAATTTGCCGTATATGGATGTCCATGACCACGCTGGTTAAGACGAATGGTGGGTGAACATGATTTTTGACACTGCGGGGCCTAGTTTTGATCCGGACAATCATGATGCGGCTGAGGAGGCACCGAATGCCGATGATGCAAAGTTCATAGAGTTGCTAGAGAATACAAGGACTCGTTTGTATCCTGGATGTGAGGATCATTCACCGTTGGAGGTAGTTACAAGACTGCTGAGCATCAAGTCCGATTTCAACATATCTCAAGAATGTTACAACCGAATCATCGAGTTGATTATAGAGATCTTACCGTAGGGTGCAAAGTTACCTACAGACTTCTACATGTCTAAGAGGATGGTGAGATCTCTCTGGATGGGATACGAGAAAATCGATGCATGTCGCAACGGGTGCATGTTGTACTACAAAGACGACAAGGATGAAGACGCATCCAGATTTTGTGGTGTTGATCGCTACAAGGTGTAAAACTCCTAAATTTCTACTATATTTTTTTCGATTTTAGTACTGATTTAAAAATTTTGTATTGTACGTCGCGTAGTCATATTGTACGTTGAGCACAAACGACGTATTTCGGAATTGCTCGTCGAGTACGAATATGGACGAGCGTACATATTTTTAGAGAAATATTTTAATTTTAATTTTTATAGTTCAAAATAATTTATACAATAAATACTTTGCTATCATACAAGAATTGCTAAGTTTGTTCTTTTCATTTTAAAGGCCCTTCAACTACTAATAATAAATAATATTTTTTATTATAGAAAAATATATTTATGTAAATATTATTTGTGCATACATATATCATAATTATTTATTACCTTATTTTTAAATAAATAGTGTAATTTTTGAAATTATTATTATTAGCATTTTTGGAAAACATATTTTTGGAAATATTTGTGACAATTTAAATTTTGATTTGATTCCATGGATACATTTAAATAGTAAACTAATATCTATATTTGAAATTAATTTGATTTTAAACCAAAAGAATTTAATTAGATTTAATTGGAGTTAGATTTGGATTGGATTTGATTGATTTTAAATTAATACATGAATTATCTACTTTGGGTTTTAAATAAATCATAATCCTATCTTAATGGGAATTTCCACATCCTATAAATAAACAGGTACTCCTCCATTATTTCTCCACAAGCCACAATCATCTCCAAATATTTCTATACCCACGTGAGTGCATCGTGTCCATGTTCCCTCTCACCGTTCATTATATCATTTTTTTTTTCTATACAAGTACATTTATCCTCACCATGTCCGACACACCAGACACCATTCCTATCAATTCTTCCACTACCAAAATTTATCGATTTAGCGACGGCCGCATCCGTCGCTAAGACGACGGTAATTACCATTAGCGACCGATTGTCGACGGATATTGGCCAAAAAAATCCGTCGGCAATCAGCTCGTCGCTAATAACCATCCGTCGCTAAGTTGTCGTCACATGACGGAAAAGCGACGGATAGTCGACGTCAAAATACGAAGCATTAGCGACGCATTTCCGACAGAATGTCGTCCACCTCAGCTTTTAAGTACTGAACTGTGTAGACAATACCGACGAGAACTTCCGTCGCTAACCCGTCGCAAAAGCATATCAGATCGTATAATTTCGTCGCTAATCCGTCGATACCGTCGATATCAAGTGACGGATTAGCGACGGCTTACTGACGGAAAAGCCGTCGACCAGCTTCTGGAATTTCATGTCATTTCCAGCATCTTGGCGACGGATAAGTCGTCGCTACGCCGTCGCAATATATCGACCGCATAGCGACGGATTAACCGTCGACCTTGTTCTGGAAATTGTTGTTATCTCCAGAATACGGGCGACGAATATGTCGTCGCTATTCCGTCGAACAATAAATCATGCCGACGGATTGTCCGTCGACCATCCGTCGCTACCTGGGAATAATTTTCAAATATCCAGTTAGCGACGGCATAACCGTCGACAAGTAGTCGGAAACTGGTGACATCCGTAGCAAAACGGTCACAAGTCCGTCGCTAACTGAGAATATTTTGAAAAAAAAAATTACAGCTTTTTAGCTGTTCGCAAAAATTTGCATAAACCAAACCAATATATAATGCACACCAATTATCCAACAATCACATAGACCAAATATATTATGCACACCAATTATCCAAGAATCACATAGACCAAAATATGCACATACGAATTTAATGCACACCAATTATCCAAGAATCATATAGACCAAACCAAATTAATATAAAATAGACATCAGTTATCCGGAAGAGTAACCTAATATCCATCGTTATAATCCGATCATTGCACAAATATTCCAAATTTTTCACAAATATTCCAAAACACATAGGAAAGAGTTGGCCAGTTACAGTAACCTAATATCCAATCCCGACGACCGATCATAGCACAAATATTCCAAAATTTTCACAAATATTCCAAAACACATAGGAAAATCGACTTTGGCCTCAACAAAGACCACAAGTCAGACGATGAATCCTCACAGCCAGGGATGATAGTTGCGTTGAGGCATGTACCATTCTATCAGCCACTTTGCATACGAAGGCTCAATCTGGTTGAGGTCTTCTGTAGGGATAGGAGGGTCGGTCCCGATGCTACTACTCTCTGACGGTGGCTCCTCCTTAGCTTCAAGCTTGGGAGCAATCTCTTCCCTGATGGTCATCGGTTCTTCCTTGACAGTCACCGGCTCTTGTTTGACGACGGAGACTTCCTCCGTGTCGACCTCCAAGGGTTTTTTGCCTCGACCCCTTCCTCGACTAGCAGCACCACCTCGACGAGTCCTAGGAGCCATCTTTCTGACAACAGAAATTTTCATATAGGGTAAAGAAATTTACTCAAGTTATAAAAGTTGTGACGTTGGTTTTTTGCGTTCATCATCATTAGAGGGAGCAGCACTCGAAAAGTTATGACGTTGGTAGCATGAGAGAGTAAAAATCTGTATCACAAGACTAACAGAATTACTATGTAATCATGTACTCACCAATAACCGGATGTAACTGGAGTCGTTGGTACTATCGTGCAGTAATTTGTGGATCCGCTGGTATAGGCCAGATGGACTTAGTATCTAGTGTATCAGATTAGTATCGGTCTATCGGTTTGGTATAGGACGTATCATATTGGTATCGTCCTATATCCGATATGTACATGTATCGGCCGAATAGCTAGAATTCATATTGGTCTTATCGATTTGGTATCGGTCATATCCGATAGGTATCGGCCGTGTTGGATTAGTATAGACTATTTCGGATTAGTATCGTAGAAGGTTTAGTAACAACTGTACTTGGATTTCTCTCTTCTCGAGCTAGAATACCATTGTAAGAGAATCACCAGATCGTGATTGGCCAGTTACAGTAACATACATACTTCATTTTCCATCAGGAAAAGCGAGATTGAAAAGGAAGTATGTATGTTCTGTAACTGGCCATCTACGCTCTCGTGACTCTATTGCAATGGTAATCTAGCTCTAGAAGAGAGAAATTCAAGTACACTTGTTACTAAACCTTCGACGATACTAATCCGAAATGGTATATAATAATCCAACACGGCCGATACCTATCGGATATGACCGATACCAAATCGATAAGGCCAATATGACTTAATGGCTATACGGCCGATACATATCGGATAGGACGATACCAATTCGCTAAGACCAATACCAACCGATACGGTCCATACCAAAACGATAGATCGATACTAATCCGACACGGTCAATACTTATAAGTACCTACGGTCCAGGAGGTTGATCCGCTAGTACATCCATGTACGAACAACGAAGTAACGATCCATTTCAATTTGGATGTGAAAATCTGTATCGTAAGACAAACTAAACATAACCAGTTCTATTTTACATGCTTAATTGTCAAGTATGGGAACGAATAGCTCAGAACACAACCCAAAATTCATTCTAGATGAACTCACATAATGTTTACAGTCTTGGTCTCAACTGTCTTCGATTCTATGATCCCATGTCTTAGGTTAAATAAATCACTAACCTCATCACGGTGAGTCTTGGTGTAGCACTCAAATGTGGGGCACCCGTAAATTCGTCGAGGTTTTAAATCATCGACATTGAGTTTTAAACCCTCACATAGCCTTTCTGCTTCACTTCTAGGGTCGAGCAGCATCTTCTTGCAAGCTTCGGTCTCCAGATACTTAGTGTCAAGATTCTGGACGCTTTCGTAGAGCATGTCAACGCATCCTAGCGTCAATTTACTCGGCAGGAAATTGACGCTAGGATGCGTTGACATGCTCTACGAAAGCGTCCAGAATCTTGACACTAAGTATCTGGAGACCGAAGCTTGCAAGAAGATGCTGCTCGACCCTAGAAGTGAAGCAGAAAGGCTACGTGAGGGTTTAAAACTCAATGTCGATGATTTAAAACCTCGACGAATTTACGGATGCCCCACATTTGAGTGCTACACCATGACTCACCGTCTGTATAGTTCGGTTATTGGCGCTCGATGTCCCTGTGGTAAGGCAATGGATGAGGATATTGCGTAGGAGGGGGTTGCAGATAGAGGCAACAAGGATGGCGTATTTGTGAAAGGAGGGAAAAGATACATAATCACAGACGATTTGCATGTAAGGCCATTCTATTCCACGGAGTCTGCGTTGTCTATTTTCCGAAAGCATGGGATCATAGAATCGAAGACAGTTGAGACCAAGATTGTAAACATTGGCCGCGATGAGGTTAGTGATTTATGTAACCAAATGTAGTAATCTTGTAATTTAAAGTTGGAAGAACATGCAAGTAGCCTTATATATAGTTGCTGCCTCACCAGTCGAATGACTTAATTGCCAAGTATCGGAACGAATGGCTCAGAACACAACCAAAGATTCATTCTAGCATACATTAGTGAGTTCATCTTGATTCTGTTACGTCCTTCAGATACTATATACGATAAGAAAATAGATGATTCAACTAATGTATGCTAGAGTGAATCTTGGCTTGTGTTCTGAGCCATCCGTTCTGATTAAGCATCTTCCTTCTCCTCCACCATGGCTCTGAACCAATCTGCTCATCCCTACTTCACTTCTTTTTATTTTATTCTCTCAGCAACATATGACATCCAGCTCAAGTGTAGAGTCGGGGGATGAGGGTCGGAGGACATCCAGCTCAAGATGAACTCACTAATGTAATACTAAGACATCATCTACTACTATATAAGATATAGTGATAGGTTGTCGTATCATCATTGCCGAGGGATGAGGGTCGGAGGACAGGCAACTTTATCTACGGCTACATAGTTTCTGCCTCGCCAGTCGAATGGCTGCAGGGACTATGTCCTGATCACCATGTCGTACCGTAGACTAATGCAAATGGAGCTGAAAAAATATGCATAAACCAAACCAATATATAATGTACACCAATTATCCAAGAATCACATAGACCAAATATGCACATACGAATTTAATGCACGCCAATTATCCAAGAATCATATAGACCAAACCAAATTAATATAAAATAGACATCAATTATCCTGAAGAACGTAACAGAATCAAGATGAACTCACATAATGTAATACTAAGACATCATCTACTACTATATAAGATATAGTGATAGGTTGTCGTATCATCATTGCCGAGGGATGGCTCAGAATACAACCAAAATACAGAATCAAATCCCTGGGACGGATGGCTCAGAACACAATCAACCGGCCGGAGAGGATACTCTGAGAGATCCATCTGAGTAGGACGTATACTCTGAGAGATCACCTTTACAAGAATGATATCAGTAGTGGGATTGAATGCTGGAGGGGATATTATCCGAGTATACGTCCTACTCAGATGGGTCTCTCACCGTTACTATTTTTTTCTGACAGCATGGTGGATGTGCTCCGTCAACAGAGTCTGGCTCCGAGCCAAAACTTTGCCCCGGAGCTCAAGTGGACATCCTTCGTGTAGAGCTCGAGTGGGAGGTTCCTGACAGCAAGGTGGTCTCCTTTGTCAAAGTATCCGTGCTCGTCCCACAACCAATGTGGGATGAGCACGAATACTTTGACAAATGAGACTACCATGCTGTCAGGAACCTCTCACTCAAGCTCTACACGAAGGATGTCTACTTGAGCTCCGGGGCAAAGTTTTGGTTCAGAGCAAGATTCTGTTGACGGAGCACATCCACCATGCTGTCAGAAAAAATTAGTAACGGTGGGAGACCAATCTGAGTAGGACGTATACTCTGATAATATCTCCTCCAGCACTCAATCTCACTAATGATATCATTCTTGTAATTGTGATCTCTCAGAGTATACGTCATACTGAGATGGATCTAATATTCTCTCTTGTTGGTTGTCGTATCATCATTGCCGAGGGATGAGGGTCGGAGGACAGTACAAATAGTCTAATACAAAAACAACTCAATAAGTAGTCCAATACAAATAGTCTAATACAAAAATAACCCAATACAAATAGTCCAATACAAATAAGTACTAATAGCTAATGAGAACCACGCTGCTCATGCAAACGCTCAGTGATACGTTCACGCATCCACCTCGAAGAGCTTTTTGGCGCGAGGAGAGATGCCGTCCCTTGCAAAGATTGCATGAAGAGAACTCTCGGTCTCACTAGCTACCGGTGCTGGATGAATAGAACTTCCAGTCTCACTAGCAACCGGTGCCACTTCCTCCTCAACTGTAGGAGGAGCCACCTCAGCATTCACTGTTTTCTTCAAACGACGTGCCGCTCCTCGGGTCATGGGTGCCATCTGGTAAGATCGATAGTCACAAATAATATAATTGTAACATAAGCAAGCTAACTAAAGGAACCATCATGTAATTTGAGTACATTTTCGAAAGCCGATAAAGTATTACCAATTCGATTTTTTGCCAAGTGTGAGAACGGATGGCTCAGAAGACAACCCAAGATTCATTCAAGCATACATTAGTGTGAATCATCTATGTTCTGTACATATGGTGTAGTATATGTTCTTATCGTATCTAGTATCTGAAGAACGTAACAGAATCAAGATGAACTCACATAATGTAATACTAAGACATCATCTACTACTATATAAGATATAGTGATAGGTTGTCGTATCATCATTGCCGAGGGATGAGGGTCGGAAGACATGCAACTTTATCTACGGCTACATAGTTTCTGCCTCGCCAGTCGAATGGCTGCAGAGACTATGTCATGATCACCATGTCGTACCGTAGATCAAATGGAGCTAGAACTGGAGCCAAAATACAGTACTACTTCACCATGTCGTACCATTTTAATCTCTCTCTCTCCTCCCTCCCTCCGGCGCTCTCACTCTCTCTGGCGCTCTCACACTACTAATTCCTATGTGTTATAAGTGTGAGAACGGATGGCTCAGAATACAACCCAAGATTCATTCTAGCATACATTAGTGTGAATCATCTATATTCTGTATACATATCGTGTAGTATATGTTAACCTTATCGTATCTAGTATCTGAAGGACGTACGTAACAGAATCAAGATGAACTCACTAATGTAATACTAAGACATCATCTACTACTATATAAGATATAGTGATGGGTTGTCGTATCATCATTGCCGAGGGATGAGGGTCGTAGGACAGGCAAATTTATCTACGGCAACATAGTTTCTGCTTCGCCAGTCGAATGGCTGCAGAAAATATCCGTCACCATGTCGTACCGTAGATTAATGCAATTAATGGAGCTGGAAATATCTGTCGCTAACCGGTAACTAGTACGTCGCTAACTGAGATTGTCACATACACATATGTATATCACAGCTAGATGTATAGATATATACATCTATACAGAAGCACACAACTGATAGAACTCGCACTGTCCTTGAGATAGTGAACATATACACCATGAATCCAAACCCCATATATATTCACATTTACTAATCCAAACACCACCAAACTAATGAAACACCCAATATGGATAATACATTATTTAGCCAATATATAAACTCAGATGAATTTGAGAAGCAAAGCCACCCGCCGCCCCCGACCAAAGACCGCCGCCCCAAGCCAGCCGCCCAGCCCCCGACGCCGCCGCCCCAAGCCCACCGCCCAGCCCCCGACCCAAGCCAGCCGCCCAGCCCCCGACGCCCCCGCCCCAAGCCAGCCGCCCAGCCCCCGACGCCGCCACCCCAAGCCCACCGCCCAGCCCCCGACCCAAGCCAGCCGCCCAGCCCCCGACGCCGCCGCCCCAAGCCCACCGTCCAGCCCCCGACCCAAGCCAGCCGCCCAGCCCCGACGCCCCCGCCCCAAGCCAGCCGCCCAGCCCCCGACGCCGCCGCCCCAAGCCCACCGCCCAGACCCCGCCCCAAGCCAGCCGCCCAGCCCCCGACGCCGCCGCCCCAAGCCCACCGCCCAGACCCCGACCCAAGCAAGCCGCCCAGCCCCCGACGCCCCAACCCCGCCTCCCAGACCCCGACGCCCCCGCCCCAAGCCCACCGCCCAGACCCCGACCCAAGCAAGCCGCCCAGCCCCCGATGCCCCAAAACCCCAAGCCCGCCTCCCAGACCCCGACGCCCCCGCCCCAAGCCCACCGCCCAGCCCCCGACGCCCCAGCCCCAAGCCCGCCGCCCAGCCCCCGACCCAAGCCAGCCGCCAAGCCCCGGACGGTCCAGCCCCAAGCGCGCCGCCCAGCCCCTATACGACACCGCGCGAGAGAGAGAGAGAGAGAGAGATCGAGAGAGAGAGAGAGAGAGGGGGGGTTACCTTCGGTTGAGAGAGAGGAGAGGACGCCGACGACGACACCGACGCCGATCACCGAAGCCGACACCGGCGAGAGAGAGAGAGAGGGAGGAGAGAGAGTGAATTTGGGAGGAATGCGAAAAGTTTCCCCCGCCGTTTCATTTAAAGTCTAGAACGTATATATAGCGACGGACGGGCGACTGGTAAACATCCGTCGCCCGGTAGTCGCCCTTTTTGATAAGTGCCGACTGACTATCCGTCGCTAAGTCGTCGAAAATATGTCCCGCCAATTTCCTACACAATTCCCGCCAAATATACGACTGTGTTGCGACGACGGTAATTCCGTCGCTATATTACCGTCAGTCTAGCGACGGCTGCGCGACTTTTCCTCCTCCTAAAATTAAAATAAAAATGGCAAAGGCTTGTAGTCGGAAATCAGTCGCTGAGCGGCCACTAAACCGTCGCTAATACCGACGAAAAAATTCCGTCGCTAAGAAGCCGTCGCTAAATGGGTGTATTTTGGTAGTGTTCGTGTCTCGCAGGACACACCCGTCATACCCGACATGATTCAGACCATAATCCTAACCTATCCCTAGCTATCGCCATTGCGCCATCGCCATCTTCTTCTCCGACCAGCGTAACTACGTTGTAACCACCTCCGAACAACTGACTTCCAAACCACCCTGAACCATACAGCCACCCTCATGCTACCTTCACCACGACCGCCATCATGCGCCGTCCCTACAATCGTAACTCGGGTGGCCGACCCCGACCCAATAATAGATCCATTGGCCCAAACCCGACCATAGACATGGCCACCGCCACCAGCACACCCAAAGCCCCCAAAACATTCAAACAAATATAAATACACCACCGCCACCACCATTACCTCCGGTCCCCGACGCCGCCGCTGGCTTCCTTCTGCCACCACCATCAACTGCAAGACCACCAGCCATCATCATCACCATCCCCGCTTCTTGATCTCTGTTGACACCACCGTTTGGCCGCCCTCCACTCGTGGCAACCCCGCACCCCGACCTGACCCGATCCACCCTGCTGTACATGAACCCACGCTCACGCTCTCCTCGACGACCGACCAACGGTCAGAATCTGACGCCGACCGCTCACACACAGGCCGACGGAACCCCTGAAGCCGAGCCGCGCCTTCCCCAGGCGGTGCAGCACCTCCGGAGAGCTCGCCATCTTCTTAGCGCCGGCCTCTCTCTCCGATGAGTCCCTCCCGATCTCTCCTCTCTCTAATTTCTCATCTCCCCCTTCCGATGAGCCGCCGCACTTGCCGCTCTCCGTCCGCCGACCAAAACCCCCGCGTCCGCCCTTCTTCTCCTCGCCCACCGCCACGTTCGACTCTGCACGAGCGAGCTCCACCCGACCGGAAACCCCTCGCCACCGAGCCTCCGCAAACCCTCGTTCTCCGCCGTCTCTCCCAAACCTTCCGCCGCTCTCCTCTCTCCCAAACCTTCCGCCGATCCCTCTCTCTCTCTCTGTGCCATTCGCCCTCTCCTTTCATCCCTTTTTTTTCTTGCTTTTGTTTTTTCTCTCTCCGAGAGAAGAACAGAAGAGCAGTAGCTCTTTGATTGCTGCTGATATTTTCATTAATACTTTATTATTATTAACTTTATTATTATTATCTTTATTATTATTATTATTATTATTATCTTTATTATTATTATTTTATGTTTTGAGAAGAGACAGCAGTACTGATGAGCTTATTCTTTGCTTTATTTATATTTTTGTATATTTTATCAAATTGTATATGGTATCTACTTAGTATAAGTATTATTATGTAATATTGTTTCTATTATATCCATTGTTAATATTAGTATTGTTGATTAATTATTTCAGAAATTATATATTAGTATTTTTCTAAATTATTTTGTAGCAAAATTTTGTATTAGGCTTGGCCTATATTCCAAAATTTTAAGCCCTAAAATATTATTGTATTATTTTATATTAGTTATGGCTTTTTAGTTAAAATTTAATTGATAAAAATTAGTTTTTAGCCTAAAATCATTTTTCTATATTATTTGTAATATTTTGAATGAAAGAAAAACATAGTTTTTATCTATAGTTGATTTTCAAATATAGTTTCCAAATAAAAAGTATTTATCTAAACATATGTTTGACTAAAGTAGACTTTTCATCTATATATATAAATATCTTAAATAGTTATTTATACTCAATTCCTCTTCGAAAAATCAAATCTTGTCCCTGGCTAAGTCATATTCCTATCTTCTTCTAAAATGTTGAACTTATTTATATCGTCCCTAACTAAGTTGACCCTTCTGGACCCAATGGAACTGTCCGTGCCACCATGAGAGGTCACCTTGTATAGTTGTTGCACCGAAGTCACAGTTCGTGCCACCTTGATCATCGCAGCACACCAGGCGCTCTACCAGGCAAGACACCTTGCCTTTACTGTATAATTCCTTGCTCAATATCATGCATGTTTTTACTTATTCTAGAAAATATAAATTGTACTTGCAAATTATTATATTTTAGTTGCATATGGCTTAGAGTTAAGGGACCACCTTTGTTTGTGTCGCATTCATTGGCCCGACACTTGTGTATCACGAGTCACGAGTCTCATATAGATCTCGGACGTACGTATCGACTGGCCATCGGTGCGCACATGCCGTGCGATAAGCAATAACTGCTAAATAGTTATGGTTGTCTAGAAGACTTAGCGACTTAGCAGTTATTAGGAATGTCGTGATGTGGATTCAGCACGAGTAGTGCATGGGGAGGGTGAAGACAGTTATTAGGCGCAGGGGCTTTCACACCTTTACTTTTCTCTAGATGCCATTTGTGACTCAATCGAGAGCTAGTGGCCGTACATTTATTTACTTTTCTCTAGATGCCACTAGTGCCTCGGTTGAAGCACAAATGTGCCGTGCATTTACTTTCCTCTAGCTGCCGTTAGTGACTCACCCAAGAGCTAGTGGTCGTGCATTTATTTTTCTCTGGATGCCCCTTAGCACTCACTCGAGTCTAATGGGCCGTGCATTTACTTTTCTCTAGATGCCACTAGTGCCTTGGTTGAAACGCTAATGTGCCGTGTTTCTAGCTTCGAGAGCCCTTGTGTGGAACGTTGTCTTCAAATTGCATTTTCATATAGAATGGTTAAGACCTTTATTTGTGTAGTCACATATACTTTTCTGTTGAGCTAACTTTATTCAGTTTATGGCATGATATTATGTGTCTTGTTACGTCCCTTTGAGGACCTGGTTATCTCGCCAGGTGTGTGCTATTGTCTTTCGCAGGTATTCTAGCTCTAGCCGTGATCATTGCTATTTCTTCGAGGATGATTGCATTTGGATCGTCTTCGCTTCGCTCGCCACTCATTTCATTTTCTATGTACTTTTCCTTATTTTGTTGGTAGTGGATTTGTCTCCGCCCAACATATTGTATCAAGACAATTCATTATCTTTATATGATGTCTTTTATTTATTTATTTTGTGTGGATGAGATTAGTTATGGTTCTACTGCATTTTACAGCTTATGTATTCATATGAGATTTCCATATATTGGAGTGTACTTCGTATAAATACAGCTGGCATGTCTACGTTCCTAGTCCTACGTATTTTGGGACTGGGGCGTTACACAAGGCAACAAGTTCAAGTAGGACTCCAGGTGCAAGGAAGCCGACCGATTCGATGCACTAGCCTTTGACGTCGCGATTGCAGAGGTTGTTTATGGTGAAGGAGACTGCCGAGAACATGAGTTGGCACAGGTGGGAACAGATCGATGGAGTTTGGATCATCCAGAAGCATGGAAACACTTTGATCGAGAGTATCCAGATTTTGTTTCTGATCCGCGTAATGTAAGATTGGGGCTATCCTTTGACGATTTTACCCCATTCGGACTTTCAGGTTCCCAATATTCGTGTTGGCCAGTGATTGTCACTCCGTACAACCTACCGTCGTGGATGTGTATGAAGACTCCTTACATGTTCCTAACCGTTATTATTCTAGGTTCGAACAATCCGAAGAGGAATATCGATGTGTACTTACAGCCGTTGATAGATGAATTGAATCAGTTGTGGGAAGTAGGCGCCAATACGTATGATGTTTCCATAAAGCAGAACTTTCAGATGAGGGACGCACTGATATGGAGCATCAACGACTTTTCGGCCTATGGAATGTTATCTGGATGGAGCACAAATGGCCGTCTCTCATGTCCGTATTGCATGGACCGCAGAAAGGCTTTCCGTTTGAAACACGGAGAAAAACCTGCTTCTTCGATTGTCATCGACAGTTCCTACCGAAGGACCATCAATTACGGAGGAACAAGAATGCTTTTCGTGCCGACGTCGTGGAGAAGGCCAATCCACCGCCAAGGTGGACCAGAGACACGATATGGGAGGAGATCAAGAATTTTTCAAGTGCTATCGAAGAGCCTACAAAGGGATACAAGTGTGATGAATTTGGTCGCACTCATAATTGGACGAAAAGAAGTATATTATGGGACCTGCCACATTGGAGCACCAATCTGATCAGACATAACCTTGATGTCATGCATATTGAGAAAAATGTGTTTGACAACATAATTAATACTGTGATGGACGTAAAGAAAAGACGAAAGACAATCCCAAGGCCAGGTTGGACTTGGAAGATATATGCAGACGTCCTGCGTTGCATTTGATAAAAGAAGGCAATGGAAAGTATAAGCAGCCTAAGGCAATTTTTAGTCCATTACGGGAGGATAAAGAAAGATTTTGTAGGTGGATTCAGGGCCTAAAATTTCCTGATGGATACGTGTCGAATTTAAAAAGATGCGTCAATCCGAAGGAGAACAAACTGACGGATATGAAGAGCCACGACTGTCATGTATTTATGGAGAGGGTAAAGAAAGACTTTTAGGTGGATTCATGGCCTAAAGTTTTTGACCGTTCATCTCGCGAAAAATTGAGTAGTCTAAGAATATAATATAAAGGTCAAAAAAATACAATCAAACTGGCTACTATTTCAAAGAACACAGGAACGATTAAGAGCGAAAACTCCGATCCTTGGCTCTGAAAAGCCCCAAGCCAGAATCACATCCATTCTGTATCAGAAGCATTTACCGAACGGCTTTTTATGTACAAATTAAATGATCTATTATAAAATTTCAGAGTTGAACTGCATATCAAAAGTAAATGATAGCATTTACTCAAGTTTACATTAATCTAGACACCAATTAGAATGGAGCATAAAACAAATGCAGACGCAGCATGAACATTGGAGAAGTTGAATGAATCACAAAATATCGGCTAAAATATCCTCAAGGTCTCTCGCAATCTCCTTGATGAGATCCGAGCTCTTCTTTTTCGCACAACATTTCAAACCAAAGTATGCCAGAAACTCTGACACATCGGTAGGCCAATTTCCGGCTGTGGGATCAACCATCGTCATCAACGATTTCTCTTTATATGCAATACGCACCTTCATACCGATTCCAACAGCTTCCATTCCAGTCAGAAGTCTCAGGATCGTGACTCCATAAGAGTACAAATCACACTCTGGGGTTAGAATCCCGGTCTTCATGAACTCGGGATCTATGTATCCCAACGTACCCTTGGGTGTGGTGTCAAGGAATGCAAGTGACGTCGTCCCCTCGGGTAAGAAGCGACAGAGGCCAAAGTCTGCGAGCTTGCTGTTGAAGTTAGCATCGAGAAGGATGTTAGCGGGCTTGAGATCGCCATGGACCAAGGGGTGGGGCCTTCTGGAGTGGAGGAAGGCGAGAGCGGAGCATATCTGGTAGACAATGCGAGTGCGCATCTGCCACGTGAGAAGCCTTGGATTGTTCCGGAGGCAGTCTCCTAGGCTTCCGTTCGGAAGGAACTCGTAGACGAGAGCACGGAGGCTGACACATGCTCCTATTAACTTGACGAGGTTTGGGTGCCTCATTTGTCCTAGAACCTCCATCTAGAAGGAAAAAAAAAGGTTTACATCGATTGTGAGAGGATAATAGGGCATACGTATAAATAAATATTTCGCAAATGAACTTCTAATTGTTGTATCTTTACCTCTTGAAGGAACTCATGTATCCCCTGCTGGCTATTGGAGTCTAACATCTTTATAGCAACCTCATTATCGCCAATATAGCCTCTGTAAACACCCCCATATCCGCCCTGCCCGATCTTTGACGAGTCCCTCAAACCATCAGTGGCAGCTTCGATATCATATTTGTTGAACAGTATGATGCTCGACATTTCATTAGATGATTGCCCCCTAATGCTAGACTTTGATCCTTTGCCTTCTGAAGTCGTGCCATTACTTCGTCTCCTTGTTTCCAGATTGTCCTTGCCATCGGATTGTTGGAGTAACTATATTGGGAAACCGAAAATGAAAGAAAATAAGTTAGTTTCTCAACAAAATTAGAAGTGGCATAGTGGTAAAGTGAATAATTGTGGATGATGGAAACAGAGAATACAACATCCCAAGTTACAGTTTTTAGGTTCTTTGTAATAATATTTTGTACAAGTGATTTTGTATGCTGCATGTAGGCCTAGGACACAGTTATGTATGGAGAAGAAAGAACGGCATCGAAGAGCATCTCCACCCCATTTTGTGACAAAATGAAATTTCCTACCGGTTTATGTCATTCTTGATTGAAGCATAGACTGGAGGAGATTAGGCCTAGAAAATTAGTAAGTAAAATCTAGGATAAAACCAACCCGATCAGAAACATTTTTCAGGGGAGTAGCATCTGGAAGTTTTGCTTCCATTAGAAAATTCTTCGTCTTGACAGCATCATAGAAGTTTGATTCTCTTGTAACTCGTTCAACTTCACCGATATGACCGGTTTTGGCTGCTGCCTCGATATATTTGAAATGTATTTCCGGATCTTCACTGTTCCATTATGGAAAATATAAACTTATAAGATAAATTACAACATTGCTTTTACAGGTGCCTTCTCAGAAAGAAAACGATAAAACCCAAGATCTACCTGGAGCTCAGATAAGATCCCAGGAAAAGATAGAGACCTTCATACGACTTGAATTGCTCAAAAAGTTTAATGCAAGCTTCGACGCCATATTGCTCAGAATATTCTTTGGCAGTCTGCAAACATGCATTTATTGGGAACATATACATACACTTATGTACTCTCTCAAAAAAAGGTTAGAAAAAAAAATAATAATCACATCACCTGCACAACTATCTGAAGATTTCCACTCAAGTTTACCAGCATAAGCTCTTTCATGCACTCCAGAGCCAACTCCCTTGAAAGAGTCCGAAAGAACTCCACTAAAGCCTGGAACACAAGCTAGAAAATTCAGTTAATAAATATCAGAGCATCGGGCTAATTGAATCGAAGAAGGATGGCAGACCTGTGGCTCAATGGCATGAGCATTTGCAATGACACGCTTAATGTCCGACGGTTCAGTATAATGCTACAGTAGGGAAGATGTGTTAACCTAATAGATACCATGAAGTAGAATTTAAGTTACACGTAACGAGCTAATCCAACCTGCAGAGCACGCATATACAAGCCAGATTTTTCACATAGCCAACCTATTCTAGGACGATCATAGTGACTGAACATCCCATTAGCTAATATATCATCTGCAACATTTGGATCGGTCACCAGATTGATCTCCAATACCTGTACAATACAGTAATAAGACATAATATGGTGACAAAAACAAAAAAAAACAAAATATGCGACAAGTAAATTAAATAAACATGCCACGTACCTTGGTTTGAAGAAAACAGTGTTCAGGTAAATTTGGCTTCAGGACATCCAACAAAAAGGCTGTTGCTTCTCTAACCAAGTTTCTCTACCATCATAAAAAACAGGAACACATCATTAGACAGCTGCAAGAAGTTCCGTATGACAATGAGATAATACCATTCCAACATTTAAGCTATTTATCCCAAACCATCGCTGGCACTGCTCCGCAGCTCCTTGGGTGGGTTGGGGGAGGGGTCTGGGTTAGGATTTTTATTTTTTGGGAAAAAAAATGAGAGTTTCTTTTTTCCCCTCTTTTATGGGCATAATCTTTTTAGGAATAAAATATCCTGAATAGTGATTACAAGGTTCACAGTATCTGTATCGGAATCGGTATCAGACTATTCCTATGAGTATTGGTATCGGCGATATCGGCGATATCGGTATTATCGGCGGTTTCGGATCGGAGTACCGGATTTTTTTGCATCGGAAAACAAATAATTATTAATAAATTATTTACATTTAAAAACATATATTTTATACATTTAGGCATAATTTTAAGTATTTTGAGTGTTATTTCTTAGTAGTTTTGAAATTAAATGAAATAATACTCACCCTTACCGATTGGTTTACATACAATAGATTGATTTTTTTTCCCTTTTACATGCTTTTACAACCTTATTATGCTTTAAACCTTTGCTGGTTTGTATTTTTCGTTTAATTTTCTTTGCCGAATTGACCGAAAAGGAGACCCCCAATGTCGGTATCGGTCAGTATCGGGTATTAGTCAGTATCGGATCGGGACATGCCAAACCGTATCGGTATCGGCCGTATTGGATCGGTATCGGCCGATACTTTAAACCATCACTGATAAGCTATGTACATGACTGCTAAGTGGGAACAGAGACTAAAGGAGGGCAGGAAGAACTTAGTTCAAGATATTTACTTTAAAAAAAGAGTCCAGGATATTAAAGTGAAAAAAAATTGTGATAGTCAAGACATTTAAGTGAAGAATAGCCCAATATTTATTATACATTTCTTTTATCACTTAATCAAATGACATGTTATCCAACTGTCTTACTGCAGACAACTTGAAAATGAAAGGATTGTTTTTACCTAATAATTGCATCAGGGCCGGTCCTGAGTTTTTGGATGACTAGGACAAAAATTAAATGGTGGGCCTCGTTAAAAAATAAAATAAAAAATGAAAAAGTCGTAAAAAAAACAACACCACTACTCAAGCCTCTTCACATAAGAGTTGTAAGTGAAAACCAACTTTGCTAAGTGATTCATTTTATCAAATTGTATGAGCACTAATATTTAAAATAATAAAAAGATATACATATTTTTTTTGGAAAAAGGGTAAATTTATTCCAATATCAACTCATAAAATCTTACAATCATCCATGGTCTCCCACCCATTTAGGGTGCCATAGCAGTTACATCAAATTCAATATTATGAAGAATGCCTATAGGAGGGGTGGTTAGCCCAGATATACCAGGACACATCGCACTCAAAGAACGAGTGGCTCATAGATTCATTGTCCACTTCACACAGTATACACTTCGGGTTGGGGACTTGGATCCCAAAGGTGATGAGTCTGTCCCTCGTCAGCAGTCGTCCAAGCAGCAACCGGTAGACACACAATTGCATCTTGCGTGCCAGCCCCTTGCACCAGATGAAATTGTAATCCACGATAATAGGAGATGTACGTCGCACGAGATTGTAGTAGCTATTGAAACTGAACTCTCCAGTACCTCCAGTAGCTACCTACGGATCCCGAGTCCAACTATCTGCAGGCTGGCTCGGATCGATACCAACCGCGTGGATAGTCTCTCCAAGCTCCAAGGTATATCGGTAGACCTCTGGTCTCCATACTCCATTTCTGATAATATACTGGCAAGTCAATCCCCTACTAGCCTCCATGTGTGTCCAGTCGTCCAGAATCTCAATCAGGAATTGGCACTCTAACCATGGATCCTGCCAGAGGTCAGTCCCAGCTCCATCTCTCATAATCCTCTGGATGGATGATTTGAGAGCAGCTCTGTACCGTAGAATGTGCTTGAAAGTGACAGATTGGTTGTTGTTGAGGGAGCAGGTCCCGAAGTTTTCCTAATTCACATATCTACAGGACATCCAATCAGCCCATAACGACCCACCTTTGATGAACCTCCATGCCAGCTTCAGTCTAGAGACCTCCCTGACAGACATCATGGGTCTAGGTCCCCCCCTCCCTCCTCCCGAGGGCGGCAGAACTGCTCCCAAGAGATCGCATGTATGCCCCCTCTCCAAATGAAATTGGCACAAATACTCTCCACTTTCCGTATGGTGGAAACATGGACAAGAATAGACTAGAGCCAGAAAAGTACCAATGCCGAGATGACCGATCTAACTAGCTCAATACGCCCACTAAACGACAGGTCAGCTGCCTGCCACCCTTCGACCCTCCTCTGAGCATACTCCACCAGGCTGTTATAGTCCAGGTCCCGCGCATAGTTGACTATCAGAGGCACCCCCAGGTATTTCACCGGGAGATTGCCTCTATCGACGTCCAAGGCTTCCGCACGTTCCTCCTTCAGCGTACAGGAGGAGCTGAAGTAGACATGGCTCTTCTCACGGTTTAGTTGAAGCCCGGAGGGTTTTTCCAACTCTCCCATAATCCCAGAGATCGTGGTCATTCCTTCAATAGAGGGCTGAAGAAAGACCAAGAGGTCGTCAGCATAAATTAGGTGAGTAAAAGGGGGTTCGATCCTCTTGTACAACGGGACCAGCCGCCCACTGTGAACCGTCATATCCATCAAGCATGTGAAGTACTTCATGACAAGTGTGAACATGTAAGGAGATAGGGGATCGCCTTGCCGGAGTCCTCTGTTGCTGCGGAAGAATCCATAAGGAGTACCCTGGATGAGGACACAGAAGTTAGGGGTCGAGATGCACTCCCTGATCCTCGCTACCCACCGCTCGTCGAATCCCATGGCTAACATCAAGTAGCACATGAAGTCCCTATTGATCATGTCATAGGCCTTCCTCAGGTCTAGCTTCACACACGCCTTCTCCCTCCTGGTTTATTGAACCCTCTCACTATCTTATACGCCAGAAGGATGTGCTCTGCAATCGATCTTCTCTTGATGAAAGTCGCCTGGTTCGGAGAGACCAGGTCCTGCATAATCTCCTCTATGCGCCGGCACATAAGGTGCGTAATTATGTTGTAAAGATAATTACAGCACGCTATAGGTCGAAAGTCCGCCAGTGAGGTCGCTCCTTTCTTCGACACAAGGGTTAGGAGAGTATGGTTAAGCTCCTTCAGCAACTTCCCCTCAGAAAAGAACTCCTGGACTACCTCAAGCATCGGTATCTTTAGGACATCCCAGTGGCGTTTGTAGAACCCACTGCTAAATCCATCCGGCTCCGGGGCCTTGTTGGGATCCGTCTTCATGATGATAGCCTCCACCTCCTCCAGAGAGGCCGACGCGAGTAACTGACTATTCCCATTGGGCGTCACCAGCTTCTTTGTAATAATATCCAGAAACACAGAGAGATAGTCAGTCTGAAAATATAACTCTGAGTAGTACCTGACAGCCTCCCCTTGGATCTCCAACGGCTCTCCAACCAATTTGCCCTCACCATCTAGCAGGTGGGAGAGACTGTTCCTGTGCTGTCTGGTCCGGATCACATAGTAGAAGAACTTGGAGCAACGATCACATTCCTTGAGCCATAAGCATTTGGCGCGTTGGACCGTACTGATCTCCTTCTGCAGCCGGAGGATATTGACTTCCCCAATCAATTCCTTCTCCCTAGCCGCTAAGGGCCCATCTAGTATATCAGATTGCATGGAGTTCTGGATGGCCCTGAGCTCCGCCTCCTTGTCTTCCAGGGAAGGCCTAGGCAGACTCTTCACCCAACTCTGAATAGCCTTCTTAGTGCGCTTAAGGATGTGGACCATGCGGTACTGTGTCGTGCCCTCCTGTTGGTCGAGAAGACCCTCTGCAACAGCCTCCAAGTAACCTCCAGAAAGAAATCAGCTATTGTTGTAGCGGAAAGAACGCGACTTCCAAGTAGGCCAGTCTGTGAAGCCGACCCTGATAGGGGAATGATCGCTCGTTCCAGCAACCAGGCCCTCTGCCACAGTTTGGGAAGCAACGAAACTACTCCCTATTTCCTAGAGCCATGTCCAGCTGACAAGCAACTCTGTTGGTGACAGCTTTGTTATGCCAGGTCCAGACGTGTCCAATTCGCTCCAAGTCCTGTAGGTCCGACTGAAGAAGACACCCCTGAAAATCATACAAGATCTGATCTGGAACCGGTCTGCCTCCCCCCTTCTCCCTTCTGTGAAGGAGGACGTTAAAATCCCCCATCAAGAGCAAAGAGAGGTGCAAAGAGTCCGCTGTAGTAGCCACTCTGGCTATATCCCTCCAAATGCCCTCCCGACGTCGCATGTCGTTGTGGCCATAAACCGCCTCCAGCAAGAACTGGAAACCACCTTTATTAGAGAAGGAAATAACAATCAGCTGTTCTGACATCAGGACCGGATTTCCATCCCAGCTGTTGCTATGCCATCTAACCCAGATCCTTGCCATGTCGCATATCGCCAAGTTGTGAAGCTGGACCCAATCTGGGAGAGTCCGGCGTGAAAGCGTCTTCCCCCTTTAATCTTGGTTCCCAGAAGCACTGAGATGTCACACTTCTCTCTACGTAAGACTTCATTGATCTCTCTTCATCGCCCTAAGGAGCAAGCACCTATGACATTCCAGACGATCACTGCCATTAATTAATGAGCGGCAGGTCTCCCTGAAGTTCCTTCTGGACCAGTACCCGAGGATGGTACTACGTCCGTCTGATCCCTGTCCTCCTCCATACCTGAGGTCGTGGAATGCTGATATGCTGATTGAGTAAGCATCAAGGCCCACGCAGGGTTGTCCACACATAGCGCCTCGCGGCCGTCTGCCATCCGCACGAGGCTGCCCGTCGCGGAGCTGTCCAACGTGCCTCTTCCTACTGTAGACCCTCTCCTCGGAAGGTCCCGCCTCCTCCATGTACGCACGTCCCGAGGACAACATGCCCCTGGTGACCATGTTCCTCTGGGCTGAGAAAGTAACCAGAGCCACCTCAGGGAGCTCCTGACGCGGAGAAGTGTGTTGATGCTGGTCGCTGGCGTCGACCATCTGTCGGTCCTCCTCTAGTCTGTCTCCCTCTACAGGCACTTCCTCCCTGATACTCACCGACTCCCGGGGTAAGTCCGGAACTAGGTCTGTCGCCAGGGGAGACGCAACCTTCTGTCTGCCTGCCGGGCAGGCACTAGTGGGATGTCCAAAGCAGGCACAATCAGAACAAGTCGGGAGAACCCATTCGTACTCTACAGTTTGTGTGAGAACCTCCTCCGACGGGATTTCATACTCCAGCAGCCTGGGAAGCTCTCCATCTGCCCTGATCTCAACGAAGATCCGGGCATACATCAGTCTCGACCTAGAGGTTGTAGCATCATCAGCCTTAATCGGCTTGCCCACTGTCACGTCCCGATTCCGTCGAATCGATAGTCGTCCCCCGGACGTGATGTCGTGCGAACCTAATTTGCGATCGCACAAGGCATGGTCATAAGGTAATCCGAGATACGAGATCTAAGAGAATAAGCATACAAATTGAATCACACATTAAGTAAAGGAAACTTTCATCTTTATTAATAATGAACATCATTTACAGACTCCAGTACATGACTCATGCCGCGCGGGCTATAACATGACTCAATTACAAAAGAGTGCCAATGAGATAGCCGTTCCATACATTGCACACATCCCTCAATATACAACAGAGTATTCCAGGGACTTGGAATGGAGGGACGCTGAGCCATCTTTCTTGGACAGTCGAGAGTTTTCAAAAGTGGAGTTGCGGGGACAAGTCTTCGACGCGCGGCCGAAGCTTCAAAATCACGAACGTCGCCGAGCTAGTTGGCGTGTCCTTCCTGATTCGCGGGACCTGCAAAAAGCGAGGATCAGTACGATCACATGTACTGGCGAATGGCTAATTAAAATTCAAGCTCTGCATTTGATTCAAACAGTTTTATAAACATGTTAGCTAGCTATTTATGTGATCTTTCTAACCACCCTGATCAATTTGCATGTTAACATGTTTCGTGGCAAGCATATGAATTTGTAAACATTAAGCAGGTATCATATTCATCCTGTGTCACGTGCATTAGTTAAGCAGTGAAAGGGTGTGAAGGCCACTGGCAATGTCAAGCCATCACGGACTATAGCTGGGTTAGACGGCGACCCTTTCGCGGTGGGTAGCGAGCCATGTGCGAAAGTTTCCGAATAACCCACGCCGATGAAAGGCTGGCGCTTGCTATACTCGTTCCTCCCGGGCCGAATCGGTCCATTGGCCTAGGCAACCGTTCGAGAAAACTACACCTTGTCGACAAGTTGTCCAATGACCGTTTTGCACAGTCTTGAAAAATGCTCTCTTTTCTAGAACCTTATCCTTTCTCTTTTATGTGCGAAACTTAGCCGTTCTTTTGAACTTAGTCGATTTACTCACTTAGCCATATCGTTGCGATAAACGTTAATCGATTCATTCATTGTTTTGCATAGGCTAAGTGGAATTGCATAAAAAAGCACGTTTTCTATTTTTAATACCGACTGTTTGATAGCAAGTGTTTCGTGAAGAATTGTGCCACGATTTTCTTTGATTCTACACTATTATGACAAGCATTCATTTACTTCATATAGATTTTGAAGTAGAGGGACGAGGCGAAGGAGGTCAGCCACTCGCCTTAGACTTGCTTCAAGCGATCGACCGGTTGGCTGCGCTGACGTCGCCTACGCGATCACCTGCAATCGCATAAGCAAATGATTAGAACACTGTGTAGTTCAAGAAATTTCGATATGAATGCGAAGCTCGAAAACGCAAGTTACGAAAACTCATCGAAAATATTCACGAAAACCAAAGCCAAAGCCAAATCAAGTGCGACATGAAAACCAGAGCAACGGGAGATCTCTCCCGACTCAGCCGTAGAGCCAATCTTTGAGGCGCAACCCGCTGAATATGGGACTTGGTTCCGAAGAAGCCATTCCATAACGTGGAATGGATCTTAATTCAACCATTCCCGTTCGATCGACTCGGCCGATTCCGACCTATCGGTCCCGACCGAATCGATAGCGACAGTGTTCCTTTCTCGCGCACCTCGTGGACGAAAACGGAACACGATGTAGGGACGGGACACTACACCCACCAAGCTGGCTAGCCTCATAAGCAGTGGAATGCTCTAGTACTTGACTGGGAACTCAGGGAAGCGAATCCAGACAGGGATAGCGTTGAGGGCGTCCTTCTCACATCTGGCGTCCACTCCTTCATGATAATCAGCCTTCCATCGAACGTCCAAGGACCTCCATGGATGATTCTGGCGACATCTTCTGCCAAGCCAAACTTGACATAGTAGAACCCATTCTCTCTGGCAAAAATCTTCATGCTATCTTTGGGTTGCCAGACACGTGCCGTATATGTCCGGATCTGCCCATAGAAGGGCCTGTTCTCCAGCACATATATGACGATGGTGTTTTCCCATAATGCTGTAACCTCTGCTATCTCCTCCGCCGGAAACGAGGCGCGCAAACCATTCCCGACCTTCGGAGGAACGTACTCCATTGTCGAGGGGTTGCTAGGGCCTCCTGGCGAGCATATATCAGCCCAAGATTTTCCTACTGGCCGCGAGGGAGATCCCGGTGTCCAAGTGGCGGACCTTGGAGTGGAGAGTCCCATGCGGGAGGGGATCGAGAGCCCCGCGGGAGCCCCGTCGCCCTCGATCGTTGGATCGAGCGGGCGCTCGCGGGCCCGATGCGGCCCGCTCGATCCAACGGTGCAGGAGGGACGGGGCTCTTTTGTATATATATATATATATATATATATATATATATATATAGGCTTAATTGCACTTTGCTACCCTCAACTATTACCATTTTTCAACTTTGTACCCTAAACTATTTTTTGTAACAATTTGGTACCCAGATGTTATTTTGGACTAAAATGCCCCTACCCCTAACCCTCCCCCCCTGCACGCTCCGGCCGCCCCCCCTGCTCACTCCGGCCGCCCCCCCCCCTGCTAGCTCCGCCCCCCCCCCCCCCCCGCCCCCCACCCCCCCCTGCTCGCTCCGGCCGCCCGCCCGCCCCCGCCTCTCCCCTAGGCCGCGGCAGCACGGGAGGAGGGGGGCTGGGGAGGGAGGGCGGGGCGGGAGGCGGGGCAGGGGGTGGCCGAAGCTAGCAGGGGGGGCGGCCGGAGCTAGCGGGGGGGGCGGAGCTAGCAGGGGGAGGGGGTGGGGCGGCTAGAGCTAGCAGGGGGGGGGGGGGGTGGCCGGAGTGGGGAAGGGGGTGGAGGGAAGGAAGAGGGAAGGGCATTTTCGGAATTTTTGAAAAATTAGGTATCAAGTTGAAAAAAAATAATAGTTGAGGTACCAATTTGTTACGAAAAAAAGTTTATGGTATCAAGTTGAAAAGGCGGAATAGTTGAGGGTAGCAAAGTGCAATTAAGCCATATATATATATATATATATATATATATATATATATATATATATAAGGAACCTAATTTTTTATTTTCGTGCCCCTCAAAAAATTTTCGGTACTGGGCAGTTGCTGTGTCTGCCATGGGGCATGGCCGACCCTAACTTACATGCTATGCTTGAAAGCTGCAGAATCAATTAATCATATCTTCCTCCATTGTAGCTTTGTCAGAATTGTAGTGCCCCGACCCGCACGGTGCCTTATGATGGCTGGTTGGTTCGATGAAGCCTTATTGGACTTGAGAATATGCGAAGGACCGCTCGGAAGGCTATGCGATCGTGGCAAAAATCGTCCTATAAATGTGAGTAGTGTTGAACCATTTGAAGATCCTTTAGCTTCACGCTTAATAAAAAGACTAGTATGCTATGTTTCTTTGTGAGTTGCTAAATATTATCTTGCATGGAACCCAGAAAGATAATGAAAGATAATTAATCACATGACTGAATACAGTTGCGAATTATTTTATGGATTGTGTGCTTTGAATCATTTTATGAATTGTATGTTGTTGCAATGAAATACATGACAGATGGAACAAAAGTCCCAAATACTTGGACGGTAAGTATGTCGAGCCTCAACTCAGTGAACGTATGGTAACACAGATGCTAAATCCTAAGAATTGGACAGTGAGTATGCTTGATTGATGACCGATGAATATTTGGTATCAAAGATGTGGAAAGAGATTGAGTAATAACATTCTATTATACGGTGCCGATGTAGAATGTTGATTTCACTAAGACCCTGGATTGGGCAGATGGTAATGCGAGCATTGACTCATAGCATATGAGGCAATACGAATGAGAATGATGGTTTATTTAAGAATGATGGCTTATTTACGTAGTTCTCCTTATCATGCATTATATGTGTTCTTCATAGATAAGTAGCATATATTTGCATGGTCACGGACTTCTCGACAGTGTGGTTCCTCGAACGGTATTCCGAGGCCTCGAAAATTGATTCATTCTAGGGGAAACATCGCGCTGAAGGAGTAGCACGGTAATTCGGGAACCTTCCGGACTGGACTAGCTACCCGCCGCTTAAGGGGAGCTGTCTAACCATAAGTCCAAGATGACATGTAGTCAGTGACCCGCATATAGACAGGTCGCATGCTAATGATGTCTTATGCAAGCAGAGTAAGTTATGAATTATATACATGAAAGGATGTCGGCTGTTGGTAAGAATCACCTGAACGGTGACAACTATGATAAATATGATATTGTTCCTAACAATGTCTTGTGCAGGCAGAGTAAGTATTATAAATGTACAGGAATGGCTATATGATCGTGGGTAAGAATCACCAAAGGATGATAACATATATGCTTTACATTATGCTGGCTATAAATAATATGCATGTTTTACTTCTGTCGGATATGAACTGCTAATCGACCCTAAGGCAACGAGAAAGACCACTCTTAATAATGTTCTATAACATGATTACTTAGTGTTGTCTTCTTAAGTGAGTTGGGCCAACACCGCTCGCCAGTACATAGATAATGTATTGACCCATGTTGTGGACATTATTTCAGGTGCTCGTGCATAAAGAAATCATTTGATCAGTGCTTGACATCGATGAATCGGATGGGTGTGCAGAAGCTCTTCTTGTAAGACGATGTCTTCTGCTATACGGGACATAATGTATGGAACAATGTAACTCAGATGAACCAGTGAGATTGTAAGCTAAATTGGCAAGTTCATTGTAAGCCGAGTCGACATGTTCGGTTGTAAGCCTAAATGGCAAGTAATTCAGTTGGCTATTCAAAAGTCTTGTAATCTGTTGTAAACTATGTATTCAGCTGCAAGCCTTATAATCTATTGCAACTATTAATAAAGAGATGCATTTTCTTCATATCTTGTTGTGACTTCAATTTATCTGCTTGGTTGGCTGCGATGTCGTTGTTTTCTGAGAAATATCGAGAACTGTAATGGTTTTGCCTTATACAAGTGCAATCTAGACTTGTACGACATCACGTCCAGTGACTAGTTTTCGATCTCCCAGAATAAGGATATGGAGAACTATTGGGCCTCATGGTAAAGCTATATTCCAAGCGGTTCCTTGTTGGTGATTATATTATAATGACAATTCTTTGGTGTACCTGGTATGAAAGAAATCGGAGAATTGTCAATTCAAAATCTGTCGATCTGACTTCTTTTATAATATCATGTGGGAATACCCGATCATTCTCGGTTAGAGTTGGATACAACATTCGAAAATCTCAACAAAAAGTTATGCTGAACTGACATTGTGGAGGCTTCATAGACAAATATGTCTATGGAGGCTCTTGCGGGTGCTCAATTTCCTATCTTGACCAGTTGCTCATTTTCGAGTTTTATCTTCTCAACTTTGAGCTTTTGTACTTAATTATAATATGGTCCATAGTTGTTATTTGGTACTTAATTATTGTATTGTCCATAGTTTTAATTTGTACCGATGAATTTTTATCTACTATATATGAATGAAATTTGGCTAGGATCTACTTAATCCCATCCGTTGTCTAAAAAGAACAAGTTATCCAACTGTTATATATATGAAAAATGGAGAGCATGAGAGAAGTTAAACCTGAAGAAAAAGATCGGAAATTAAATTGTAGTCGATTGGACAGCCACCTTCCATTTGAGACATCATCAGAGCAAATTTAACTGCTCCCTGCCAAATAAAAAACATTTTTTATTGAGTATTAGTTTTAACAATAAATTCTGAGAATGTCATAACTCTTCACTTTTTGCTTCAATTCCCTATGTCAGTTTGTATACTCTTTATAATTTAGGGGAACTCGGAGGATGCTCCTAGATTGCGCAAACCTAAACTACATATCCAAAAGGAGGTCTATATATGATGTCTATTTTTTTGGCATGGGTCTATTATGCTCGTAGCTATCTTGGTTAACAATTAGATATCAACATACAGGGTTGATGTCAATTTGACAGCAAGTCATAAAAGCTTTTCAATTCTTTTATGGAGTTTTCCATAAGAACTATAGCTGACCCATTCTAATGGAAGAAGACTTGGATGATAATGATTAGTTTTACCAACAAATGTTCACCTATATTTAGGTTGAAGTTGATCATATATTTATGAGAGAAGAATTGATCTATAGGAATTATAATTAAAGCTGCACATAATATGATTAGGAAAGAATAACTACCAACTGTATGCATAGTAGTAAAAGATTTGACAAGGATTTAAGTTTGTCTTAGTATATTTTGTTCACAAACCACAAGTCCAAGTCAATGTTCCTCGACAAAAGGTAACTAAACCTAATTACCTGTGGATTTGATCTCAGAATTGTTAGGAGAAGAAAACGATAGTCTGGTTCATCACCAACCTGTGTCAAATAATTCTTAGTCATGATCGCCTCCCAGAGATATATAGTACAGAAGTAGCAATTACACCCACAAACAATCATTTAATTGTTTGACTAGTAACTGTATCACCTCCTTTAAATAAATGGGAATCTTGTCAAGCTCCATTCGCTCAGCACAAGCAGCAATAACTTTTGGGGTAACCGTTGCTCTTATATATATTTTGAGTGCCAGATCATCATCGACAGTCTAACAAAAAAGTACGAAAATTATAAACAAAAGAAAATAGATGGGTAGTGACTGGGACAATTTTTGCATGTTGGCCCTTTGCCATTAACGCACCGGACATTGTGATCTCCAGTGAAAATAATTTGAACAATCCCATGACACAACTAGATTTTTTTTGAGACAAACAGGTAAATACCCGTCCAAGACTCACCTGGTGAGGGATTATAGAAGAAGGTAACAAATTTATAATCTTATCACTTACCTTCACAAAATCACCAAGTTCTTCGCTGCACTCAAGTTTATCCTGAGCCAACCAACCTTCCAGAAGACTCTTCTGGTTCTGGTTCACAACCATACGAGACAACTCTAAGGTCTCAAATGCATTGACCTTTCCCTTCTTTAACAATGCCCCAAAGTAGGCCACCAGGGGAGGTGTTTCTCCAAAACTCACAGGAGCACTCTGCATTGAGAAACCATACTTTATAAATTATATGAATAATAGGCATGGAAAGTAAACACATGTAGAGAAGTACAAATATTTAACTACTTGTGAAAATATGCGAGTGATAAGATCGTACAAAGTGGAAAAAAAAATCCTTAACTCAAAAGTCGCAAATGGGAAAGAAAATCCCATCTGATAACAATTAAGCTTGCAGAGGGAAAATACCTTTAATTGGGCAAGAATCTCAGGTGTCCTTAGGATGCCTCGTGGAGAGTCAGCAGCAAGCTCTGCAGCCTCTTTAAACTCTCTTTGGGAGAATAATTCTTGAAACCTTTCCATGACCTAAATCACAAAATACATCACGAATGAAAAGGTCCTATGAAAGATGACAAGGGAATACCTCAGGCATCACGGAATGACAAAGCTTAAAGTTTGAGAATGAATGAAAAATGATACGGAATGTTCAGATTCTTGACAATAGTTATATGCTTATCTTCATCTAATCTAATAGTCTGCATGTAGATTCCTCCAATTAGACCATGCTCGAAACAACATTATTATCCCAAAAAATTGTGGTTTATTGTTCGAACGATTGAATCCTTTTGTTCCATTCGGATATCTTAAGGGCCATGACCTCTGTAAATCATATCTGTTGAGATGGAAATAATAGGATAATTTTATTATTGATGGGAGACTACGTATATATAGGAGAGGCTAGCCCCTCTTCTATTATTCTAAGCAATGTGGGACTAAAGCCCATTAACTAATAACTCTAATATAACACTTAACACCATCCCTCAAGCTGGAGCATAGATGTCAATCATGCCCAGCTTGTTACATAGGAATTGAACACGATGATCCAAAAGAGACTTTGTGAAGATATTAGCTATCTGGTCACCGGTCATCACATGTTGAAACTTTATCACTCCCTTTGTATACTCATCACGAACAAAATGGATATCAATTTCAATATGCTTTGTCCGTTCATGAAATACTGGGTTTGTGGTAATATGAATAGCAGATTGGTTATCACACCATAGATCTGCCACTTGAGATCCTGTATCTTCTCCCAGTTCTTGTAAGAGATGCTTCATATATAATACCTCTGACGTGCCATGAGCAATAGCTCGATATTATGCTTCTGAGCTTGAGCGTGCTATCACACTTTGTTTCTTGCTCTTCCATGACACTAGATTTTTGCCAATAAATACTGAGTAGCCAGATGTACATCGTCTATTTGTCAGACTTGCTCCGAGTCAGCATAAGTAAAACACTCAATACGAGTGTGTCCATTAATCTCCATTCAAATTCCTGTTTCTGGATTCTTGACTAGAAAATACAGGATTCTGAAAATTGTCTGCCAGTATGGAACTCTTGGAGAAGCCATAAATCTACTTGCAACACTCACTGCAAAAGAAATGTCCGGACGAGTCATGTCCGCCAAGTAGTTGAGTTTTTCAACTACTCGACGATACTGATCTGGATTGGTCATCAGGACCCCTTCGTCTGGAAGCAACTTTGTCCCTGGATCCAAAGGTGAGGTTGCTCCCTTGGCTTGCATCATACCTGCATCATTTAGTATGTCCAGCACATACTTTCTCTGGGACATTACAATGTCCCGCTTTACCCTCCCTTGCAACGAACTCGGGAGGTTGCAACATGCCAAACTGAGTAACAACATGTGCAAATCGTCCAAACCATGCATGAGGTGATTGTTTTAGACCATAGAGTGCCTTTCGTAAATGACACACTTTACCCTCCCTTGCAACGAACCCGGGAGGTTGCAATACATATACCTCTTCATCAAGGTCTTCGTGGTGAAAAGTATTCTTGATATCCAGCTGAAGCAGCGACCAGTCATAGAGAACAACCAAGGCCATTAAGACACGAACATTTATTATTTTGGCAACAGGAGAGAAGGTCTCGAAGTAATCCTCACCATATGTTTGAGAATATCCTTTGGCCACTAGACAAGCTTTTAGTCGATCAAGAGTGCCATCCGGTTTCACCTTAATCGTGAACACTCATTTGCAACCTACTGCCTGTTTACCGGTAGGTAAGTCGATTAAGTCTCAATTATGATTCTCCTGGAGAGCTTTCATCTCCTCGTTCATAGAAGCATGCCAACCAAGGTGTTTGAGACCATCCTCAGCGTTTTTAGAAATCTGAATTCCATCAATAGTAGCCACCAGAGACTGAGTGTGACTTGTAAGCCCTTTGTAGCTGTCAACATACATGGGATGATTACGACATGCACGATGAGTACGAACTGCCGGTGGAGAAGGGGGGGTCTGTTGGTGGAATAAGCGGAGCTGCTGGTAGAACAGGCGGTGGCGAATCAGTAGAGCCAGAGGAGGACTCTGTAGGTACCAGTGACGATGTTCGTGCCGGTGACGTCGGAGCTGACTGAATCAGTGTATGTAGACCGTCAGACCGATTGACTGCCTCGGTAAGGGAGGGCACCCGTAAATAGGACTGTTGTGTTTGATCAGGAAATAGCAAAAAAACCTCTTCTAGATAAACTTGGGGAACGGGACCCGTAGTTTATAGGAGTGGAGGAAATTCAGATTCGACAAAAGTAACATCCCGAGTGAAAAAATATATTTTCAAGACATGAAAAAAATATCGATACCCTTTTCTGATATTTAGGATATCCAAGAAAAATACATTGTATTGCCTTAGGATCTAATTTTGAAAGAGTCGGTCGGGTATCCCGAACATAGCATAAACAACCAAAGATTCTGAGAGGTAGAGAAAATAGCTCTCATCCAGGAAACAGCCTAGAAAAGGGAGTACTATCATTGAAAACTGATGATGGCATGCGGTTAATAAGGTAACAAGCAGTAAAAACCGCATCCGACCAAAATATCTTGGGAGTACGTGCCTGAAACATAAGAGCGCGTGTTGTTTCCAAGAGATGACGATTCTTGCACTCAGCCACACCATTCTGTAGTGGTGTGTACGCACAGAAGTTTGGTGGATGATACCATTGCGGGCCAGATGACTATCGAGCTCACGAAATAAATACTCACGACCATTGTCACTCCGAAATTTTTTAATTGGAACGCCAAATTGTGTTTTTATTTAGGCATTAAAATTGCACCAAATGTTAAATAATTCGGAACGATTTTTCATCAGATAAACAAAAGTGACATGTGAGTAATTATCAACAAAAGTGACAAAGTACTGAAAATCTTTTATTAATTCAACTGGACAAGGTCTCCATACATCAGAATGCACTAACTCGAAAGAAGCAGATACAATTTTATTTTGACTCACCGGATACGGAACTCGGTGATGCTTAGCTAAACTATACGACTCACAATGAAACGAAGAAGGAATATCTAAAGAAGGGTACATTTTCTGGAGAACTTGGGTTGATGGATGGCCTAACTGACAATATAACTCGAAAGGATCGAGTTTCATGCTGGCACAGACCACCGAAGAAGATGCGTCAAATAGGTACAAGCCTTCAGCCACATGTCCCTTACCGATAGTCTTCCCAGTTTTTAGGTCCTGAAAAACACAACCATCAGAAATAAATGTTACCGAGCAGTGCAGTTCACGAATAATTTGACTAATAGAAATTAAACTGAACGGGTTCCCAGGTGTAAGCAACACAGAATTGAGTGACAGTCTGGAAGAAAGACTGACACTTCCACGTCCTCGGACTGTCAGGGAACCTCCATTGACAACAGTAATGCCAGAAATACGACGAACAGGGACATAATTATGTATCATACCTGCATCACTAGTCATGTTACAGGACGCACCAGAGTCAATTACCCACTGCTTGAACTTTACTATGTACGCTGCTGAGTAACCGGCTGTGGATCCAAACGTGGAAGCTTTACCACGACGTTGAGCCTAGAAATCAAGAAACTCTGTATATGAGTCCGAAGTCATCTAAACAAATCAGACACCATCATCAGGAGCATCAGTTGTGATATTAGCAGCAGGTAATTTGGTGCATTCCAGTAGAAATGGCCAAGCTGACCATAATTAAAGCATGTGCGTGGTCTTCCTCCTTCACGTCCGCCATTACCACGTCCCCCATTGCGACCATCATTTCGGCTACCTCGTCGGCCACCACGACCACCACGGAATTCCGTACGAACGACACTGAGAGCAGAGCGATCAGCAGAAGTATCACCCAAAGTGGTCTCAACGACTTTGGCTGTCCGAAGGACACAATAGTGTGCTTCCAACAGGGACGGAACTTCAGATCCAGTAATAATCTGAGAACGAGCAGAGTCCGCATCAGGACGAAGAGAGGTGTAACCCCTGTTTCTCAAATTTTTATTTTATTTTATTTTATTGTGTTTGGAAGTAATTTATTTTTAAAACTTTGTAAAAGATATTTACTATTTTTTTTTCTGCATTTCAAAATGTAGTTTGTCATTAACGGTTTAAAAGTACTATTTAGTTTTAATAAATATTTGTTCTTGAAATTTTATTATTGAAATTATAAATTTATTTATTATTATGTTTGGATTTTCAAAAAAATATCGGTTTCGAAAATAGTTTAAAAATCATGATTATTTTTGGAGCAATAAAAAGATTTAGTAACTTATTTTGAATATTTAGATTTATAAAATATATTTTACCTTATTTGATAACATCAAACATTATCTAAAATACTTATGGTGACTAATTGCGGCATTCGGAATTATCTAATCTAGATTTGAAATATTATTTGATTTAACGATTTATCTATTATATGATTTAAATTGCTTTGATAAACATTAAATTTATCTTAAAGTTATTTTGTGGAATTTGATTTGGATTAAGATTTGGATTTGAATTCATATGATTTGGATTTAAATAATTTATTTGATTTAAATTTATGGAGAGACTTGTCCGTTAGAAATTCTAATCCTATTTGAATCATATCTAGTATTAGATAGATTATTTCTCATTTGAACTAATCATATTCCTATCCAAATTAGTTGGTAATCCTAATCATATTTTTATTGATTGAGTTCTAATCATATCCTAACTTACTAATTGATTTCCATTATCTATATATATTGAACCTATAAAATAAAATCATCTCTCATACCTTCTTTTCCAAAATTTCTCTCTTTTTTCATCATAATTACCCCAAATTCGTCATAAATTCAGCCTTCCTTTTCAAATGTTTTACCAACTTCGAAGGGCTATAACTTCCAACTCCGGACTCCGTTTGACCTCCAGTTTTTTTTGTTGGAACCGGCTCGAGGTATATTTTCTGAATATAAAATTTATTTTCAAATAATTTTAACCTAATTTTCTGGAAAATTCATGGAGTGTCAGTTGTCCGAAATTTGACACGTTTCGGAGTTTTCGAGATTCCGGGAGAACCAGAAATCGAAATCACGATCCGTTTGAAGTTTCGGAACGCTGATGAAAAGGTATACATCATATATTTTTCTTAACAATTTTCCAAAATATTTTATTTTTTTGTTTTTATTTTAGAGGTCCGTCTCATCAATTGAGATCATCTTACGTATTTTTGGCATCCACGACATCTTTTCTTGTGACCTTATCATCTATCGGAGCAGGCAAGTAACACTATGACCTATGTTTCCTTTATTTTATACTGCATGTATCTTCATGTCGTCTTTTCACTATTACTCCCTTTTGGTTCATGGTTGTCATTGCTCATGATTACTATTGTGCACGAGAGTTAGAATCGTTAGGATACATACATGTTCATCTTTTACTCAATGTTTTCTATTGTTTATAGTTTATCGTATTGCTAATGTTTATCATAGTGGACATGTATTGTGAGTGAGTCGGGCGGGGGAAAACAACAAGTAAGCATGTGGTCAACGAATTGAATACAGACCCCCTATACATTGATTGCATAATATCAGTCATGCACCACACGTATGACTGACGGATATCCCAAGCCGCCTACATGCCGAAAGTTGGTATTCTAAAACACACAGTACACGTGACTTAATTATTGTTGTTCTATTGTCTATTATTCTTCTTTCGTCAAGTGTACCTTCTTATTGTCATCATGTCCTAGTGGTATGTCAAAGTCTACCTTTATATTGTTATCATGTCTCCAAGGTACTTTCTTATCATACAATGTCATGCCTATAATTATCTTCAGTTAAATTCCTTTTTATCGTTCCTTCATGCTTGTATACTATATTGTGTAATGTAGTGTTATGGTGATCTTGCTCCAATCCTGACTGGATAACTATTTTTCAGTTGACAGATTCTCGATGACTATTCTCGATGACTTGCTCTCTTGCTTTGGGTTTCTTTGGGTGGAGTTAGAGTTATCTTGGAGGCCAACCATAGATTCTAGATAGAATAGTCACATGTACCGGGTTTGTATCTGTATGCAAATTTGAATGTATTATTAGAATTGTAATTAAAATAATTATTGTGAATGAGCAAAATAGAGATATTTGTTGTATTTGAGATTTATATTGAGCCAGACAGCGTACTACCGCCGATGCTGAGGCGTAGGCTGGACTTGGCCACGAACTCGTATCCCAAAATTGGGAGCAGGTCGTGACAAGAGGCAAGATAAACCATGACATAAAGCTGCACAAGTTGAGCCCTTGTTTCATTAATATCCAACGTATGAGGTAATACGCGGTCGATCTCATCAGACATAGCCTTAAATGTCCGAAAATGGTCCTTGTGAGATTTGTCTTCCTGGTTTGCTCGGTATACACCAACGACCGAGTCATAGATACGAGACAAATCGCGTTTACCATCAAACACCGCCGCCAGTAACTCCCATAACTCCTTCTCGGAGTTCGTATTTTGAACCATATCTTCCATCGATGGTTTCAAGGAATTCATCAACTGTGTAAACAGTCGACTATCATCTGTCTCCCATTGCTCAAAGATGGGATCAACTTCTGCTGGAGGATTGTCAGTCAGATGTTTAGACAACCGCATTCCTCGGAGCGTCTTCTCGACCTTCTTTCTCCATGTTGAGTATCCCTCTGGCCCTTCCAACCGTCGATCGACAAGTCGAATTGAGAAAACCGTCGTGCTAGTGCCTGTTGGTCCCGCTAGTGTGTTGCTGACACTAGTATCTGCGACACTGCTATTTGCCGTAGAGTCTGTCATATTTTAGGATTCCTGATTTGACCGTCGATTTGTTCTTTCCAACTTGATAATCACATCAACTCTGCCAATGCGCTAAAAACGGAGGTAGAACCAGCACACGTGCATAGGAAGCAGAGAGTGTGAATCACAAGTCAAGACAGAGAGATAACCTATGTTAACTTTTGTTAGATCCTGGTGTAAACATCAAGGAAAGAAACAAAGATTCATGCAAAACAAACCATACGTTTGTTCTTTGTTAAATTTCCGAAATGATCATTGAGAGTCAGAGGTTCCAACAAACATATGTTTACCCTCTGAAAATTCCAACAATTATTTTTCTCTTTTTTTTCTTATTTTTTGGAAAACTAAGGGTTTTGAGGGGTTGGACAACGGCTGGAGGAAGGGGAAAGGATTAGAGTTAGGGTTTTGAGTCATGGAGGAGGGGAAGGGGCACTGGAGGGAAAGGGGGGGAAGGTCAGCAGCAAGGAGGGGAAGGGGCGCTGGAAGGGGGGAAGGGGCAGCAGCAGCAGCGGTAAGACATCGGTAAAGTAGGGGGGTGGGAAGGGGTGCTGTGAAGGGGGGGTGCGATTCTGGGAGGGGGAAAGGAAGGAGCAGCAGCAGCAAGGAGGGGAGGGGAAGGGGTGTATGCCGGTGAGGAGGGGGGCTGTGATTAGGGTTAGGATTTTGTGGAGAGAGAGAGAGAGAATGGTGGATGACGGCTAGGATTTTGGCTCTAGTACCATGTAGAGATGGAAATAATAGGATGATTTTATTATTGATAGAAGACTACATATATATAGGAGAGGCTAGCCCCTCTCCTATTATTCTAAGCAATGTGGGACTAAAATCCATTAACTAATAACTCTAATATAACACTTAACAATATCCTTCTTTATCACTCCAATCCATATTCGATTAAGCCTACTTGCCTATGCCCATCGTCCTAGCAGCTCCATTAACTACTATCTTATTGCTTCTCATTTCCCGTGCATTTATTGGTATATGTTGCACATATGCAAACCACCTAAGATGATTCTCTCATCTTTTCTTCAATTAACACTGTTGGGATGTCTTGTATTCATCAGAATTCTACGATGTTGAAGACTTTACTCGACCCTAGGCGAGGGTGTTGACAGTTGTGAAGGTACCATGGAGGTACATATGAGGTTGACTTCCAAGGAGACTATTCAGGATACAAGTCAATGTGGAGATTGTCAGGATTATGTCTTGTACCAGGAAAGTAGGTTAGTTTGATTTAAATATATCTGGATTTGGTCTTATCTAAATCCAAATGAGTTATGTTTAATTTAATATATTTGGGTCTTATCTAATTAACAAGACACTTTTTATACTAATTTTGGACAGGAGGAAGAGTTTGTTGTTGCACTTACACTCTCATGAGGAGGCTATTTATCGGGAATGCTATGCTCTCATGCATCTCTATAGTGAATGATCCTTCGTTCAAATGCTTACTCCCTTCAAGGAGAATAGTTTCTCCCCCTAAAGGAACTTTAACCTTAGTAAAGTGTCATGTGTATTTTGATACTAATTTTTGTGTGAAGTTTAATCATGTCCTATCCATACCTAAATATAAAATTAAGAACAAGAAAAAAGATTGTACGAAAACAAAGAATTTATGTTTCATACATAACCAGTGGAGTCCAAAAACTCAATCGGTGGATGTAGATGGTTGCCACGTGCCTCACTAACAACAAACCATGCATGTATGACACAAAGCTATTGACACATGACAGCCATCCAGTGGAGACTACACTGTGTAAATAATAAATCCCAAGAACAAATATCACCACAACCCAGTTCTTCTGGAAAATGCTCAGGAAGAGCATATAGACAACATGGCTTCCAAAAGTTCCTCAGCCAATACATCCTGAATCATGCCTACTGAAAGCTTCTTCATAAAACCAATACGCATTGAACAAACACATCTAACATAAATCACTCGTGTAATCTATAGCAAGTTCAATTTGGAAATCTTGAAATAAGATGCTTCCTCTAGGTCTGTCAAATTAAGAAACTAATATCTAGTTGAATGAATGATTCGAGTGCTGTATCCAAAAATTTGGATAAGAATAAATTTCTGGCTTCTTTCTAAGCAAAGTTTACTTTTTACGGGTATATAAGAGGGCAGCTACTACCACCGAGATCTCTGGGCGGCAGCAGGATATGCCCAGTAGTGTGCCATGATGTCCATAAGCTTATGGGTGAGACTTGAAGGTTCTCCTACCTTGAGTATCTCCAGCTCAGCAATGGTGAGAAGGGATTTGTCTAGCTCCCCAATGGCGTATTGTTCCATGATCTCTTTAGCAGGGTTACTGTGCCCAACATCTTCAAAATCTTCAGTAGAGTCCCTCCCTTCACAGAATCGAACATAAATATGAGAACAATGACAACACAAATAATGGAAACTTGGAACCCGAGATGTAGTCTACATTTAGAGAAGATGCACGGTAAGAGACATATACCAGCCACAGAAAGGAGAACATCATCTCCACCAGGGTGTTCATCCAGAAACTTCGTAACATCATATACCTGCAGCAAATCAAAAGAACGAGATTTTAAGCCACGTAAACTAGCATTTTCCAATCCAGTTAACAAAACTAGGCTACAATTTATTGATATAATCCATCTTCTAAGTGAAAATTGCAGTCCTTTCGGTGCTTCATTGGCAGATAACAGAGGATTAAGGGTCTGTCACGTTAACTCGTCCAAAGGAGAGAAATTCAGTGTTTTGTGGTCTCTAAATTAAGTTAACAGCAATATATGCCATTTCTCACATGATTAGTCCTCTTTGGACTTTAGTAATCATCCCAAACTATTGAAAACACTTCAATATAAGAGATCGAGTGCTTGGAGGAATTAACCCTCTAATCTTGAGGCTTCCTAACAAAATTGTTTCAGAGTGTTGTCATCACTTCTCTGAGCTTCAGTCAAGATGGGTGGGAAGCCTTGCTGCTCAAGAGGAGCTCAATGTTGGAGCTTGGACTGCAGAAGAGGATAGGATACTTGGAGCCTACATAAAAATCCATGGAAAAGGGAAATGGAGAAGCCTTCCATAAAAAGCAGGTGCTATATTAACCCATTAGCTTATGTAGTTGGTCTTGCATGCAGCTGTAGTTAGTAGTATAACCAAACAAGACCTACTTTAATGCACAACAATTCCTGAATTGCTTTATCATCCCTTATTTTGCATGACAGAGAAAATGCACTCAATCATAAAGAAATGAATTTCACTGTAGGCATTGATTCGCTATTAGTTATTCCAGCCTGCGTTATAGTCCGACTGAAAACGACATCAATCATATTTTGTTATGTGATTTTAGTAACATGGGAGCAAAGATAATCCCAACCAGAAACCAACAAGTCAATTTATAAGAGCACCATCAATAAGAAATGCTGATGGATGACTGTAACTTGCAAAACCTGAACATAACAAAATGAACTTCCTTAGCAAACTAAGAACCAACTATTCACTATCTTGATCATAGTTTGTCTGTAACGCCTGGCTTCGGGAAAGCGTGGTTCCACAAGGTGTTAGGAAACAGGTTACAACTGTCCTGTCCTCCTTCAATCTCATAGAACTGTTTCATCATTAATTTGTACTCAGTCACTGATTGCAGAAGGCTACCAGGACGAACAGACAACAATAACAACAAGAAGATTACTTTGCAAAAGAAAGTGCACATTGATCAACAATCACTGACAGAGATGCTACTAGCCTACTACCTATCTCTCGACACTGACAGAGGTGCTACCAGCCTACTACCTATCTCTCGGACAAGGAACGGCATGACTAATATGAAGCATTAGATGCACTACAGGTTAAAATACAGGACATAATACTAGCTCCATGTAGTGTTCCGGTCCACGCAATGGCATTGTGGTGGCTTGTTGCTTGAATAGCGTAGTTGGTTTCGGATTGGTGCGGAAAAATCATTTCGATATGATTGGGACGGAAAGACAATTCATCAAATGGTGAGTGCCGTTGATTATTCTTCTCTTTATCCTCACACTTAATAAAGGAACTTCCTTTGTTTCCTTTGCAACATCCTTACGATTGATTATACCCTAATAAGGGATAAATAACAAGCGAAGTCACTTGTATGTTGTTAATGTTATGATCGAAATAATAGATCTGTAAATTGTTGGTGCGCAGATGCACGAGAATGAAATAGTAGACCTTTCAAGGTGTAAATTCGGTGGTGGTGTATTCTGAACTTTCATGGAGAAAGCGTGGTGGAAATGGCTTGATACCATTGTATGGAATGTTTTAGGACCGACGGATTGCCAGCTGTGAGAACCTCGAAATGGGAAGATGAGTTATGAGCATAGGGCTCTGGAAATAAGAAGTATAATGGAGATTGCATTGCATTTATTTTTCATATTTCATTATCATGCATATTATGTTTTCTAGCCAGAACATACGCATTTTTATGATCATGTACAACTTGTGCACAATGTTCTCGAACAATATCCGGGACACCGAAATCGTGTTGGCCTAGGAGAAAATTATGAGCTTGCATTCTTCTTGCCATGAGAATAGCACGGATGCATTCTTTGAGGGAAAAGAATGGCACATATGCTTGGCTTCGAGAAAGAGGGAGGGCACGAGTATTAGCAACCTCCGGTAAGGCTGACTACCTATACTGGAGGGATGCCTTATACCATATATAGTCTAAATGGTGTATCACCAGTGACCGTCATACAGTTAGGTTGCATACTAATGTCAATTATTTTGCAGACCTAACTAAGTGATGTGGGGACGGATTTGTGGCACTTATAAATGTGATTTCCAATGTTTTTTTGCAGAGAAAGGAAAAAAAAAAAATAAACTTCACCTCTGTATTCTAATCCTTGTTCTGCAGGAAAAGAAAGTTGGTCGATGGTAAAATCATTATGGAGTGATATTTATTATTTATGTTTATGACTTGTTAATCAACCCTAGAGATATCAGAATGATCATCTAATAATTGTTATTATTCTCACATGATTACCATGTTGATTTAGGTGAGTCGGGTTGATAGATAAGTACATTTCCTAATGTGCTGACCCCCTCGTTCACAGGTGCGGAGAGTCACTTGGACATTTCTGAGGCGTCAGAGCAATCATTTGATGAACTGAAGCTTTTCTTTTGAAAGATGTTATCGTTTGCTATAAAGTGCATAATGTATGGAACATTGTAAATGTTTTGCAACCATGAGTTGTAAGCCAAATGGACATTTCAATTCGATATTGAGAGCCGTATGTATTCCGATGCAAAGCTTATCAATAAAAAAATGTATATATTTTTCATTATACTTGTTGTGAATCAATTTGTCTTTTTGATTTTGTTACATTGACCTCGGTTTGCGATCATTTATCAACTGTGCACATCTATGTCTTGTACAAGTACAATTTAGCCTTATATGACATCATGTCCAGTGGCGACTTATAAGTTCTGCGAAACTGGAGCATGGCACTCCTTTCATATTACAGATAGAGATTTGGCCACTGAAAAGGAAAGCACCAGAGCTCAAAGAAGAAGAGCCAGTGTGGAATATTGATGAGTTTGAATGGAGTTAATGAGAGACTTCACCACGAAACCTGACATCAGATATAAATGAGTCTCTGCCACTTTAGCGATAGATAATAAAACCTCAAAATTCAGGTGGCATGTAAGATGTATCAAGGTCATGTCAAATAAGCAACCCTGCAAAATCCTCTACTTGAGAAATTTTTTGAATGGGAAGGTGAGATAATAGTATGGATACTTATTGTTTCATTAAGTCTTTCTTCAGACAGAAAGCAACAACAACATTTTCTATTCAGTTCCAATTGTGTTAACATATGTGTATCAACTATCAAGTAGTACCAGTTAAGTAAAATGTAGCTCATGGCCATGCAGTTTAAGGACGCGTGATTTCAGATACCAACCCCTTGCAATGATCCTGTTGATATATATATATATATAGTGTTATTGGGCTTTAGTCCCACATTGGCTAGAATGATAGGAGAGGAGGCTAGCCTCTCCTATATATATGTTGTTACTCCATTCAATAAAATCACTTCAAGTCTCAACATGGTATCAGAGCCTAAAATTGCTTAGCATACCGTTAGAGACCCCTCCTCCACACAAACCCTAACCCTAATCCCCCTTCTACGCCGCCGCTGCCGCCCGCTGCCGCTGCAGCTGCTGCCGCGCCGCCGCCGCCGCAGCGCCGCCCCGCTGCTGCTGCAGCTGCCGCGCCGCCGCCGCCGCTGCCGCGCTGCTGCCGTTGCTGTGCCGCTGTTGCGGCTGCAACTGCTGCTGCTGCTGCCGTTTTTACGGCTGCAGGATTCATTGTACCGCTATTGCGGGTACAAGATTCACGCTCGTTTCTGTACCGTTTTTACGGCTGCAGGATTCATTGTACCGCTATTGCGGGTACAAGATTCACGCTCGTTCTTGAGATCAATCTCAAGGAGATGCCTATAATCCCTAGATCCGATGAAATCAGACATATTCGGATTTAGGAGAGGACGGCAAGGACGAGCGTGAGTCGTGGAGCAAGTGTGAAGTGATCGAGAAGAAGCATCGATGGAGGAGATTCTCAAGAAGCTGGATGCTGACGATGTGGCGACATTGCTGAAGTTGATAAAGGTGTCGGCTGGTGAAAGCACGACACGAGCACCGCCAAAGTTAGAACTACCCTCCATCGATCTGAAGTTGGATGGACCAGCCACCTATTTGAGTTGGTCACGGCGGGTGAGAAGAACCCTTGCAGGTAAGAACCTGGAGGGATTCTTGACAGGCGAGAAGACAGAGCCGGAAGAGGGCTCGACAGGACGCGACGAGTGAAAATCCACTCATATGGTGATTTATATCTGGCTTCTCAACTCCTTAGTCCAGTCTATTGCTTCCACAGTAGATGGCATTGAGATGGTGAAAGACGTATGGGAGAAATTGAGAAGAACCTATGATGGCATAGGTAACAATCTACGGATCTTCCAGATAAAAGGGGAGATCGACGACACCGTACAAGGCGAGAAGACGGTGCAGGAGTACGCTACGGAGTTGGAACGCCTCTGGCTGGATTATGATCACCATTCCAAACGGGCAAGCTGCGGGGACCCAAAGTGCAAGGAGAGACAGGTGTGTCTGCAGGAGAGGACGATGAAATTCCTTAAGGGACTGACTGCAGCATTCACACAGAGAACAGCCTTACTCCTCGCCCAGCCAGCGATCCCTAGTCTCGAGGAGGCTATCTCAGCCATGATTCAGGAGGAGACGCGGATCAGATTACAGACAGGGACAGGCGCATCATCGACAGGTGCTTTACCCGAAGTGAAGTCAGCACTAGCAGCTACCGGTTCGGGGGATACAGGATCCAAGGGAGAGCTCTGGCAACAGAATCGGCAGTGCTACAACTGTGGGAAGATGGGCCACCATCGATATGCTTGTACCAAACCACCTAAGGAGGGAGACTCAGGTGGTGGACGTGGACGAGGATATGCTGGACGTGGACGTGGTCGAGGAGGCCGACGAGGCGGTCGAGGAGGCTATCGGGCAAACCTGCTGGTGGCAGATGGGAATGGAGGAGCTGGCGGCGCCTTTACTGAGGAGGATCAGGCGCTACTGGATCTGCTGGAGAGAAAGCAAAAAGCGTCAATCGAAGGAGACAGGAGGAGCGTAGCAGAGGAGGCATCCACTCCATTCTTCAACGCCGCTATGTATGCCCATCCATCAGAAGGTACTGACGAGTCTCACGCTCTTGCATCTATGTCTTCCCTTAAAATGTCAGACTGGATTATCGACTCAGGAGCATCTCGGCATGTGACCGGAAATGCTAGTAAGTTTTCCTCGTACACTCACCTAGCATCGACAGACACCATTCAGACTGCGGATGGTACTTTCCAACCAGTGGTCGGTAAGGGTACTGTTAATTGTACGGGTTCAGTAAGGTTATCCAATGTTTTGCATGCTCCATCCTTCCCAGTCAGTCTCTTGTCTATTAGTTCTATAATTCTCCAACTAAAATGCATTGTTTCTTTTGATATTCCTAAGGTGATCTTCCAGGAGAAAGGGACGGGACGAAGACTTGGGACTGGCACTTGGCATGATGGACTGTGGTACCTAGATCAAGACGGACTGGACTCAGCATTGGTGTCTATGGCAGAGAAGGCTGGAATGGAGGAGCTGCAGCAGAAGACTGAAGACACTTTGATACTTCATCATAGGAGGATGGGGCATTCTTCCTTTGATACTCTAAATAAGTTGTATCCAGATATGTATGCAAAATCAAATAAAAGGAAATTAGTATGTGATGCATGTGAGTTAGGAAAACTTACTAGGAGTTCATATGTTGGAAATGGTCATAAGAGTTCTTCAGTCTTTGAGGTAGTTCATTCTGATGTTTGGGGCCCATGTGCTACTAACACTATGAATGGGTATAAGTATTTTGTTTCGTTTATCGATTGTGCATCTCGTGTCACCTGGCTGTATTTGATGAAGAACAAAAGTGATGTATTTGCTTGTTTTCGGGACTTTCATAAATATGTCCAGACTCAGTATAATGCAGTGGTGAAGATACTGAGATCTGACAATGGGACGGAGTATACCAATAGGACACTTGCAGAGTACTTGTCAGCACATGGAATACAGCATCAGACCTCTTGTGCATATACACCAGCACAAAATGGAGTAGCAGAAAGGAAGAACCGATATCTTCTGGAGACCGCAAGAAGTATGATGATCGACATGAATGTCCCACAACACCTATGGGGATATGCGGTGTTGACAGCAGCTCAACTTATAAACAGGATGCCTTCAAAAGTCCTGGGATGGAAGTCTCCATGTGAAGTATTACAAGGTAATAATAGTGGAATACTTCCACTAAAGGTGTTTGGATGTGTGTGTTTTGTGAAGGACAACAGACCATTCGTTGGAAAACTTGACCCTAGAGCAGTCAAGTGCATCTTCGTGGGCTACTCAGCAACTCAGAAGGGGTATGTATGCTGGAGTCCAGTAGAGAAGAAGAAATTTGTTAGTATGGACGTCCACTTCCGGGAGCATGAGCCATATTACCGCCAGGATGGAACTTCGTATAACACGCCTCATACTACAAGTATAAGGCGAGAGGGGGGGATAGAGAACTTGGAGAACCTGGTGGTAACCGATTTAGAAGTTTGGCATAGAGACACGGTTGAGGAGGAACATGAAGGTGAAGCGGAACAGAGGGAGGAGACGAGAAGTGTTACACCTACGGCTCAGGGGGAGTTACTGACCTACAACAGGAGAAACAACAAGCAGACTACAGGACCAGTACCTACAGTGTCAGTGCCAAGTCCCTTGCCTGCGCCTGTCCCAACTCCTGAGACACCTATACCACCATCCTCCTCATCTACACCACCATCCTCCTCATCTACACCACCACCCTCCTCAGGTGATATCGTTCCTCCCATACCACTACCTACACGAAGGACTACTCGCAGCAATGCGGGAAATCCTCCGGACAGATATGGTTGGGATCTTGCTAAGTTTGTTTCTTATGATCATATATCTTCTTCTCATGGAGCATTTATAGCATCTTTGGATAGTATTACTGTACCTAACAATTGGCAGGTTGCCAAGAACGATCCAAAGTGGAAAGCGGCAATGCACGAGGAGTTGGGAGCTCTTGAGAAGAACCACACTTGGGAGCTGGTGAGACTGCCAGAAGGAAAAAGAGCAGTTGGATGTAAATGGGTTTTTACTGTGAAACAGAACCCAGATGGACAGGTTGAGCGCTATAAAGCTCGACTGGTGGCAAAAGGATACAGTCAGACGTACGGCATCGACTATGACGAGACCTTTGCACCAGTGGCGAAGATGAGCACTGTCAGGACCTTGATCTCCCTGGCAGCCAATGGAGGGTGGAAGCTACACCAACTGGATGTGAAGAATGCATTTCTTCATGGAGATCTAGTAGAGGAGGTGTACATGGAGATACCACCAGGATTCGGCACAAAACAGACAGAAGGCAAGGTCTGCAGACTGAAGAAGTCTCTCTATGGACTGAAGCAGTCTCCTCGGGCATGGTTTGACAGGTTCAGGAGAGCAATGATAGGGATGGGATATCAGCAGATCAATGCTGATCACACTGTCTTCTTCAGACGGAGTGGAGGCCATATCACCATGCTTGCAGTATATGTAGATGATATGATTATCACAGGCAATGATGAGCAGGAGATCGCCCAACTCAAAGTAAAACTTGGCAAGGAGTTCGAGGTGAAAGATCTTGGCCCCCTTCGATACTTCCTTGGGATTGAGATTGCTCGAGATAATGAGGGAATCGTTCTTTCTCAAAGGAAGTACGCACTGGACCTGCTTACGGAAACAGGGATGATGGGATGTAAACCAGCTACGACACCGATAGACCAGAAGTTTAAACTGGATGCTGAAGCTGGAGAACCAGTTGACCGGGATAGATATCAGAGATTGGTGGGCAAGTTAATCTACTTAAGCCACACTCGACCTGATATCAGCTTTGCGGTAAGTGTAGTAAGCCGCTACATGCATGACCCCCGGAAGGGTCACATGGACGCAGTGTACCAGATTCTGAGGTACTTGAAGGGAGCCCCCGGGAAGGGACTGATCTTTAGAAGAAATAATCATGTAGGCATTGAGGGCTATTGTGATTCTGACTGGGCTAGCTGTGCTGACGACAGGAGATCCACATCGGGATACTGCATATTTGTAGGAGGCAACTTGGTCTCTTGGAGGAGTAAGAAGCAGTCAGTAGTGGCCAGATCAACAGCTGAAGCAGAGTATAGAGCGATGGCCTTGGGAGTCACAGAACTATTGTGGTTGAAGAATATGCTGACGGAGCTAAAGCTGGACCAGGGAACAAAGATGAAGCTATGGTGTGACAACCAGTCAGCTATTAATATTGCCAACAATCCAGTGCAGCATGACAGGACCAAACATATTGAGATTGACAGATTCTTCATCAAAGAGAAACTGGATAAAGGAGAACTAGAGCTGGACTATGTTCCAACCAAAGATCAGGTAGCAGACGGACTGACAAAGGGGCTTAGTTCTATCAACATGATGAGAGGATGTGACAAGATGGGCTTAGTGAATATCTTTCGCCCATCTTGAGGGGGAGTGTTGATATATATATATATATAGTGTTATTGGGCTTTAGTCCCACATTGGCTAGAATGATAGGAGAGGAGGCTAGCCTCTCCTATATATATGTTGTTACTCCATTCAATAAAATCACTTCAAGTCTCAACAGATCCTCTATTTTATCCTGTGTGTTAGTCACCCAAAGATCATATTATGAAGCTTGAAGACATTTGACAAATTTGTGTTTCTTAAACCTGGCGTTAGAAGCCTTTACATCCTCTTCTCTCCTCCCATGCCCAGAAAGAGAACAGAAAAATGGATGATCATTAAATGATATTTTGAGCTATGGTGTAAATAATATTTTGAGCTATAATGTTACAGGAGTTAAGAAAACACACATGGTAACTCCATAATCCCCTAAAAGTATCGATTCAATACTTACCAATCAATAAATAACATACCCAAAGGAAGGTATCATAGATCCATCCATAAATGAAAGTAACACAAAGAAGAAATAACAAATGAAGACAAGAATGTATTGAGATATAATTATGAGTAAATAAAACAACTACAGCTACAAAACCCAAGAATTGATTTACAAAGAAGCACGTCGATGTACTGTAATAAATGAAGATTAAAAAACAAAGGACAAAACCCATTAATTAATTGAAGTTTCTGAAGCCAAAAAAATAATAATAAAGCCCATGAATCTAAACAAAGATAACAAATTAATTTGTGTATATACCTTGCCATCAATTACTATCCAGCAGTCCTCCTTGGTGTTGTGCTGGGAGACTTCTTGCATCGAGTACAGCTTCGTGAATATCTCCAGCTCAGCAATGGCGGCAGGGGATGTGTCTAGCTCCCCAATGGCATACTCTTCCATGAGCTCTCTAGCACTGTCACTGTGCCCAACATCTTCAAACTCTTCAGTAGAGTCCCTCCCTTCACAGAATCGAAAATAAATATGAAAACAATGACGACACAAATAATGGGAAAATTGGAACACGAGATGTAGTCTACATTTAGAGAAGATGCACGGTAAGAGAGGCATATACCAGCCACAGAAAGGAGAACATCATCTCCACCAGGGTGGTCATCCAGAAACTTCGTAACATCATACACCTGCAGCAAATCAAAAGAACGAGATTTTAAGCCTCGTAAACAAGCATTTTCCAAACCAGTTAACAAAGTAGGCTACAGGAAGGCTACCAGGATGAACATATGATAAAATCAATAACTACGAGAAGATAACTTTGCAGAAGAAAGTGCACATTGATCAACAATCAGTTACAGAGGTGCTACTAGCCTACTACCTATCTCTCAGACAAGGAACAACATGAGTAATATGTCAAGGTTCGCATCGGTATCGGAATCGGTATCGGACCATTCCTATGAGTATCCGTATCGGCGAAATTGGAGTATCGGCGGTTTCGGATCGAAGTACCGGATTTTTTGGTATCGGAAAACAAATAATTATTGATAAATTATTATTTAAAAATATATTGTATACATTTAGGCATAATTTTAAGTATTACCAGTGTAATTTCTTAGTAGTTTTGAAATTAAATGAAATAGTAGTCACCCTTACCGATTCGTTTACATGTAATAGATCAATTTTCTTCTTTTATATGCTTTTACAACCTTATTATGCTTCAAACCCTTGTTAATTTGTCTTTTTTCCTTCAATTTTTTTTTGCCAAATTGATCGGAAAAGAGACCCTCAATGTCGTTATCGGTCAGTATCGGGTATCGGTCGGTATCGGATCCGGACATGCCAAACTATCGGATCGGTATCGGCCGATACTTTAAACTATGAAGCATTAGATGCACTACAGGCTAAAACACAGAACATAATACAATCTCCTTTCATATTACAGATAAAGAGAGTTGGCGCCACCGAGAAGGAAAGCACCAGAGCTCAAAGAAGAAGTGACAGAGTGGGGAACCTTGATGAGTTTGAATGGAGTTAATGAGATATTTTACCATGAAACCTGACATCGGATATAAATGAGTCTCTGCCACATTAGCTAGAGATGATAAAACCACAAAATTCAGGTGGCATGTAAGCTGTATCAAGGTCATGTAACCAAATAAGCAACCCTGCAAAATCCTCTACTTAAGAATTTTTTTTGAATGGTAGTATGGATACTTATTGTTCGTTCAGTCTCTCTTATAGGCAGAAAGCAATAACTATTTTTTCTGTGAAGTTCCAATTGTGTTACCATTTGTGTATCAAGTAGTACTTTTTTTTGGAATGTCCGTGGGTTGTGGCCTAGTGGTAGCAACGGGTCCCGGCACGGAAGGAGCAGTTTCGAATCCCCCCTTGGCATTTGTCAAGCCGGAGCAAAGGACATTTCAAAAAAAAAAAAGTAGTAGGGTTAAGTAAAATGTAGCTCATGCCCATGCGGTTTAAGGACGCGTGATACCAACCATCCCTGACCCATGACAGACGGGGCGACAGTCGAGGGCCCAAAAATTTGAAGGGCACCAAAAAATTAGGTTCCCTTTATATATACTAGTAATGTGCACGTGCATTACACGTGCAGGAAAAAAAAATTAAATATAAATTTTTTATAAAAAATTATCATTTCTAGAGTTTGCACTCAAGCAACCAAGAAAAAATGACTTACCTTAACCACTTGAGTTAAAATTATTTTGTTATAATAAATCATATTAGATAATTAAATATTTAGTTAAATTTACTTTGAATAATTAATAGAGTATTTAGGTAGTTATTTAGTTATTATTTAAAACATTTGTAATTTATTTAAATGGATGAAGATATACGTACTGTTTGGATGACTCACTTTCGAACCGTTTCCAGGCCGCATTATATAGTAGAAGATATATATAACCTTTGGTAGTATTTTAAATATCAGTGCTCACTCTTTTTTTTTTTCAAGATTCCAGCACATGCGGGTTCAGTTAAATCGTGTCTCCCCGCACACGATTTTTAGCCAGTCGTCATGTCGCTTCGGACTCTTCGTGCGGATCTTGTCCGCACTGACTTTTTCATCATCGTCCCACACGTACGCCTCGCGCATTCCGCGCGCTCCCGAGCCCTCGTTTCGCCCATGACGCCGAAGGCGCCCCCGACGTCTTCACGACGCCTACGACAGCCGATGCCGTCCAGCCACCCGTTCTATGCGCACGACGTCCTTACGATGTCTTCCCGACGCCACCACTGGACGCCGCACGACGGGTCGCGTGGTTGGCTGTTGGTTATACCCGTGGTAGAATGGTGTCGGTCCTCGACCGTCCGCGCGGCGCCCCTGGCCGTAGAGTTTTCATGCACAGGACGCCCCATTCTGACCCACGCCAATACGATAGAATGACTCACTTAGTAAAGTTGGTTTTCACTTGTACCTCTTATGTAAAGGGACATGAGTTTGAGGTCCAGTGGTGCTCTTTTTTCGAGTTTTTCAGTTTTTTTTTGGGTTTTTTTTTAACGAGGGGTACCATTTTAATTTTTGTCCGAGTTTTACGAAACTTGAAGACATCTTGAAAAAAAACGTTTACAAGCCTTTAAAGAAAAAGAAAAGAAAAAAAAAAATCAGCCCACGGTTCTGAACAAAGACAACAAATTAATTTGTGTATATACCTTGCCATGAATTACTATCCAGCAGTCCTCTTTGGTGCTGTGCTGGGAGGCTTCTCGCAACGAGTACAGCTTTGGTATAGTTGACATCTCTCTCCTCTCTCTCTCTCTCTCTCTACAAAATGAAATTGGGGGTCAACGTGAAGAAGGCTTGGAAGTGCATCGAACCTTGTGTTTGATTGAAATTAAAAAAGAAGATGGATTAATTGCATTAACTATATCTATATTTTACACTTATTACACGGATTATTTCTGTTTTGAAACTAATTACACGGACACCTCATATAGTTTCTATTTTCTATAGAAACTAATAACACTGACTACACCTATGGTTAATAAAATTTACAAAGGAGAGGGGTGGTCAGTGTAATTATTTTCGGAATAGAAATAGTCCATATAATACTCATGAAACATAGGAAAGGTCAGTGTAATTAACCCAATAAATAAATCTATTTGGGCGCTCTCCCACATCCTCTTGACATGGGAGGGAAAAGCATATTTGGTTTTTCTTTTCGTTTTCTTTTTTCTAATTAACCATTAATTAGTGTTAAGTGTTACTATAATACTTAGTTAATATTTTAAACATAATTTCTTCTACTATAATAACTAATTAGTAATAATTAATATAAATTTCCTAGTTGACACTAATAATAAATCAATATTTTAAGTAACTAATAACTAATTATTAATTAATTAATATTTTAAACATAACTTTTATTCTTAATTAGTGTTTGATGTTAGTATAATAAAATTTATTTATATTAATTTTTGTACTTAGATTCGGACATATGTTGTATGAACACGAATACGACACGACACAATAAATAAGTACACGGTGGAATGATATATTTTGGTGTGTCTATGGAGTGTTTCATACGTAATTCTTGAATTTTTGGTACGTGTCCGACATAAGCCCATACTTTGGAGCGTATGTACTTACTAAATTTGCCTGAGTTTGTTTAAATTTTAATTTACAGTATCTAATTATCAGTAATTAATTGTTAAATAAGATAATTAATTACTATTTGAGATAATTTATTTATTTTATTATATAATTAAAATTATTATTTGCCCATAATAATTATTTAATACTGAAGTAATATCACATACTTAATTATTAATTGATTAATTTGATAAGAAGACTTTTCAAAGCCAATGAACATGCTAATCTTTTCCATCCTGTGCAAGAGTCTACAAGTAATTAGAGTGTCCATGAGGATTCCTTTGTGATGTATTCAGCATCTCCATTCTTACGTATATCATGAGTTTATATATATATATATATATACTAGTCATAACCCGTGCCCATAGGGCATGGTTCATTTAAGGTATTCCCCCTCAAAATCTTGGACCCCCAATTTTATACGAACAATAATAATTATGAGGCCCCCATCAAAATATTAAATCCCAACCACTGTTGTATGTGAATTTTTTTTGGATTCCCCATAAAATTTCACTCTCAATAATGCTCATTCCCCATAAAATTTTACTCTCAATAATGCTAATCCACAACCATTATGAGTGCAAACCCCACTATTTGGATTCCCCATAAAATACCACAACCGTTGATTCACCAAGATTAAATCTCAACCACTCTTTATCTTGGCACAGTCAGCCCTAGAATTCAAAAACCTTTGTGTTTTGTATAATATATATATATATATATATATATATATATATATATATATATATATATATATATATATATATTGAGGATATTGTACCAATGCTTATTGTATCATTATTGTACCAATTAACCTCAGTCGTGTAAGTGATGAAATAGTATGATTATAAAAGCATGATATGGCAGCAACTTTTGGGATATGCAAAATCTCGTTCAATTTATCTTCTTCCATGCACTAACGATTCAAAGTACAATTAACTGTAAATGGCATCTTTAGCACCGATGCATGGCACTTCATCTAGGGGTTATTTGGATGTTTGTAGTTTCTCGAAAGTGTGAAAGTGACACTTTCAACATGTTGTAATGTAGTACAATTACAATGAAAGTGTAAATGTATCATTTTCCAAAATATGTTTTGATATATAGTTTTTCTTCCACTGCAAGTAAGGAGTTGCAAACCATCTTGTTTGGATGATAACATAAAAGTGTATGTGAGAATTAAAAAACAAATAGTAGCATATCCACTTACAATAGAATTACAATCCGTTTCTTCTGCAACTTAGAAATGAAAAAATGACACTTACAGTTACAATGAAATGTCATATCAGAACCACTTACAATGGAGTTGCAAGAGATATTCCAAACACTGAAACTGCCACACCAACAATCAGTTGTATTGAAAGTAACAATTTCAAGTCACTTTCAATGCATTCTTACCTATCCAAACATGTCCTTAATATAAAACCCACTTCTTCTGCATGTCTTCTCTATCATACTCCAAAACAGAACAATTCCTCCAGTTTCTTAAAAGAGAAAAAAAAAAAACCAAGAGATTTTCATGGCTATGAAGTTCAGATCTTTCATTTTTTTTATTTTTTTTATTTACCTCATTTTTTTGTTCACAAGAAGATTTTTACCTCATCTGTACTAGGCAAGTTGTACCATTTTTTTTATTTTTTATTTTTGTCTTAACTTAATTTTAAACCAAAAGAATGAGGCTTAATATGAGTTTTGTTCTATATCTTGGTGATTTCTCTGCTATTTGCTTGAACCCTGAAATTTCTGTATGTATAAATGTTTAATAAGGGTTGAACTATCCGCAGTTCAAGCTAAAAAAAAATTAATTTGTTATCCAAATTGAAATTCCCCATTGCTTGACTTCTTTCGTTTAATTTGTCGTTCATGAAAAAAAATATTGGATAAGCGTATCTATCTTGGCATAATGTCAAGAAAAGTGTAGAGGAGGTTCCTGTAAACATTTTCAAAATAAGGGTTCAAATGAAACGTGCAGATGGGATTAGTTGTAATCCATTCAAATGGCATCTAAAATTTCCTCTAGATCGCTGGCAATCTCCTTGAGAAGTCCTGGACTCCTCTTTCTAGCACAACATTTCAGACCAAAGTATGCCAGAAACTCGATAACATCGGCAGGCCAACGCCCCGCTGAAGGATCAACCATTGTCCCCACCGATTTCTCTTTATACGCAGTACGCACCTTTGTACCAATTCCAAGAGTTTTCATTCCGGTCAAGAGTTTCATGATCGTAACTCCAAATGAGTACACATCGCAGCTTGGCGTGAGAATCCCAGTCTTCAGGAACTCGGGGTCTATGTACCCTAACGTGCCTTTGGGCGTGGTGTCGAGGAACGACGTGCCTTCGGGTAAGAAACGACATAGGCCAAAATCGGCTAGCTTGCTGACGAAGTTAGCATCGAGAAGAATGTTAGCGGGCTTGAGATCACCATGGACCAACGGTTGGGGCTTATTGGAGTGGAGGAAGATGAGAGCCGAGCATATCTCGTAAATAATGCGAGTGCGCATCTGCCATGTGAGAAGTCTAGGGTTATTCTTGAGACAATCTCCTACGCTTCCATTTGGAAGGAATTCGTAGACGAGAGAGCGGAGTTTGAAGCACGCTCCAATTAGCTTGATAAGGTTTGGATGCCTCATTTGCCCTAAAACCTCCAGCTGTACGAAAAAAGTTCACACTGATAAGGAAATATTTATATAATCATGAATGCTAACAAATGAATTTACCTCTTAAAGGAACTTGACATATATAATCTATTAAAATTAACAAGTTGTTCTAAACTATTATAATTAGCAATTAAATTTGAGAAATTTTGAGTGGCACCCCACTTTATTTTACCGTATTTAAGGTGCACCCCACAAGTTTGCACAAATGTAAGTTACCTCTCACTTTTGACGGATTCCGTCCTTCTTTAACGGTCAACTCCTTTGACCTTTTTTTTTTTTACGAAAATGCCCTCTTCTCTACCCCGAGCCCCCTCTCCATGACATCCCTGCTGCGCGCGTGCCTCCGCCGGCTGCGGCCCACGCCCCGGCCCACCCCCACGCCCCCCTCCACCTCCCCCCCCCCCCCCCCCCCCCCGGCTGCCGCCGCCGCTGCTGGTGCCGCCAGAGGGGGGGGGAGGTGGGGAGGTTGGGGGGGGGGGGGAGCGGGGGCGGTGGCCGGGGGGGGGGGGGGGGGGGGTGGGGGAGGGTGGAGTGGAGGGGGGAAGAGGAAGGAGCAAGAGCATTTTGGTCTATGGAAATATTTTTTGACGGTTACCGTCCAAAGTGGGGAGTAACTTACATTTGTGCAAACTTGTGGGATGCAACTTAAATATGGTAAAATAAAATAGGGTGCCACTGAAAATTTCTCATTAAATTTCTTGAACTTTTTCCAATTTACAACTTGGGACCTATGCCTTGTTAACGATGGTAACTTCTCTATTTTTCAATGATACCCCCTACTTTACTCGTGAAGGTGGTGGAGGGTAGCAAGTGATAAATCGAGAAAAGTTTATGAAATTTAGTTGAAAATCATAATAGTTTAGGGTAAAACTAGTTAATTTTAAGGGTTCAGGACAACAACTTGGCAAAACAGGAAAAGTTCAGAATATTTAACTGAAACTAGCCTAAATATTTGGACATAAAATGGCTAATTGCTCAATATACCTCTTGAAGGAACTCGGCTATCCCCTGCTGGCCATTGGGGTCTAACATCTTTATAGCAACATCAGTGTTGTCAAGGTAACCTCTGTAAACAACCCCATATCCTCCTTGTCCAATCTTTGATGATTCCCTTAAACCATTTGTTGCACTTTCAATACTGTAGATAGTGAACAATGGAAAATAAGTGCAGTGTGTTAGTGCCCAATGAAAATAGAAGTGTGTTATAGCGATACACTGATACAAGTGAATTGTGGATGATCAACCACTGGTTTATTCTTTTTTCCAGAGTTGAAGTATATCTGAAAAGCAATTATCATCAACTGCTTGCATATCATTTATCTTCTACCTCAATTTAAAACCAAAGGTTTTTGTTTCATATTAAAGGACTACATATTTGATTATAAAAGGGGTAGCGCGACATCAAGAGTGAATAACTATGCAAGAGTAGAACCAAGCTAATCTCTTGGGGAGTAGAGGCCAGACAAGGATTGACCAGTTTATAGGTTTATCATGTCTGAGTAGCAATTCAGTCGAACAGTCATAATCTAACAATTAGATTATATCTGATATAGTTGACCCACAATCAAGTCTAGTTTCTTGGGGTATGTGGAATCTATGGCATCTAAAAATATGATCTATAGTTTCCATTATTTTCTTTGGCACAATGTAAGAACTTATTTTTGATCTACCAGAAGCAGAACATGGATTAGTAGCAAGTTATCACACATTCATGTATCAAATACAGTTACCATTATCTTGCATCTTACCTAACTTAGTTAATTTGGTATAGCTGACCCACAATCAAGTATAATTTCTTGGGCATATCTAATCTATGGCATCGGAAAATATGATCAATACTTTCTATTAATTCCTCTCTGGCATAATGTAAGGGCTTGTCTTTGATCTACCAAATTAGTAGCAAGTTGTCACACATTCATGTATCAAATACAATTACCTTTATCTTGCATCTTAGCTAACTTTGTTAATTTGATATAGTTGACCCACAATCAAGTATATAATTTCTTGGGGTATGTCGAATGTATGGCATCAGAAAATATGATCAATAGTTTCTATTAATTAATTCCTCTCTGGCATAATGTAAGAGCTCGTCTTTGATCTACCAAATTAGTAGCAAGTTACACATTCATATATCAAATAGTACGGTTAGCTTAACCTTGCATCTTATCTAACTTTGTTAGTTTCTTCATTATCCGCAACGATGCTTTAACAGGGGGGGTGAGATTTTCTATGAATAAAATGAAATTTTTGTCATTGATCTTCCCTACAAAATTAAGGCCTCAAGCTTGGGTTTCCAACAATATCCTATACGTCTAAAAAATCGATAGGGAACTAAGAGAGAAAAACTTACAGAATTAGACATAGGTGGACTTTCCTTTCCATCTTCCACACTTTGCGAAGATCCCTCTTGGGCTTCCTCTTGGACTACTGATGGAGGATTGAGAGGGATATAGAACACACGCATCTTAAACTCCTCAATGACCTTACCGTGGCTCTTTTCGAACTGAAATACAAAAAATGATTCATGATAAAGTCCTTCTGAACGATTATCTCAAAAAATTCCTTTACCACTGCACAAAAACTGTAGAGTTGTGACAAGGGTAAGTAATTATTTATATAATTCCCAACAAATCACATAAAAGGGAGTACAAAGCAATTGACCATTTCTGGGGTTATGTCCTCTGCCGTTGCGCAATCCCATGCGATGAAACTCTGGACAAGGAACATGTCAACTGGAGCCTCCGTCTGGGCAACCATTGTGATTGTAGCATCGAGTGTTGTGCCAGGGAGAATGATTACCGTCTTTGGACGAACAATATACTTGTTCGGCATGGTGACTCTGAACTATATACAATTTGAAGTATGATACATTATGCATCAATTCACATTGATATATGACTATATACCCATAAAAGATGTAATATAAGCAACAGGAAAGAATGAGCAATTGAAGAACATAAGTAGCCAGGTTACCTTGAAGGCAACAAACATATCAGTGTTGTTGGTCAGTTGAATGCAGCATGATATCCTACCGTTCAATTCAACTTCAAAAACAAATAATAAAAGTATATAACTTGAGCAAATTATGCAAACTTTGAGCAAAATAAAATAATTTGGTGCAAATGACATAAAATAATATTTGCCCCATCCTTGATGAGAACAAGTTACTTCTAAGAGATGCAGAAAGCACAAAACTGGAACAGTAAACAAACGCATATCATATTACCATTAGATACAAACTAATTCTCACTTGAATACCTTCAACTTTCACCAACTTGATTCCTTCTTGTATTCTTATGTTAGGCTATCCATTCTACTTGATTTGTATGATTTTGTAATTAATCAATGAAGGATGCCTACGATGCTGATCATCGATTATATTAAGATAAAATGGTTTTGTTGTGTTGGTTGTGTTGCTTGTTTGGAGCAACATATAATTGCCTATGTGATTCAAGAAGGAATTATTTTAATCCCACATCAAATAGGAGAGGGAACTCTCTTTTGTTTAAAGTGCTAAACCAACTTCGATTTTATGGGAGATGGGCTCAAGGTCGATTGCAACCTACGAACGTGCAATTCAACGCATATTTTGGCAAGGCTGTGTTGGTGTTTTCACTAGGCTTTGGGAACTTTTAGTCCCACATTGGAAAACCACCATGACGTATATCTCAATATAAACTATGCTTGTGTTGGAGTATGCACATGGGTTGAGGTGGCCCATGTGGGTTGATTTTCCTAGAGGGTTAACTGTAAGTCACTAGGAACAATCCATTGTTTTGGCACTCTCTTTGAGAATCCATAGGAGCTAATTAAGCCCCATAGGGACTTAGCGATTCGGACTCGGACTCGGACTAAGGGCGTAAAATGGCGTTTTGATAGCACACTTTATACTTAGCGAGTTGCATGCACGGTTGCTTGCTCGAGGCGCATGCGATTGGCGCTATGCGGCAAGGCGTCTAGGCGCATAAGCGGCTATGCACATATGCGGCCTCGCGCTATGCGGCAAGGCGCTATGCGTCTTGGCGTCTATGAGTCAGGCGCCTATGCGTCTTGGCGTCTATGCGCCATGGCGTCTATGCGTCTCGGCGGCTATGCGTTCAGGAGCTATGTGTCTTGGGACTATGAGTCCTGACGCTATGCGTCAAGGCTCTATGCATCCAAGGGCTAAGCGCCTAGTTGTAGGAGGCTGCTTTCGGGGCTGTCAGGCTTGTCCACTGTCATTGCTTTCGGCGTTGACGGCGCCGTCAGTGTGCAGCGCGCTGCTGTGTCTGGACATAGTACTATGTGCAGCGAATTTCGTGGGATATGGCCGGACAACGTGTATGGACGCATGAGCATGTCTATGTGCCCATAGGTGCTGGACTGCTCTATAAATAGAGCAGCACTCCTCTCATTTGAGAAGGTTGGAAGAGAGAGAAAATTCACTCCACTACAGAGGGAATATGGGGCAGCAGCAGGCTTATGCGCCTACCCCAGGAGGCTTATGCGCCTCAGTGAGCTTCGGCTCGGATCGAGTTCCAAGTCTTCCCGAGAGTAACTCAGAGCGTTCCAGAAGTTCTTGTGCGAACTTGCTGGTTCCTGGGAGCACATCGTCTATGGGACGAATCTTGCTTTGAGCAACGGTGACCTGTTCACCCCAACAAAGAGATTTTATTTTATTTTTTTGCTTTTCTCTTGTTGTTTTTGTTCTATCTCATTGTAGCGTCTGCAAACGAAAATTGAGAAGAACGATTTTGGTTATTTCTTCTGCTTCCTTCTACGGTGTGAACGTTCTATTTCAATTGCAACTGCTTTTGCAAGGAAGAACGAGTTATTTTATTTGTCTGCTTGGTTTTGGTATCTCAATTGCAACTGCGTTTGTAAGGAAGAACGGATTTTTTTTTTTTTATTTGTCTGCTTGGTTTTTGGGTTTCTCATGTGTTGCTGGATTCGTGAAGTTCGGGAAGCAAGTCTCTTGCATGAATCCCTGGACTTCTTCTTCAGGATTAAACATAGTGCAAACTAAAAAGTCTTGCATGAAACTATGTTGTTCCTAGCCTAAGTTCTCATCTTGGTAAGCCTCGGAACTAACAATCTCAAAACAAAACATCGTTTGTAACGTGTCTCGAATCCTTTACTCCCACTCCTATCTTTAGTTTATGCGGATTTTCAATCTAGCAAGGCCTCACCAAAATCTATTCTAAAGACATTGTCACCAAAATCTATTCTAAAGACATCGTCTGTAACACTTCTCATAAGAACCAAACTAGAACAATGTCTATAACGTGTCTCGAATCCTTTACTGTCATTCTTATCTTTAGCTTATGCGGCTCGAGTCCTTTACTCTCATTCCTACCTTAAGGAAAAGTGGAAAACTTACCTGGAAACTGCAGCATCGTTGGACTGATACTAATAAGATTTTTGCTGCTCATGATGGTTGTCTTAATTAATCAACAATAATTAATTAAGACTAAATTAATCATTGTACAAGTTTGGTCTTTGGAGAAGGAAATGGACTATTGAGCTAGCTGTATTATAGCTATCACATGCTGTGAACCTATAGATAATTGTGATGCCGGTTGATCACGTTCCACTCCTCTCTCTCTCTCTCTCTCTTCACAAATTTGAAGAAGTGATACTAAACTAACTACTTAGAGCATCAATAGTAATGGAACTCAAGAATGAATCTTCCCCCTTACGTCATTCAGTGCCTTCTCTAGGATACATACTCTTGAGTTCGACTACAGAAACTCAAATAAGAACTCGAAATAAGAATTTACAATATGGCTACGACACGTGAACTTATATTTCTTTTAGGTCTTAAAAGTGTACTTACATTTTTTTTTTTTTTTTTCTGTTTATGTCCTTAAAAAAAATCAAGAAATGAGATGCATTTAGTCCAAAGGCTTTTGACCGTCGAGTTTTAAAAAATTAAGAACTCATGAGTTACTCTAGGATTTTCGCATACTATTAGTTAACATTTAATACCTCTTTCTCTGCGACCAAATTTGTAATAATAAAAATTAAATGTATAATGAGTTGGGTTTGTACGAAATAGTAAAGAACTAAATCTTGAGACTCAAATGAGATGAGTTGGTATAGATAGGGCTGCAAATGAACCAATCCGCTTCGGTTCGTTTAGTAAATAAGCTGAGTGCAAGCTTTATTTTCGAGCTCGTTTAATAAACGAGTCAAAAATTAAGCTTACAGTTTACCAGCTATAAAAGGTATTACTATATAATTAAAATAAAAAAAACAAACACTTAAGTTGATAAATTTATGCACTTATTTGAACACTTTAAAATTAAAATATAAAGTAAAATCCCCCCAAACCCAAATTTTATGGCAGTCCATTCAGTTTGTAGGACTGCCAAAAAATTGGGCAGTCCTTGTTTGCACTAGTTGAACAGCAATATTGGGATTTTCTCCCATATTAGGGTTTGTATATTATGAGGAGCCTTTGGGTGCCATCGAAATTGGAAATGAGAAAAAAATTAGGGATTACAATATTAGGGTTTCCACCAATATTAGAGTTTAACATTTTTGTTGTTGTTGTTCCTTTTCTTCTTCTCCTCCTCCTCCTTCTTCTTCTTCTTGGATGGGTTGAGGAAGAAGAAGAGGGGAAAAAAAAAAAAGTGACTTTTATACCAAAGAGTGGGATAGCCCTGATCAATTTCTTCAATGACAAATTTGTAAATAATACAAAGTTAAAAATGGGCTAGCCTTGATCAAAAAGTGAAGTGCCTTTATAAATTACCTAAATTATCTATCCTTTGTTCAATTTGCAATTATTTATCATGTACCCACTCATCCTATTCTAACTAACACAAAATTGTTCCCATTTATACCATTGACTCTCTCTCTCTCTCTCTCTCTCTCTCACACACACACACACATTTTAATACTACACGAAGGTGACAAATTGAAAATTGTACTGTAATAGCAAAAAAGTGGTTTAAAGTGGCTTTTTACCCACATTAGTTCATGGAAATAATTGATTACTAAACTAAAAAATTGTAAACTTTGTCCCAAACTCGAGTGACCCTTGTGATTATTGAGGAGAGGTTTAAGATCCTACCTGGATGACGGATGATCAATGGATCGAACCACGGAAATGTATTATTCATTCCATTTATAAAATGGTTGGAGTTGGGAACAGTACGTCCCAAAAGACATGTAACGCAGCGTGCATAAAGTTCCGTGCGTATCGCCGAACATCTAAAAAAATTGTATACTTTGCCACAAAGATGCAATTTTTACAAATGGGCACCAGATATTTTGCCGAAAGATGCAAATCTTAAAAATGGGGAAATTTTACAAATGGGAAATTTTTACAAATGGGCACTTGATATTTAGCTAAAAGAGCAACTTTTGCAGATGGGGAAATTTACATGGGAACTTGAGCTTGGCGGGGTGGACGGTGAGAAGATCTTCGCAGATGAACGTACCGGGAACGGGGGGTGATTGAAGGAAGCAATAAAATTTAGAAAATTAAGAAGCAGAGCTAATTTTGGCTATCCCTTGATCCGGCCTCTTGTGAGGCACTTCTTTGTGTCATGTGAGATCACGGTGCTCCCGACTTCTTGCAGCTCACGTTGGACCCGAAAGGTTGTCCTAAGCAGAAGAAGGGTTGTCCAAGTCCGAAGTTTTATTGGACTTACCCCTGAGTAAGTGGCATTACTTACAGTGAAACACAAATTGAAAAGTAAGTAAATGCTACAACAAATGCTGCAGCAGAAAATATTTGCAAGAAATCAAACAATTCCTCCTTAGTTTTAAGGGATACAAACTTCAGAAAAGAGTGAAGTGGAGTGGAGTCCTCACCTGGTCTACAGAGCAGGATCTTGTGCTTCCATGGAGTTAAAAGGAGAATGATTCTAAAGAGACACCCCTTAATATAGAGCAAATAATAATAGGAGTACATACTTCAATCAGTAAGGCATCGTTTGGTACATTGTAATGTAATCGTAATTGCAATGTAATCAAATGAAAAAAAAAAAAATTTGATTATATTACGATTACGATTACATAGGATCTAAATCTTAGCTAAAATGTTTTCGAGCTTTGTTGAAATCTCCCTCATAAGTTGGGAGCTCTTCCTCTCATGGTCACAACATTCCAAGCCAATGTACGCAAGATACTCTGCCACTTCTTCTGGCCACGCCCCGGCTGTAGAATCAACAATTGCCATCAACGATTTCTTACTACGCGCTCTCTCCACCTTCTTATCGACTCTAGCAGCTGGCTGGCTGGTCAAGATTCTCAGGATTGTGATCCCGAAGGAGTAGACATCACACCCCGGGGTGAGCTTCCCCGTCTCTAAGAAGTCCGGGTCGATGTACCATTCCGTGCCTTTGATGCTCTTCGTCTGAAGGAACGCGACGGTGGCTGTCCCTTCGGGTAGGAAGCGGCATAGCCCGAAGTCGGTCAGCTTGACGCGAAAGTTTGCGTCGAGAAGAATGTTGTGAGGCTTCAGATCTCCGTGAACCAAGGGTTGAGGCTTGTTCGAGTGGAGGAAGTTGAGTGCCGAATATATCTCGTAGACAATGCGGGTGCGGACCTGCCACGTGAGAAGCCTGGGGTTCTTGTTTAGCGTATCTTCCAGGCTTCCGTTTGGGAGGAATTCGTACACGAGGGCGCGGAGCTTGAAACATGCTCCTATTAAGTTGACAAGGCATGGGTGCCGCAATCGTCCCAGAACTGCCAGCTATAAGAGCAGCCACAATAGATGGAGCTCAAATTTTCAATTAAAAAAATAAATATAGAATGGTCGGGTCTGTATGGGAGTAGTAGAAAATGATCCAACAACATAAAATGACCTTGGTAGCAAAGATTGTGTGGTCAAAATATAATGTGAAATCTAGAATCTAAAAATTGGGGCTCCAAATTGAGGCTTACTATTCTACAGGATGAGTTCCTGCATTCTGAATGCAGAAATGTTCTGGCCTAAGCTATAGCTCCTGTGACTGGGAAGGAACTATCATGGAGCTTCAATTGACCTTACTATTCTACAAAATGAGCTCGGACGTTCTGAATCTAGAATCTAGAAATTGGGATGAGCCTTACTATTGATGCTCTAATAGGAGTATTCACACAAAAGTACAGGAAAGATAAATAGGTATGTTAGAAGTTCATATTTGGACATGAATCTCTAGTTTGTGGAACTTACCTCTTGAATGAATTCATCCGAACCTTGCTCGCTGTTGGTGTCTAACATCTTTACAGCTACCTCTGTATTCTCAAGGTAACATCTGTAAACACTCCCATATCCTCCGTGCCCAATCTTTGATGTCTCGCTTAAATGCTTAGTTGCAGTCTGAATGTCAAAGTCCGAGAACACTTTGATCACTTGACCGATAGAAGTTGTTCCACAGTCGTCATTGTCCTTGTTGTCCGATGTTTCAGAGATTACCATCTTTATTTTCTCAGTTTCCTTGTTCACGGAAGAAGTTGTTCCACAGTGCCCTATTCTTGTTTGCTTACTGTCTTCATTATCCGAACATAAAACCGGCTGTAATGGAAATAGCAGATGAAGGAAAATATGTTATAACATGACGAGAAAAGAAAAAAAGGAACAAGAAGTATGAGAGAGAGTGAGAGGAAAATATGTTATTAATGTAGTTAAATATTCCACGGAAAATTAAGTTTTGTATTCTATACTAGTAGAGTAAGTAATGACTAAAATCTGGGACAAAACTAACCTGATCATAGACGTTGAGGGGACTTGAATCTGAAAGTTTTGCTTTCTCAGCATCATAGATGTTTGATTCTCTCGTCACTCCTTCGACTTCTTTGATACGACCAGTTTTGAATGCTGCCTCAACATATTTGGAACTTATATGCGGATCTTGACTGTTCCATTAAAGGAAATATATAAGATTTACAGCATAGCTTTCACTAGTACCTTCTCGGAAAGAAAACATTAAAACTCAAAATGTACCTGGAGCTCATATACGGTGCCAGGAAAAAATAAAGACCTTCATAAGACTTGAATTGCTCAAAGAGTTCAATGCAAGATTCCACACCAAACTTCTCATAATATTTATGGGCAGTCTGCAGACATGCATTTATTGGGAAAGTATACATCAACTTATGCAATGTCTCAAAAAAGAAGAAGAAGAAGAAGAAACATAAATCAAATCACCTGCACAACTATCTGAAGATATCCTCCAGGCTTTACCAGCAGAAGCTCTTTCATGCACTCTAGAGCCGACTCCCTTGAAAGGGTCCCAAAGAACTCCACTAAAGACTGAAATCACGAGCCAGTAAATTCAATTTAAAAATAGCAAGTTAATTATAGGGACTAATTAAAACCGGAGAAGGACTACAGACCCGTCGGTCAATGGCATGGGTATTCACAATAACACGCTTGATATCCGGCAATTCTGTATAATGCTGCACTAGTGGAGATGTGTTAGTCCTATGACACCACAAATTAGAATTATAAGTTAGACATGGCAAGCTAATCCAACCTGCAGAGCACGCATAAACAATCCGGTTTTTTCACATAGGCAACCTATTCGATGACGATCATAGTGACTGAACACCCTCTTATCTAATATAGCATCTGCAGCTCTTGGAAAGTAAAATAGATTGATCTCCAATACCTGTACAGTAAGTAAGAAGACTGACAAGCAAATTTCTGTACAGTGATAGAAATGGTAGATGAAACAAATATGTGACAAGCAAATTAAATAAACATTTCACCTTCGTTTGAAGGGAACCGTGTTCAGGTAAATTTGGTTTCAGAACGTACAACAAGAAGGTCGTTGCTTCTTGAATCAAATTTCTCTACAATCATAAAGAATAGAAACACATCATCAGATACAAACCCTGTATCACTCTACCAAATGACAAGTCATCTAGCTACCAAGATGGAGTGCATGAAAGTTAAACCTGAAGAAAAAGACCGATAATTGTATCATAGTCAATTGGACAGCCACCTTCTAGTTCAGACATCTTCATAGCAAAATTGACTGCCACCTGCCAAACAAATTTTATTGAGCATTAGTTTTACCAATAAGTTCTGGGGCGTCAGTCCTTTTTCACACTTTGGCTTAATGTGTCCTAGAGAAGAATGACACTCCATATAGAAGATTGTATCATCTTACCTCTTCGTCTAGACGCTTAATAGTCAAGGGGACTCGGAGGGTGCTCCTTGGTTGCATAAGCTTAAACTACATAACCAGAAGGTAGGTCTACTTCTTCAACTGGTTGACTAGGTTTTTGGCATGACCCTCGTGCTTAACTAACTTGGCTAGGAATTTGCCACCAACATAGAGGGCGATATCAGTTCGAAGGCTAGTCATAAAACGTTTGTCAGTCTTTTGTTGAGTTTTCTTATGCTTCATGCCCGACCCCGTTCTCATGGGAGAAAGCTTGGATGATAGATTAGTTTTACCAATAAATATTCACCCATATTAAAACACATTCCGAGCCATGGCAGATTCCCTTTTTATTTGGAAAAGACCCGTATCAATAATAATGATCTTACATATGGACAATTCCTCAATATCTTGTTCATTCGCATCAAAATATTTTCTTCGTGCGTCGGTAAAAAAAACATATTTTTTTGGCAGACTGGGTCTGGGCCAACCTGCAGAACTATTTATTTGTAAAAAAGATTAATATAGATACTTTACATATAGATACCATATCTTATATATAGGTATGTATAAGTCGTGTTTGGGTCTTATGGCTAGCTTGTAAAGATTGGGGTATATATATATATATATATATATATATATATATATATATATATATATGATTTGGAACGGACCGGGCATTCAATCATTGGGGTAAAATCCGGCCCGACCCAGTTGGGAAACCGGGCAGGGCAGTGGGAATGTGAACCCAGCCTAACCCGGGTAGAGATCGGGTTGGGCCGGTCCCGGGCTTTGACCATGCTTGGGCCAGCCCAGCCCGGGTTTGATTGGGCCGGTTTGCAGGCCACATGGCCCACCAAACATCTCTAGCTTCAACATATAAGTAAACGAAACTAAATTACCTGGGGATCTGGTTCCAGAACCATTTTGAGTAAGGAAGGATAATCTGGTGTATAACCAACCTGTGTCAAATAATTGTTAGTCATGATTGCAAACCAGAGACGTAAAATACAGATATAAATTATACCACAACCAATCATTTAATTGTTTAAATAGTAACTGCATGACCTGTTTTGAGTAAGTGTCAATCTTGTCAAACTCCCTTCTCTCAACGAAAGCAGCAACAACTTTTGGACTAACCCTTGCTTTTATATATATTTTGAGTGCAATGTCATTGTCAATAGTCTAACAAAAAAGAAGAAACTATAAACAAAGGAAAATAGATGCAGTAGTAAATAGGACAATTTTGCGATGTTGACTGTACACCCACTGAAAATAATTTAAACAATCAAGACAAATAGGAGGGATCGTGATTCCCGCTATTAAGCATTCCCGAATGTTTCGGAATAGCAGCAGTTGTATCTGTCTTTTTTGCCCGTATAGTTCCTTAACTATCCAATTTCTCCCAAGATTTTCAACTAATATATGTTGTCCTAAAAGACAATATGTATTGTCCAAAAAGACAAATCCAATAGCTGCTATTTTGGAAACATTTGGAAATAGTTAATAGCGGGGATCCCGATCCTTCCTCTCTCTCTCTCTCTCTCTCTCTCTCTCTCTCTCTCTCTATATATATATATATATATATATATATATATATATAATATATATATAAGACAAACATGTAAGTACCCATCCCAGGCTCACCTGGTGAGGGTTATACAAAAATGTTACAGATTTACTCTTATTTCTTACCTTCACAAGATCACCCAATTCTTCGCTGCACTCGAGTTTATCCTCAGCCAGCCAACTTTCCAAAAGATGCTTCTTGTTCTGCGTCACAACCAAACGAGACAACTCTAACGCCTCAAATGCGTTGAGCTTTCCCTCCGTTAACACCCTCCCAAAGTACTGCAATAGGGGAGGTGTTTGCCCATATTGCACAAGAACACTCTGCATTGTGAAATTGATAAATTATATGAATAATAATTCTTGAACAAGACTGACATGGAAAGAAAACACAGTACAGAAGTATAAATATTTAACTACAGGTCAAAGTATACAAGTGATAGAAACTACTATAACAATTAAGAAAAAAAATTGAGTTACAATCTTGCAGAAGGAAAAACACCTGCAATTTGGCAAGAGTCTCAGGTGTCCTTAGGATGCCTTGTGGAGAAGTAGCAGCAAACTCTGCAGCCTCTATGTACTTTGTTTGGGAGAGTAGTTCTTGAAACCTTTCCCTAACCTAAATCACAAGATCATGTATGAAGAGGTTCCGAGTTCGAGCACTAATTCTAAGAAAAATAATTTTACTGTCACTGAAATGTTAAGATGCTTATGAAAATTCTGACTTCCACTGAACTATTAGATGATAGTTCAAAAGCAATTACATGTAGATCCCTCCAAATAGACCACGCAAAACCAGAAATGCAGAAAAAACATACATTATCAAGTAAGGATGAACCCTGAGTTCCACTTTCTAGCATAGATGCCCTTGGGGAGGATCCCTCTTCGGCTTCCTCGGGGACTGCAGAAAAAACGTTGGCAGGGACGTAGACCACACATAGAGTAATCTCTTTACCTGCGTAGAAAGCTTCCTGGTTGAGCTGCAATACAAATCGAAAATTCGTATATATCATCATACAAATCCAAACATAATCGAAATAAATCGCAAGAAGGTTGAATGTTAAGTCACCTTTTCAGAGGTTACATCCTCTGCTTCCACACCAACGTTCCCAACAAAACTCATAATAGAGAACGTTTCCCTGCATTGCATTTCCTCCGGAGTTTCCTCCATGGCATTCAATGTAACTAGCAAACGGAAACCAAAGGAACCGCCCAGTTATAACAAATTAACCTCCCAGCAGTACCAAATTAAAATTGCAACTATGCACTGCTAGTTATGCACCTGTAACACTACATGTTGAAAGCGGGAGAAGGGTTCCCATACAGTCCGGAGACACCCGATATTCCATACTACTGGAGTGTCTGACCTATAATTTTGAAGTAAGAAACATTGTGCAAAATCAGTTCAACATGATCAGCTATGATTCTAAACTTAAAATATATAGGCTAAGGCTAAATTTGTATCTAAATACTATGAACTTTCACGGATTTGTAAGTTGTTATCCTTGACTATTAAAATTAACTATTTGTTACCCTAAACTATTAAAACTAGCAACTAAATATCTTGAACTTTCTCCAATTTGCAGTTTTCTACCCCATGTCAATAAGGTACGGTATTGTTAAGAAATATGAGAAAATGAAGGGTACAATTGTTAGCGGCTTAAGGGTAGCAACTTACAAGTTTGAAAAAGTTCAAGGTAGTTTGTTTCTAAGTATAACAAGGGATATTTTAGCAAATGCTCTCATTCAAAATATAGAAACTAGCATATACCTCCATTATTTAAAAAAAAAAAGAATATCCTCATTTTTGTACGGAACAGTTAAAAAACTAATATATACGCCCACTATTTTAACCGAGATTTTGACTGTTTTGTAAAAAACGGGGGTATCGCTTAGTTTTTTTAAAATATTGGAGATATATGCTAGTTTCTATATTTTAAATGAGGTTATTTGCTAAAGTATCCCTTGTAATAGAAATAAATACACTGACCCCCCTATGTTTCACAAGTATTACAAGGAATACCCCTATTCCGAAAATAATTACACTGACCACCCCCTCCTTTATAAATTTTATAAAACATAGGGGTGGTCACTCTTATAAGTTTCTATAGAAAATATAAACAATACGGGTGGTCCGTGTAATTAGTTTTAAACTAGGAGTAGTTTCTGTAATAAGTGTAAAACATAGGGGTAATTAACCTAATCTGTCCCTTATAAGAATTTTGGATAGTAAGTTGCCAATTTTAATAGTTTAGGATAACAACTTAGAAATATGTAAAAGTACGGGATATTTGGTCACAAACTAGCCAAATATAAATAACATGAATGAATGACCAGATACAGAACATAAGCATAGGTTACCCTGTAGGTGACAGGCATATCAGTCTTGTTGGTCAGCTGTAGTATGCATGAGCTCTCCTTGTTCAATTCAACTTCACCAAAACAACAAAGGAAGGGGAAAAAAAAAAGTGATCAAATAAATGCATGATGAAGCAAAAAGACTGATGTAGTACATATTTACACAATAATGTTTAGCCAAAAAGGAAAAAGAAAGTCCAAATGGGCAAGTGAGAAAATTTTACATGGAAACTCGAGCACAGTGGGGTGGACTGCGAGAAGATCTTCTCCATCTTCTCTGCTGGCCTGAAGAGACTGACCAATTTTAGAGAAAGAAGAAGAGCTTCCTTCTTCTGCTTCCTTCATCTCCATTGCTCCTTTGAGACGAGAGTATTGTTGACTTTGGCTAATCAAACGATCTTCATCCATCTTACAAGGACAAATAATTTGTATTATTTTTCTGCTAAAAGAAAGTAGGTAGGGTAAGTACTCAACCAACCAGAGGATCCAGTCAGTGCCTAACCATATAGATTATACTAAAACATCTGTCCATACAATACAATACAAACCCAAAAAGAATAATAAAATAAAATAAAATAACCACTGCTGGGCCGTGTTTGGTACTGCAAGGAGAAGCATCTTTCCCAAGTAGCATCTCCATGCTAACATAAGTTATTCCAAAACTGAACTAGTTTACCAAAAAAAATAAGGAGAAGCAACTATTACCAAACAACTTTTGCTGCTTGAAAATACAAAAAAGCACACGGCATGGTACCTAATAAGTGACTATACAAATATATGTAGATAAATCAGTTTAATTGCGTACATCACAGTGTAGGTTCACAGACATATATATAATACAGAAAAACGTTACAAGCATGCTGAAAACACAACTAAACACCAATCTTAATAAGCCTCAACTTAATGAGGATGCCATATGAAGATTGGAATTGTAGTTCAGTCACCATTCTCAGTTAATATGTCATCGAGGTCACTTGCAATCTCCTTCCTAAGACCCGAGCTCTTCTTTTTAGCACAACATTTCAAACCAAAGTATGCCATATATTCTGTCACATCAGTAGGCCAATTCCGGGCTGTAGACCGATCACTGTCATCGCCGATTTTTCTTTATATGCATTATGCACCTTTGTAATTTTTCCAACAGCTTCCATCCCAGTCACAAGCGTCAGGATTGTAACTGCAGACGAGTACTGCACATCACTGCCTGGTGTAAGAATCCCAGTCTTACATGAACTCAGGGTCTATATACCCAAACGTGCCTTTGGGTTCGGTGTCGAGGAATGCAGCATTAGTTGTGCCTTCAGGCAAGAAACGACAAAGGCCAAAGTCAGCAAGTTTGATGTTGAAGTTGGTGTCAAAAAGAAGATCACCGTAGACCACAGGTTGAGATTCTCTGAATGGAGAAAGATGAGAGCCGAGCACATCTTGTAGACAGTGATATGCTTGGAGTTGTTCTGGAGGCAATCTCGAAGACCAGTTTGAAGCACGATCCTAACCTGACAAGTCTTGGGTGCCTCATTCATCCTAGAACCTCCACCTATAGTATCCACTAGGACAAGGAAAAAAAAAAGTTCTCCAACGATCATAGGAGGATACTCAGACATGCGCCCAAACAAATATTTGGAATTGAGTATCTAAATGTTTACTTTACGTCTTGAAGGAACTCGGTTGTGCCCTGCTGGCTATTGGCATGTAACATCTTTATAGCAGTCGTAGTGTTGTCAAGGTGGCCGTGCTAAACAGCCCCATAGCCCCCTCGTCCAATCTTTGACGAGTCACTAACACTTGCACCTTCAATATCATAGTAGGAGAACGATGCTAGATCCAGATCGTTTGCCTTCTGAAGTCGTTCCATAGCTCTGTCTCCTTGTTTCATGATTGTCCTTGTCAACGGACTTTGGAGTAACTATATTGACAAATAACAAACTGAAGGAAATAAATTACTGTCCAACAAACATAACAAATTGAAGGAAATAAATTACTGTCCAACAAAAACAAACTGGTATAACAATACAAGTGAATTCTGGATGATCAATGACAAAACCAATGGAAAGGAGAAGACACTTATTCCAAGTCACAATTTGGAGGTCTTTGTAACAGAAATTTTGATGACTTAACTAGGAAGATCCTGTTGGAAACTTGTTCATAAAAGGACATTTGGCCATTTCTGTAAATGGTTACGTCTATTAGGAGTCCATGGTTGTCTTTATCTATAGGTGTCTATTAGTGAATAGTGTGTCTAGGTGAGTTGAAAGGGTGTTTATGTCTTTTAGAAAAATTATAAATATGGGTGTCTTGTTGTAGAGTGTAGTAACGTGTGTGCAATGACAAGGGTTGTGTGAGTAATAAATAAAGTTTGTTATGTTCTATTCTTTTTTTTATCTATGCTTCAAGACTTGTATTTCCATCAGATCCAGCAATTAAGCTTTGTTCATTTAGACCAATAAGTGTATAATTTTGATCTTTTATCTTTCTTTGGTTGAAGTTTGACAATGAAATTTTAGCTAAGCCCAGTGCTTGATGCAGCCAAGAGTCAGGACCAGCGATGAAATTAAACATGGACTTGCAGACTTGGAGATGTGCCTCGTCGTTTCTATAACCAAGGAACAACAGGGACAGCTTCAATCCTCCATAGGACCAGACAGTATCCATGTTTTAATGTGTATCTGAAACATATCTGACACAATACTTCTTGGACACTCATGTCGTAAATGGCCCGCCAATGTGTACGCTCCTAAGGGACCTTAAAAAGCATGGTTGAAAGTCTTTGACATCCAATGATCCATATCCTTCCCGAGAATACTCGTTCGAACTTGTATTAGTTTTGTGTAATAATTTGGAGCGAGAGTGGTTGTATGTAATGATTTAGAAGAGAGTGGATTTCTTCTATTATCTAAGTACGAACATCCATTGATCCATATCCTTCCTGAGAATAGAGATTTGTCTGAGAAGGTCGTCCGGTGGACCAGAAAATCCCGATGGACATACCAAGCCACATCTCCCTCTTATACACACTAATCACACATATTGTTGGTGACTTGGTATCATCAGTTGGTAACACTCGAGTTGCAAGACATTTAACCTAGTGGTGGTTGGATTCTTCTTATGAACAATTACAAATATGACTTGGTATCATCAGCTTGTACCATCAATTTCACCAACATGGATTTGGATCCCCTAATACTAATATTCCATAATGTAGCATAATGACAGTGTAAATAGGAAGGACGGCATGAGATATTAACAATTTCTCGTGGCCAATATATCCTACATGTATCTCAATCCTCCCTAACTGTATTGGCATTATAGGACATTACGAGATATTGGCCTTAGTGGATCTGAATCCCTCCAACATACTCAAAATTGCAGGAATTTAAGATTTAATTAAAGGTTTTATATTTCCAAACAACAACTTGGTCGAAATTAGCATTGTGTACTTGTGAGATACCATAATTGCCATACTTTAAGTGTCAATATTCATCATTTTCAAGATGGTAATGTTGGGCATTCTACTATTTAGGGATTTCAAATGAGGAAAGTAGACAACTGTCTAGCTCCGCTCTCGAAATACGGTAAGTCGGGATACGTAACACGTATCCATGCTATGTAACCTACGGATACTCCAGTATTTATACTTGTGATTGTCGACCGTATACTAGGTTAAGGATACCAAAAAATGATCAATAAAACAGGTAAAAGATAGTCTATCTCGTCCACAGGAAACACAGAACAAACTAATATATATAAGTTAGAAGATACATAGGTCTCGACAATTCTCGCTATACAACGCCATACTGCAGAACATATATACAAGTACATAAGTTATATCAAACAAAATGAGGTATATTAAAATACACAACAAAACAACTATCAATCCTAGGATCAACCCCCCGCAAAGTCCTGCAGGAATCCAATAATCTGATCAGTAATGTTGATCTATTACCAAGATCTATCCCATGTGATCTCATTGTTCTCCCTGCACAGTGGATGCACCTTATAGCAGGGAATTAAGTTCAATATTAGAGAAATATTTGACCGAGGGTACTCTTGATTTATGTCAACACTGGCACCTACTTGACACAAGATGGATGTATTCCGGATTGAGTGAGCAACTCCGCAACCAACATTGCTAACTATCACTCGTAAGTGTCATGATGAGTGGTCAAGAATAGCACAAGTTCGGGAATTGGATTCCCAATCGGGTTCGGGATCAGTATTTCTAGCAGGATGCCCCCCGTATCCACATTTGTACACAAAGCCAAGTTATCAATTTAGCCTAGAGGTTTGATTATCTACTCTACATTATAAGTTTCTACATGTGCTATGTTCTCAAAGGCTGACAAATTAAGGTAATTCTTTCTGGCTTCCTGATTCGGGTAGGATATGGATAAGTTAATCATTATGTATCCTAGAGTCAAATAGACAGTTAGGCAAGGTTCGCAATATCGGTATCGGAACTGGTATCGGACCATTCCTATGAGTATCGGGATCGGACAGCATCGACGGTTTCGGATCGAAGTATCAGATATTTTTGGTATCGGAAACAATTATTAATAAATTATCAACATTTTAGAAAATAGATTTTATACATTTAGACATAACTTTAAGTTTTTCTAGTGATGTTTCTTAGTATTTCTGAAATTGAATGAAATAGTAGTCACTCTTGCCGATTGGTTTACATGTGATATGTAAGTTTTCTTCTTTTACATTCTTTTGCAACCTTATTATGCTTTTACACTCTTATTGATTGGTCTTTTTCGTTTAATTTTCATTGCCGAATTGACCGAAAAAGAGACCTCCATTGTCGGTATCGGATATCGGTAGGTATCGGATCGGAACGTGCCAAACCGTACCGGTATCGGCCGAATCGGATTGGTATCGGCCGATACTGCAAACTATTAGGAGTATTAAACACTAAGGTGATTAACACTAAATTCTATTTTTTATAGAAATTTCCTACAATTGGCATTTTCCTGAATTCTTGGGTCCCGGCACTACTTACATATTACCCTCTACGCAGGGGCAAACCCACCCTAGGCCTAGGTGAAGCAGCTGTTACCCCCGAGTTTTTGGTTTCCCTACATATAGTCTTTGGTTTTGTTATATAATAAGTTTATTTCAATATGTATTCAATGACTAGTCAGCTCAATTAGTTTAAGTATTATGCTCTTTATCCAAGAGGTCATGTGTTCAATTTTTTTCTAATCTTTATGTAACTTCTGTATAATGTCCCCTTAATTTTTAAGTGGACAGATTCCGTATCGAATCTAAATTCAGTTTTGAATGCAAATTCCAATGCTGTGTTTTGAGTGTAAGACTATGAATTTAATACCATCTGAAGTTAACAAAGCTGATACTAAATTTGAATGAACTCGTAACTACGCCGTTTCTGTGTCAGATTCCGTATCGAATCTAACTTCTCGGAATCCAAGTCCGTCTCCACCACCTCTTAAGCAAATAACAACAGAATTCCTAGCATGACACTGATGAGTATAGCGCGCCCTAAATTCGGAATTAAAATTGGGAACTCGCCGGTTTCGAACATATCCCCAAAATCAAATGCATACTCTAATCCACTCTCTCCCAATTTCATCACAATAAACTAGAGACCATATTTTACCACAAGTTTAAGTTGTAATTAAACTAAAATGACAAAAAAAAGGAGTCAACTTTCCTCGATGCGGTGTCCACGGCGGCGGCGGCGGCGGAGGAGGAGATGATCCCGGCGAACTCCTCCTCTCCAGCTTCTCCTTGTCATCATCATCTTCATCATCAACCTCCCTCTCCTTCCAATAAGAAGAAAGAAGTGGGCTGGGCTTTATTTTGGGCCAAGAAAAGAAAACAAAAGGAGAATTTTTTGACTTTCGTCCAATAAAACGAAAAAGAATGGTCAAGATAAATCAACAAAATTCTAAAACATATTAATATTAAATAATATAAAACGATAAATAATTTAAAATTTTATTTATCAAGAGGTGCCGGATACAAGGGACAATTTATCATGGCAAATGTTAAAGGCCACCCCCAAATTACTAAGGGCCACCAACTTAAATTTTTTTAAAAAATTACAAGTTTGCCATTTTCAAAACACTAAGGGCCACCATCTTCTTCCTTTGTCTTATTCCTCTTTTCTCAATCCCCAAACCACTTCTCTCAATCCCCACCTCCATTGTTGTCCCTACCTTCTCCATAGTTGTCCCCACCTCCACCATTGGTGTCCCCTCCTCCATTGTTGTTGTCCCCATCTCTATTGAAGTTGTCTATCTTCGGTAGTTCTCTATCTCTTTTTTTATTTTATTTTTTTTAAAATTAGGTTATTGTGTTGACACTCAATCTTTGTTTAGAATTATGGACCAAAATATTGTTGAAGAAGAGACTGGGTCATCCAATCCCATTATGGCTCCCCAAGAACCAACGATTACGTGTGAACCATTGTCGGTAAGTACATGAAATGTCAATTTTTAAGATTTCATACGCCTGTACACAGAAAATACGCATGTACAAAGAGCGGACTGCAGTCCTAGCCTGCAGTCCTGTACAAGGAATGGACTGCAGTCCAGTCCTGCAGTCCTGCAGGCTGGAAGAGGAATGGACTGCAGTCCATTGCTGCAGTCCTTTAAAAGGACTGGACTGCAGTCTAGTACTGCAATCTAGTACTGCAGTCCTGTACAATTTGATTTTGGAGATCTTGTACAATTATAAATTTGATTTTTTATTACTTTGCAGGTTGTACATTGTACAGATCTTGTTGTCCAACATAATGTTGACGTCGAACACTTATTCTCAACATCCTCTACATTTCCTTCTTGTGATGCGGCGCTTGGATGGTGTAGAGAAGTTGGACGTCTACATAACATTGTTGTTGTCATTGTGAAATCCGAGAGAGGAGATGCAGGATGGAAAAAGTTAGAACTCAGATGTGAAAGAGGTGGTATTTTAAGGAGCCATAAAAGCGCAAAAGATTCTGAAAGCATGAATCTAAACGTCGTCAAACGTAGAAGAGGAGGGACGAAGAAATATGGTTGTCCTTTCGCCTTAAAGATTGTATCACGAGGATGTATGACGGATTATACAGTCCAAGTGAAGAATGGAAGTCACAATCACCCTATTGCCGACACACTCATGGGTCATGCTTACGCCGGAAGATTGAATAGTGATCAGAAGATGCTAGTTAAAAAACTAGCCACTAGCGGAGTTGTCCCTAGACAGATTCACACAGCCTTGCGACAAGAAAACGTCGACACGAAGTCGACACTAAGGACCATCTACAATGCCTTAGCCGGAGCAAAATCTGATAAAATGATGGGAAGAATGGCGATGCAGCAACTGATAAAGTTGCTTTTCGATAGTCACTATGTCCAGTACAGTAGAAGACACCCAGATTCACAGGAAGTTCTTTCAATCTTATGGGCTCATCCTGATTCAATACACTTGGCTAGGTCCTTTGCCGACGTACTGATCCTTGATTGCACGTATAAGACAAATAAATACAAGATGCCACTTTTTTATGTCGTCGGATTTACCTCAACGGGGAAAAGTTTCACGGTCGCATTCTGTTTCATGAAGAGTGAGACTATTGCGGATTACACATGGGCGATGATGGGAGTCAAATCACTTTACAATGAACAAAAAGTGTCACCCTCACTTTTTCCAGTTAGGAGTAAAATGGTAATTTTCCATTTTTTTAAATATTTTTGGAAATTTTATTTCATGAATATTATTATTTAATTATTATAGGAGTCGGGTTCGAATTTTATCGCATTCCGAGTTAATTCGGGACCCCGGTGAATTTCGACTTGAGCTGTAATTAGCCTGTTAGCTAACCATGGTCCACCACACTAAACTTTAGGGTTTAAGAGTTTGGACTAGTCCCCCATGAGTAATTTAGTTTAATTATGATTTTTTTATTTATTTTTAGCAACTTCCTAAACCTAATTTGGAATTTATTTAATATTAGACTTAGGGAGGGGCAAACTTGTAATTTACAAGTGCCCCTCACCACCATGCCATGGCCGGCCACCTATAGCCCCCTCTCTCCTTCCTTCACCACTAAGTAACACACTCTCTCTCTCTTCCAAATTAATTTCTTCTCAAAGCTTTCTTCTTCCTCCAACCTACTAACCTAGGTAAGCCTTAATCTCTCCATTTAATCTTCTTTTGCATTTAGTTCATTCACATTAAATGGAGAGGAGAAGATTCTCTACCATTTGCCCACAACTTTGTAGGTTTTCTCTAAAAAAATAGGTTGATGATTTATTAGGATTTAATCATTTTGAGAATGATATATATATATATATATATATATATATATATATATATATATATATATATATATATATATATATATATATATATATATATATATATATACATGTGTATTTATGTGTGTGTATTTATATATGTATTTGTGTGTGTATAGAGGAGGGTGATATTTGTGTCATGGGGATGGTGGTGTTGTGAGAGTGGTGTGTGTGTGTTTGTGTTGTGTAAGGATGTGTGTGTGTTTATATATATATATATATATATATATATATATATATATATATATATATATATATATATATATATATATATAGTTATATGAGTGTATTTATATATAAAGATATGAGTGTATTTATATATATATATATATGGATGTGTGTATATGGATGTGTGTGTGTTATATATATATTTAGAGGGATGGATAGATATCTAGATAGATTATAGATAGATATCTAGTTATATATATATATATATATATATATATATATATATATATATATATATATATATATATATATATATATATATATATGAAGTGTATATATATAGGAAGAAGTAGAAGGAGATGAAGAAGAAGAAGAAGAAGGGCAGCCACAGCAGCAGCTGTGCTGCAGTAACAGCAGCAGCAGCAGCACTTGGCTGCTGCCAGGAAAAATTCCCCCCCCTATGGCCTTTAAGCCTAATAAACCCCCCCCCCCCCCCCCTTCACCTATGTATATATATATATATATATATATATATATATATATATATATATATATATATATATATATATATATATATATATATATATATGGTTAGAATCGTAGAGAAGAGTAGAAGAAGATTATGGAATGAGAAGTTAGAAAAGAATTAGAAGTTAGAAGGAAAGATTGGAAGAAGTTAGAAGAATAGGAAGAAGGCTAGAATAGGAAATAGAGGAAAACCGAGTTAGAGGGCGAAACGGAGCTCGGAGTATCGGAATGAGTTGAAACTTGGCGTGGGGCAAGAATACGTGATTTAGGTTTTGCGGGTAGGCTTCCGGGTGGAAATCGGGGTTATAGGGCACCGGTATCGCGCCGTACCATTGCGTATCTTGAAATATTCAAGATACCGACAATGGGCCGTAACATGGACTAAATGTCCATTTTACTTAGGTATCTTGGTAGGTATTATATGTATAGACTAGTACCTTACTACCCTAGGGAGCTCGGATCCAAATACCAAGCGTAGGTAGGCTAACTTGATAGTTGCCTAAGCTAAAATTTTACCCTTTTTAAGGGTAAAATAGGATATTGGCCTACGGTCAAGATATGAGTTTCCAAGTCCAAGATAGACTTGGATATGGGTTGTAGAGGTTGGTAATAGTTAGAAATAGTCGCCTAGACCTAGTCTTGACCCCGGTTGACCACGGTTGACTTTTTAGACCAAAAGTCAACTATGGGTCAACGCTTTACCCAATTTAGTCCCAAATTCCTTTAGACTTGTGTAGTTGACCAAAAGTCAACTATTAATCACCATTGACCTAGGGTTGACCAGGGTTGACCTAGAGTTGACCAGAGTTGACCAGAGTTGACCAGTTGACCAAAAGTCAACTGTAGGCCAACTCTTGACCCCGTTTGACTTTCTTCGACTTGTTTTGACCCGTGATGCCTGGTATGACCTAGGATTGACTTGGTTAGGCTTAGATTGACTTAATATAACTTGATTTGACCTAGATTGACTTGACAGGACTTAGTGTGACTCAATGAGACCTAGTTTGACCTAGATTGTATATCATTCATTGTAAATCATTCCTAAACTTGTTTAAACCTAAATTAACTTACAGTATCTCATATTTAGGTCTTCTGATACCGCTCTGAGCATTGATATACCATATGTCACGCCCCGACCCGGAATCACCCAAATCATCGTCCTCGCAGGGGGCGTGATGCCGCACGAGCCTGGAGTTGCGCTCGTGCAAGGCAAGATGACAAGTTCTCAAATGGTTATCTTTTGATTTGATATTAACAACGATAGAAAAACAGAGTATACGAAACAATTCTCTTTATTAATATCAGAAACTGAGATTACAATGGCTTTCGATAGCCTAACAATATATGCCAGATTGGCTACAACACTCAGGTTCTCTCTTGCCCACAAAGGATTTCACCGTTCCATACATCATGCCTTCTATATCTCGGCCGCATCAATCCAGCTACGTAGTCCGAGCGTCAATACGATAGCACGCTTCAATGCGCTTCGGCATTCCAAGCCTCAACACGTTTAAGCAACGCTTCGCCGCGAGCAATCGTTTTCCTGCACCCTGCATGAAGCTGGTGGGGGATCAGTACGTTCGTCCTTGCATGTACTGAAGCAAAGATCATCTTTCCAAACCGACATTTTAATATTTATGTTGAATCATGCAACTTAGCTTATGATCTTGCTATGTTCTCCTTAGGGTCAATTTTATGGCATCTTCGAAAGCGTAAAGCATGTTATCATAGCATCATGTTATCGAATTGAATAGGCAAACAAACAAGCAATCTCGTGTTTGATTCGTGGCACGACTTACCAAGTCGACGCACTCGTCCTTGCACCGACGCAAGGTGAATACGCCGTAATCCTTCCCTGTCATGTTATTGTGCATCTCTAAGCAGGATCTCTATGCGGGACGCATATGCGCCTACACCTTCAATCCATCGTTCCTTAACTATATGAGGGCCGTTGGCGTATCCGCGCCGGAATGGACTAAAGGAGTTCCTTTCTTTTCTCTCCTTCTTTTCTCACTATTTGGTTGGGCTGTCGACGTTTCACGGGTTGGGTCACTCTCCCAAACAACCGAAACATTTCCGGTACATGCCATCATTTGCGGCTTCTCCCATCTTGTTTAAGGATGTGCGCCTACAAAGATTATTCATCCCTTCGCGGCCAAATCGGTTCCGGGGACCTCCGGCATTTACCCGTTTGGGGGGGATACTCGTGCACGAGTTAATATCACATTAATCTCGAGCCCATTCCAATCGACCATGCAACGCCCTATCATTCAACAGTTAAATTCAAACAACCAAACATAGTCTTGAGTCCGAGACTCAGACTTATCGTCTCGCATTTCTTCCATTTAGCTTTCTATGTTCTTTCGTTTCGTACTTCATTTCGATGATTCAATGGCATCGTGCCTCAACTCAATGCTCGTCAACCGAACGACCCGAAGGTCTCGAACACCTTTCGAGGCAACATGTCATATCCGACAGTTCCGCCACATTCATACCGCAACTGTATTCTCTCGCAACGAAGCCATCTTTTATTATCCCGTACACGTAGGCACGTTCCGACCATATTCCCATGTTCTATAACTTAGCATTCAATGTTCGGGGCTTGCGCGCTAGGGCGCTCGCCTATTGTCTTTCAATGTTCTAGCCGTCTAACTCGTGCAGCAAAGGCACGGTATGGTTCGTGCACTAAGGCACTTGCCAATTACAGTTATCCCATGTTCTTGCGGCTTGCGCACCGAGGCGCTAGCCTTAGCGATATCCAATGTCCCATAGCGACTCGTGCATATTGATGCCCGTTTCATTTCAATTGTTCTAACTTAGTGTTCGACTCACACTATGATTTTATCTCCGATCGGCCACGCCCGTGGCGTCGATAGGTTAACTTAGCATATAATGATATATTTGACTTATCGAATGAAGGAGTAAAAAGAAGTCAATCCTCCCACCTTGAGTCGATGCGCCTTCATCATTTTGCCGAGCCGATGCGGCTCGATTCCCTAACTTTGTTGCACGGCCACTCTCCTGACTTAGCCATTCGAGCACTTCGTGCTTCGTTGAGTTATACGCCCAATTCACCTTAGCGTGCCCAAGTCTCTGCCCGTCGTAAGGCGACGATTTGGTTTCGCGGACCCCTTACTAAATATTGCAAAAGATCGACCTCTAATATTTTTCCGTCAAAGTATGACCTGCACACGAAACCAACTAAAATCAATACTTGCTTCGATTCGGACTTGCGCCTTGGTCGATTCGATTTCTTAGAATCTTCGAGCCGATTCAATGCACTCATCCTTTGGGGCAACGCGGCGCTTCGCATCGATTCACTCGATGCATTATCTTCGGGACAAGGCAACTCTTCGCATCAACTTAGTTTGATGCATTGCTCGGGACAACGTAACTCGCTTATCATTTTGCATCGATATATTTCCATTGCGTCAGCGCGACTCGTTGAGTCAACGCTTCAGCGTAATGCACCGTGCGGAGCGGGGCATTACAGAATATACCACTCAAAACAAGGTTCGTCCTCGAACCAAAACCAACACTCCGACTAAGTGTTTGACAGATCGTATCACGATCTCGTCTCACCAATGTTGTTCGATTTCATGATATCTCGCAAGCTTTTTCACTAACATTTCACGTCATCCCTGCAGCTCAATTTGAATTTGGATACAACTCGATTTAGATCCGTACCTATATTTAAGGCGTCCCGAAGATATATGTATTTCGACCAAGTCCAGTCGTAGCAAATTGGAACAAAGCTGACAGGTAAATTTCAATCCTATGCTTGCCATCTCGTACTCTCGATCGGACTTATCCATAGTACTTGTTCTCGCAATTTTATTGCATAACGCTACGCGATTCAAAGTCGCCTTTCTCATTTCGTATGTTTTATATGGACTACCAACTCTATGCGTCGCGTCAAGCCGTTGCGCATCCGATCACAACGATCCTCCGCAACGCCTTGCGTTCGACGTCGCTACCCAACTTATTTCCGAAGTCTCGCTTGCAACTTGTCTCGATACGATTTTCTTTGTTGACTTGCAATTGCATCAACATTCAGGGCCACGCCCGCTAGGTTACTCACATAGTCCCCGTGCTTAGATTCTCCTGACGCAAGTTTAAATTGACATTGCACAAAGGCCACAATCTATCCGACACGAAAGTTTACATCAAGGCGACGGTGCTAAAGGCAACGATCGCCTTGACACGAATGTCTTAACGATGCGTCTTACATTCAATTTCCTAACGAGTAGGAATTCACTAGCCAAATTCCCAACTTATCCGTCTCGCAACATCGAACATAATTTTGATTCACGCAAGCTCAATTGCAAGGTGAATCCGAATCTAACGACATGACTCGTAAGCCATTCTCTTATCATTCCCTCTCATGCATAGCACGTTTCTCGCATTCGCCTAGACTTATCGTCAACATGCACCGTGTTATATTTGTTATCGGCACAATCCCATATGCGATATCGCAGGGGTCATCTTACGGTTTGCAGCATTCATTTGGCTGTCAAGTCTTCTAGGGTCAGCTGCCCCGAAGCTACACTCGATAATTGTGGATCATCACCGAAGGACAGTTTAATATGAACCATGCTATATCTTATTTCGGAGCCAAATCACGTCCCGACCATTCTATGCGTCTATCCAATTTCGGACAAAACCATTTCTATCGGCACAACTGATGCGCAACTACCCTCCGAGTCAAGTCATGTACTGCCGTCGATGATTCCACAATTTACGAAACATCTACTCGCATCAAGTTCGAGTCTATCTTATTCGCGGGTCGACACACGAGATGCTATACGCATCGAGCAATCGTCGATGACTTATAGTCTCGTCTTGATTAATCACAAAATTTACGATCAACCAAGTTCGTTCATTCTCGTATTCTTACTTACAAAATTTTGATAGCGCAAGGCGCACTCCATTTTGTATTCACACATCGCTTACGTTTCCTTATGTATCGATCTCGATACGCCGTATCCATTTCGATAACGTAAGGGAACTTTGAATCCGTTTCGACATCAACTTAACTCGCTTTGCATACATCCAAGTTTGCCACAAACTTTTCCATACGCATCCACTCGTTCTCCGATTCACCGCATCCCGCTATACTTTGATCGCGTAACCGAGTTACCGATTATCCAACATCGTGCCCTCGAGTTATACGATCTCGCCCTCTAAGTTTTGCGTGTTTTCAGTCGTACTCAAATGAGTGTCGCCGTAACTTAACCAACTATTTCATAGGCACGGTTTCTCGCGTCAACCAACTTTCTTACCGAAGTCGCACATCGTGTAATTCAATTTCAATGTTTGCATCGCCTAACATTTCTATCGAGATCGCAAGTCGTACGATTCGATTCGTCTTGCCCAACGTTTCTACTGAGATCGCAAGTCGTGCGACTCATTTATAAGTTCAAGTTTTCCCTTCCCGTCGATCCGATTATTGCATCAAGGCAAAATCAATTCGCTAGTCTCGGTCGTCCGACCAACTTATAACTTTCGTCCAACGTATCGTTCATCGATACGAGTCTCGCCTTATCGTCCCAACCGAATTTCGAAGAACACTTGCATCAATATACCGTCATACAAATTTTTCAATCGAGTCTCGGTACTCCCCCGTCCGTTGCGGACAAACTTTCTGCAATTCTCACAAAGCGTCGATGCATTTTTATCGCACAAGTGCTATACCATATTCCACTCGAAATCGAGTTATTCATCGCCTACGTGGTATGGCATATACCACTCGGAATTCAAGTCATTTCCCTCGTACTATACTTAGTACAAACCGACAATCTCTTCCGACTTACGATTTTCGCAGTGATCGTGCTTGATCACAACCGTAACTTTGATTCTATCAAAACCCGACACGATTCGGTCAATGTTCTCGCTTGCCAACATAAGTTTGGTGTGCAACCGAACGATTCGTTCTATCGATTTACAATTTCAATTCTTTCCTTACGTTGCATCTCGTGCAACAATTTATTTAGACACACGTTGCACCCCGTGCAACAAATTTCACTTCCGATACGCATTGCACATCGTGCTTACGATTTTATTTCTGACACTTTCATTTCACTTTGTACAACGATTTATTTCCAATTTCCTTTGCACTTCGTGCAACGATTAATTTGATATGCGTTGCACCACGTGCAATGATTTTACTTTCCAACACGCGTTGCACATCGGGCAACGATTATTTCCGATATTTACCGCACCTCGTGCAACGAATTACTCTCGACTTTCCAAGTCAATGCACAATCCGTTTAACACATTCGGTATTGGCTTATCACTTCTCACTTTCATCTTAACGCATATTCACCATTACTCGTTGCACTTCGTGCATCATTTTATTTCTCTTTCAACATGTTACATTGCGACAACATCTCAAATCGTATTTCACAATTTGTTGCGCTTGCAGCAACTAACATTTTTACGGCTCGTTTGCATTCAATACAATATACCCTTCGCGACTTTCTTAGCAAACATCGTATAATTTCCAAAACACATGCGACAAATTACACGATTTATATTAGACTTATTGTATGGAACATCCAGTACGGCATCGAGTAGAGTCAAGAGTGATATCAAATGGTGGTGGGCAACTTTTCGAATTGTAGTGAAGCGAGCGTCCAGAGGAAATTGAGCCTAGAGCTCTGATACCAATTTGTCATGCCCCGAACCGGAATCACCCGAATCATCGTCCTCGCAGGGGGCGTGATGCCGCACGAGCCTGGAGTTGCGCTCGTGCAAGGCAAGATGACAAGTTCTCAAATGGTTATCTTTTGATTTGATATTAACAACGATAGAAAAATAGAGTATACGAAACAATTCTCTTTATTGATATCTGAAACTGAGATTACAATGGCTTTCGATAGCCTAACAATATATGCCAGATTGGCTACAACACTCAGGTTCTCTCTTGCCCACAAAGGATTTTACCGTTCCATACATCATGCCTTCTATATCTCGGCCGCATCAATCCAGCTGCGTAGTCCGAGCGTCAATACGATAGCACGCTTCAATGCGCTTCGGCATTCCAAGCCTCAACACGTTCAAGCAACGCTTCGTCGCGAGCAATCGTTTTCCTGCACCCTGCATGAAGCTGGTGGGGGATCAGTACGCTCGTCCTCGCATGTACTGAAGCAAAGATCATCTTTCCGAACCGACATTTTAATATTTATGTTGAATCATACAACTTAGCTTATGATCTTGCTATGTTCTCCTTAGGGTCAATTTTATGGCATCTTCGAAAGCGTAAAGCATGTTATCATAGCATCATGTTATCGAATTGAATAGGCAAACAAACAAGCAATCTCGTGTTTGATTCGTGGCGCGACTTACCAAGTCGACGCACTCGCCCTTGCACCGACGCAAGGTGAATACGCCGTAATCCTTCCCTGTCATGTTATTGTGCATCTCTAAGCAGGATCTCTATGCGGGACGCATATGCGCCTACACCTTCAATCCATCGTTCCTTAACTATATGAGGGCCGTTGGCGTATCCGCGCCGGAATGGACTAAAGGAGTTCCTTTCTTTTCTCTCCTTCTTTTCTCACTATTTGGTTGGGCTGCCGGCGTTTCACGGGTTGGGTCACTCTCCCAAACAACCGAAACGTTCCCGGTACATGCCATCATTTGCGGCTTCTCCCATCTTGTTTAAGGATGTGCGCCTACAAAGATTATTTATCCCTCCGCGGCCAAATCGGTTCCGGGGACCTCCGGCATTTACCCGTTTGGGGGGATACTCGTACACGAGTTAATATCACATTAATCTCGAGCCCATTCCAATCGACCATGCAACGCCCTATCATTCAACAGTTAAATTCAAACAACCAAACATAGTCTTGAGTCCGAGACTCAGACTTATCGTCTCGCATTTCTTCCATTTAGCTTTCTATGTTCTTTCGTTTCGTACTTCATTTCGATGATTCAATGGCATCGTGCCTCAACTTAATGCTCGTCAACCGAACGACCCGAAGGTCTCGAACACCTTTCGAGGCAACATGTCATATCCGACAGTTCCGCCACATTCATACCGCAACTGTATTCTCTCGCAACGAAGCCATCTTTTATTATCCCGTACACGTAGGCACGTTCCGACCATATTCCAATGTTCTATAACTTAGCATTCAATGTTCGGGGCTTGCAGGGCGCTCGCCTATTGTCTTTCAATGTTCTAGCCGTCTAACTCGTGCAGCAAAGGCACGGTATGGTTCGTGCACTAAGGCACTTGCCAATTACAGTTATCCCATGTTCTTGCGGCTTGCGCACCGAGGCGCTCGCCTTAGCGATATCCAATGTCCCATAGCGACTCGTGCATATTGATGCCCGTTTTATTTCAATTGTTCTAACTTAGTGTTCGACTCACACTATGATTTTATCTCCGATCGGCCACGCCCGTGGCGTCGATAGGTTAACTTAGCATACAATAATATATTTGACTTATCGAATGAAGGAGTGAAAAGAAGTCAATCCTTCCACCTTGAGTCGATACGCCTTCATCATTTTGCCGAGCCGATGCGGCTCGATTCCCTAACTTTGTTGCACGGCCACTCTCCTGACTTAGCCATTCGAGTACTTCGTGCTTCGTTGAGTTATACGTCCAATTCACCTTAGCGTGCCCAAGTCTCTGCCCGTCGTAAGGCGACGATTTGGTTTCGCGGACCCCTTACTAAATATTGCAAAAGATCGACCTCTAATATTTTTCCGTCAAAGTATGACCTGCACACGAAACCAACTAAAATCAATACTTGCTTCGATTCGGACTTGCGCCTTGGTCGATTCGATTTCTTAGAATCTTCGAGCCGATTCAATGCACTCATCCTTCGGGGCAACGCGGCGCTTCGCATCGATTCACTCGATGCATTATCTTCGGGACAAGGCAACTCTTCGCATCAACTTAGTTTGATGCATTGCTCGGGACAACGTAACTCGCTTATCGTTTTGCATCGATATATTTCCATTGCGTCAGCGCGACTCGTTGAGTCAACGCTTCAGCGTAATGCACCGTGCGGAGCGGGGCATTACACCATACAGCTCAGGACAGCAGGCGAGTACATTCACTGATAGTTTTCATTGTCTTGATATCTGCTATATCCGATTCAGTTGTAGTGTCTTACTTGATTCCAAACACGATGGTTCACGGACTAGTATATGTCGGATCCTGTCATGAGATGTTGTTCCCGGGTTACTTGGTATATTGGTACATGACTCGACTTGTTACTTGTACTTGTATAGACATGGACTTGGGAGTGGGCTGATCACCTGCTTTTGAATCCTGTGTCATGACGTGTTATGTCCGGATCCTTTATACTATTCGGGGATGGGGAGTTATTAGTGGTTGTGTGATCAAATTCCCACATTGTTCTACTGTATACATTGTTCATAGCTATACCCTCGCCTCACGACGGGTAAAGCCTTACCCTACATCGTTCATAGCTTTCTATGGTGACCGGCCTTACCGTTCTATTGTACACATTGTTCATAGCCGGTCGGATGGAAAGCCTGATCATGTTTCCCAAGCCGATCACATAACGCTCTAATAATTCAAATCACATTTTATATTTACTTTATCTTATCGTATATCCTGCTCTGTTCTACATTCAGTATTTTCTCACCATGCCATGATATACAGTTACTCACATGCTCTACTTGCCTTTACATTGTACCTTGATTGGAGACTAAGTTCTGCTCGGGAGAAGAGTTACAACCCCGGTCCTTGTTTGGTTTAAGGGTTGTAACTCGGCTTCCGAACGGTTCCCAAGTTTTCATATATCTTTGTCTTGTAGTTCATTATACTGTCTCTTATAGAATTTGTCAATTCACATGGAACTGCTGTTAGTGTTTGTACTTGCTCATTTTCCTGACAGGATACCGTTATGATATTTTACAGATGACTCTGAGACTGACTGCCCGACCTACTATGGGGTTGAGTCTGATGGACTAGATTTAGACCGTGGCTTATTGGTAGAGCCACTGGACTTTGCTCACCCTGAGTAGCCTAGTTTAGTTAGGTTTGTCTGGCCTGCGAGCCAGCTAGTACATTTCAGTTTGTAGTATCTTTATACTTACATTATCTGAGACTCTGGATATTGTGTATAGCTCTGACTTGTGGATCTTGGACTCATTTTCCTGTTTATTCTATCATATTTCCTTTTCCGTACTATCTACCTTAGTTTGATATATGTGATTGAGACTGTATTGCTATGTCACCTCCATTCGGAGAGTATATACTGTACAGGTACATTTAAACTGTTAGTCGTAGTATTTACAGACGTTATATACAGCGTTCTACCGCCGATACTGCAGCGTAGGCTGGATGTACCCACGTGCTCGTGCCCCTCATAAGGGTGCAGGTCGTGACACGTTTTTGTGGTGGCCCACGCAGGTCCGGTATCACAATTAGTGCGATCTCGTAATGGTGCTCGACTTAGAGTACTAATTACGAGCCTGCGATTAGGACGTAGGACCTAGGATATGATAGGAGTTTCTCAATCACACCTAGAAAATTTTTTCGATCTTTGATTATCATGATTACTCCCCTTGTATTAAATTAACTGTCCTTCTTTGATAATCTACTCATGTGCTATATTGATCTCTTTGTTTCAATTCGTCTCCAGGATGACGAAGACGCACCCGCAGGCCACTGGATCGAGTAGTTTGCCTGAGAGATCTGATCAGGAAGAGGAGGAGGTTCACGAGACTGCCCCCAGTGATTCTACTATTCTGGAGATCCAGGCAGTTGCACAGGGAGGTCTACCACCTCCACCCCAGAGGGTTACGCCGTTGTTCCGGAAATACTGCCGCCATCACCACCAGTACCGACAGATACGCATCATATGTTCCTTCTCCTTCAGCAGATGATGGAGACACAGCGGGCCCAGGCAGAGGCATCGCAGCACCAGTCGGAGGCATCACACCGACAGATCGAGATGCTGAGGCAGAGTATGGAGAACTCACATCAGTTTGCCCTAGCAGCAGTAGAGAGTGGCACCGGGTACGGTACAGGGCCCTACTGGCCAGCAGCCGTACCAGCAGCAGTCCAGGCCGGGGACAGTATTGGACTTCAGGAAGATGAGCTCTAGGGACTTCACAGGCACGGAGGGCATCCTCTATGCAGACGACTGGCTAGAGGATGTACAGCGGAGCATGGAGCTGGCAGAGCTTCCTAGAGCGCTTTGGGTTTCGGCCGCAGCCAGCCGATTCTTCGACATTGCGCTGACATGGTACCGCATGGATCCTCGTGCGTCGGTGAGAGGGTTGACTTGGGAGAACTTCCAGAGGCTCTTCAAGGAGAAGTTCTTCCCGGACGTGGCTCTTACAGCATTGGAGGGCCAGTTTGTGGGTCTAGTTCAGGGGAACTCATCGGTGGACGAGTATGCAGCTGAGTTCTTCCGCCTTAGCAGGTTTGCTCCCGATATGATCCAGGATGAGGGGCAGAAGGCTCGTAAGTTCCGCAGGGGACTTATTCATGCAGTGC